>CM067312.1:25265137-25670137 GCA_034231615.1 Meghimatium bilineatum
TCACATCTTGAGTACCACAACTATTATGTCCTCGTGACATAGAAAGTGGGAGATAACATATGTTATCTTAACAAAGGATAACCTCAGGTATACAAATTCTAAGCATATTAATTAACTGTATGGAAAAGCCTCTCTTCCATTGCTGAGTACCTTATCCTACCTGCTTTCGCTGACATATCTTTCAAAAGGAGAAGTTATGGAGTCTCTCTATTAATGTTATCGGCATAAAGTGATGAAAGACATCTGTGCATTCCGTCTGTGTCAGCCTAAAGAGCAGAAACATTGGGGCGACCAATGTCAATTTCCCGATACGGGTAGATCCCGCTAACATACGGTGATCCTATGAGTACACACCGAATCTGGAAAAGGCAACACACAATAGAGAGCAGCGTAGTGTGTGTGTCATATTCTCTCCAGATCGTTGTCTTCCCAATAAAATCCCCGAACCATTCTTTGTCTTGGGAGATGCGGCTTGCATTTTCCAACGACGTATTCATATTATCGTTTATGTCGTCAGTCCATCGTCTTCGTGGTCTGCCTTTCCTCCTCCTCCCTGGAGCTCTACCCTCCATTATTTGTCTTTCTAAACAGTGTGTCTCTTTATATGACCAAACAGGGTTTTCATTTTGTTATTGTGTTTAATAACCAACACACTGGGATCATGAATGTGTTTATAATATCTGAGTTTCTCTCTTTTTTTTCCTTCCATGATATTCTAAGTACCTTTCTGTAGATTTCATCTCAAAGGCGTTGATCCTCTTTGCCGCTGTTTTACTTAGGGTCCATGTTTTATAGACGTATGTTGCAACCGGAAAAATAAATGTTCGTAGTATTAGCATTGTCCTTTATATTTTGTTGTTTTAAGATTAATCCATTGGAAATTTCTAGGCACAATATTCCTGTTGGTTGACATTACTTTTTGGAAGGAACAACTGCTAGTCGAACACAGTAAATAGAACACATTCATTGTCGTCGGCCATTTTGGCGGAAGTCAAAAACTTAGCGTAGTGTTCGTGAAACAATTTAGTGGCAAAGATGCTACAATTATACAGCACGAGACCGGCTGGCGGAAGTGCTGTTCATGAAAACACAGAAACTCACATGTTCCATCACAATTGACCCCATTCAAAATAGGAGTCATGACTGAGGTAATGGATACGCCAACTTCAACATACACTACTGGGTGTAGAAAAAGTTTTGAATGCAGCCCCCCAAAACAAACTTCCATACATGTGGTGTTTTATGAACGCACGAAAAAAACACATACATTTGGTCTCTAATGAGGGCACGCAAAAACTAATCAATGTCAGTCTTTAATGAGGGTATGCAAAAGAAGAAAAAATTAGATCTCTAATGAGCTGATGTAATACCTAATAAAATTATATATATATCATAAACTCAATCATCATCATGTGCTGTGTCGACTGATGTAGGTGATCATGGATCTACATTGTTCTCTATTACTAGCATATATTATCAGAATTGTTGTTGACTCTTTGCCATGCCATGATGTTAGACTATATAATATTTTCTCCCTCTGTCGTCCTCGATCTCTGCTGCCTTCTTTCTTGCCTGTTGTACCTATGTTCTCCAGGCCTCACTGTCTCATAACGCATCCAAAAACTGTATTCTCTTTTTTAAATTATTACTAACCTCGTCTCACATCTGATAACAATTTAGTTTCACTTTTATGTCTGCCTACCTATTGATCGCAGCCCCTCCACTCTGCCTACGTATTGATCGCAGCCCTCCACTCTGCCTACCTATTGATCGCAGCCCCTCCACTCTGCCTACCTATTGATCGCAACCCCTCCACTCTGTTTATTGATCGCAGCCCCTCCACTCTGCCTACCTATTGATAGCAGCCCCTCCACTCTGCCTACCTATTGATCGCAGCCCCTCTACTCTCCCTACCTATTGATCGCAGCTCATCCACTCTGCCTACGCAGCCCCTCCACTCTACCTCCAAGTAGTGATTTCAACAAGGTGTAATATCTTTCAATTTGTCCCAAAATAATAATTTTTTTAAATTGTTATTTCTTTTAATAGTTTTTCTTTCCTAAGCAGTGTTGTCAGAACCTCTTTGTGTGTTAACTGTTTCCCCTGGACGCATGAAATGAAGCTTTTGAGAAGCTACCCAATTGCAAATAGGAAGAAAGAGCTAATGGCTCGTAATTCATCATTATACAATCCATAACCTTTCAGAGGGTCACTCTGGAAATAGACATAATGGCCATAACGCCAGAGGCAGACCATGTAAAAGATGGATCATAGAAATAAAATAAGCCACAGGCAGAACCTTACAAACAGCACACAGGAAGGTCATCTCCAGAGAACTGTACTACCCCTGATGCTGCAAGGAAAACAAGGTATACAGCATATAGATTGATGAAGAGAAAGATGAAGATGATGAAGAAGGTGGTAATGGAAAAAAAATATTATAATAAAGACGACATAGAAAATAAACGTGATAAAGATGAAAAAGACTATAGATAGATTGATAGGCTCTGGAAATATCAACACAAAAATTTCGCCACGCATCTCTGTTATCAGTTCTATATTTGAGTGTGGAGAATCTTAATTCTGTCCAGTCTTTAATATTATCAATCCATTCTTTCCTCTGACCTTCTCTTTTTCTTCCATCTTAAACTGTTCCATGAAGATATTTTTGAAAAGAGAATCGTGGCTCATCACGTGGCCAAACCACACAAGTTTGCGAAGCCTCACTACTACCATGATATGTTCTTGTTAGCTTGCAAGAGTATGTTTTTTTGTTTCTCACGTGTATGTTGGTTATATTTTCTGTATAATGGATACGTAAAATTCATCTGTAGCATTTGTTTTGAAAAAGCTCGAGGGCGGCCACCGACTGAGATTTTTGTTTGATGATTCAGAGTCTCATGCAAGATATAATTATTGCGAATCGAAACAACAATAGCAGCAATCACCGTAAGATGCGGATGTTCAATTGGTTGCAGCAAACTTGAGCATAGACCGTGGGGGGAGGTTGGGGGGGGGAGGGTTGTATCATGATCGTCTCCAACACAGACCTCCCAACAAAATTAGTTAGGACCCCCATTCGTTACGTTATTTATTATTTTTGGGTTTTCGGTTGGTCACTATTTATATACTTCGAGTTGCATACCAAAAATAGTCAATGCAACTCCAAGTATATAAATAATGACCAAAAAACCTGAGCTAACAATGAAAACATTCCTCTTCTCGCTACCACCAAAAAAGGCAAAGACGGTTCCCTATAAGGGAAAAATCATGCTCACCGTATCTCAGGTCAGTCTCGGGGAAATACCGACTATCTTCCTCGTGACCATACTATCATCTCAATGTACTGTAAGAGCTTTCTCAAGAAGAAATTAAGAAATTACGAGAAGAAATTAAATGCAAAAGACGCGGGATGCTGTCGAAAGGCTTTCTTCTGCTTCAGGACAATGTGTTGGCTAATGCAGCTCAGGATTTCATTGCCTTTGCACAGAAGCGTGGGCACGAAATCTTGCCCCATCAACCGTACTCACTTGATTAGCACCGAGCAACTTCTTCCAGTTTCCAAACATGAAGATTCCGCTTCGTGGGCGTCATTTTTCGGACAACCAAGACTTGATTACTGAAGTGTAGATGTGGTTCCAGGTCCAGGAGAAGCTGTTTAACAATCAAGGCATTAGGAATGTGAAGAAGGAATGGGAGAAATGCATCGCCTTGAGAGATGAATACATAGAGGCCGAAAGTTCACACAAATTTTCAATTAAGTGTCTTGATTCCGTCACACTAGAATAAAGTGCAAATCGTTTCGACCATCCCTCGTGTGTATATATATATATATGCGCATATATGACACAATATGGTGCAGTTTGGTGTATCATATTACAGTTTGTATGGTGCAGTATGCTACAACATTGTGCAGTATGGTGTGGTGTGGTACATAACGACACAGCACGATGCAGTCGGTACAATACGATGCAGTATATACATATATGGTGCATTATGGTGGAGTATGGTGCATACGGTACTGTATGGTGTCAAGTACGTCATAACTAGCGCCAGACACATGAGAGAAATCATACTTGACAGCGCCCTTAAACTTTGCTCATGGACATAACCAATGATTGATATTTCACCCTGATAACAGACACTGAAATTGGAAAGAGAATACATGTGAATTGAAATTAAACCTTGAATTCCTGTGACAAAATTACTGAGTTTCTATTTCAAGTTTTTAAATCCTAGGAAGTTAATAAGTTTGACAGTCTCCAGAGTAGGAATCTACACTGTCAGCATAATTGAATTTATTGAACAGTGTGGAAGTCGTTCAATGAGTATGTACGAGTAGAATAGCAAGTTAGATTTACAATTTTTGCACGGAGAATGAATGTCAATAACAAAAGAGAAGGTAATTTAGCTGTTGTGTCTATTTTATTGTCGTGTATGTCTCGTTTCATTGCCAAAGCTTTGTATAATCATAATTTGAAATAGTGATCAATAAGGATCATCTTTTTCTCACACACATAACTACTTCTGTATTTGTTTGTCATTGTTCAAGACTTCTGTATTTGTTTGTCATTGTTCAAGACTTCTGTATTTGTTTGTCATTGTTCAAGACTTCTGTATTTGTTTGTCATTGTTCAAGACTTGTATTTGTTTGTCATTGTTCAAGACTTCTGTATTCGTTTGTCATTGTTCAAGACTTCTGTATTTGTTTGTCATTGTTCAAGACTTGTATTTGTTTGTCATTGTTCAAGACTTCTGTATTCGTTTGTCATTGTTCAAGAGTCACCTCAAATTTATATTAATGTGTTTGAAAATAGCCTCAAAAATTATGAATAAAAATCCCCGCTGGAAGAATACAAAATAGTCATAACATTATGCATCTTATTCTATTTTATTAGATGATTAAGATTAAGATAGAAGAAGATGGTGGAGATTTCTTCATATAAAATCTAATCTTGATTTTTTCATCTTCTTCATCATCATCTACTTCTATTTACGATTCTTCTTCTTTATCAACTACTTTCTCCTCTTCGTCATCATAAGGTATCTAGGATTTTCTAAAACCCACTGACCCTCGTACCCTTGATCCACCAACATAATATGTGTACTCCAATTTGAATTTCTCACTGAGAAAATATATTCAACATTATTTTTTTTTTCAATTTTATATTTTTCTTTATCGTCTTCCTCTTCTTTATTATATTCTTCTTCTTCATCGTCATCTTCTTCTAAATCATCTTCATTTTCTCTTCTTTTTCATCGTTATCACGTTTATTTTCTATGTCGTCTTTATTATAATTTTTTTTTCATTACCGCCTTCTTCATCATCTTCATCTTTCTCTTCATCATCTTTATCTTCTTTATCATCTTTATCTTCGTATTCATTATCATTTCATCATCTTCCTCTTATTTATCGTCTACCGTTTGCTTATAATTTCTTCATCTTCATCTTCTTTATCATCTTCATCTTTATCTTTTCCATTATCTTCATTTCTTTACCATTTTCATCATCTTTATCATCTTCTTATTCATCTTCCTTATCTTTATCATTTTTATCTTCTTCATCATATTTATTTTCTACATTATCTTTATCTTTTTCATTATCTTTATCTTCTTCGTTATCGTTATTTTCTTCATCATATTTTTGTCATCATCTTAGTCTTCCTATTCTTAATTATCTTCATCGTTTCCATCATATTTATCTTCTTCATCTTCTTCATCATCTTCATCGTTACCATCGTCATCTTTTTCATCATCTTCATCGTTACCATCATCTTTTTCATCATCTTTATAGTCTTTATCATCGTCATTATCATCATCTTTATTTTCTTCATCATCTTTATCTTCCTCTTCTTTATCATCTTATTCATCTTTATAATATTCATCTTCGTCATCTTCATCGTCATCTTCTTCATTATCATCTTCATCTCCCTTTTTATTATTTTCTTGTTTTGTTTTTTTACTTTTTCTTTTTTATCTTCTTTTTTTGCCAATTTTCTTCTTTCTGTTCTTGCTCTTCTGTCTCGTTTTCTTCTTCATCATCTTCATCTTCATCATCATCATCATCATCATCATCACCATCATCATCATCATCATCATCTACTTCTTCTTTTTATTATTTTTCTTCTTTATCAACTACTTCCTCATCCTCATCTTCGTCATCATAACCATCTTCATCATCATTATCTTCTACTTCTTTTTCCTGTTCTTCTTCTTTATAAACTACTTTCTCATTTTGTTCTACACTTTATCTTCTGTCGAAATACTATCACATATTAGTTGGGTGTAATTTGGAAAACCAAGGCCATTCATTAGGGTTTATATCATCGCTGCGGTATCTGCAACACATTCAATTCTAATATTATCATGCCATATTTGTCTGATTTGAAAACTGTACGGTATGTTGTAGACAAATCCACTTCCGACTGTCCTTCTTAGTTGTCTTGAACATCATTCGTAAACGTTGAAGAGTTACCGTTCTTTGATTTCTTCTTGGGTCTCGGCAATACACGGTCCAGACAATATTGTGTCAACATCATCATCATCATTAAGTGCCGTCTCCGGAACGAAGGTTGGCTGCAACAGATCTCCAACATCCTCTGTCTCTTCTCTTGGTGGTGCATTCTGCTAGACTGTAACCTGTCCATCGTGTGATGTTACTCTCCCACTTGTATCTCTTCCTACCTCTTGCTCGCCTCCCTTTGACTTTACCCTCAAGTAAGGTCTTCAATAAGTTGTCATGTCTTTTAATGTGACCAAAATATTTTATGTGTCTGATCTTTATTTCTCTTAGTAGTTCTTTCTTCATATTAAGTGTCTTTAGAACCTCTTTATTTGTTTTCTTCTCTTTCCATGATGTTCTCCCTATTCTTCTATATACCCACATCTCAAAGGCATCAATTCTGTCTTCTAATTGTTTATTTAGTGTCCATGTTTAATTGTGTCAACATTTAAGTTAATAAGTTCTTCAACTTTTTGCCATATCTTATATATTTCTCCATTATCTAGATCAAACTACTCTATCCATATGTTTCTAGACTGCTCTCCATTTTTTTATCTGCATTGTTTTATAGCAATATCTGTCATGTAATAGTATCTGCTGATCTTCTTATCATATCTATCTTATCACTCGTTCTTAAAAATCTCTAATTCTCACAAACGCGGGGAACACGTACGCACAAGTAAGTTAAATAATCGTGGCGTGTCTACTAACTGGACAGATGTACATGAGAAGTCGTCTGTCCTAGATCAAATGTCTCATTGGTAGAGTACAGATTGCAAGTTTTAATATATATAATCATTGTGCTACGCCAGTTTGATAAAACCTAGGAAAACACGCTCTTGGGGGGAAAAAGTCATGACAGATTCACATCATTATCAGGTTAGTTAGTCTGTAGACTGGAGTTAAGTTAACCGATCTTGTCACTCCGCTGTTTCCTGTTCATAGTTTAGTAGCTCAACTTGTCTGGACTCAAATATTTCTGCAGGCCTGTGTATGTACTTGTTTCTTTCTTATGATCTAGCCTCTCATTACTCTCAATAGTAGATACCCATATCTCAAAGTGCGATCAAGTCAATCAATTATACTTCTGTATATTAACTTCATTATCTGTTTATTTCTGGATATGTCTGAGAAATAGTGGAATTGGTTTTTTGCTTTGATCTACCTTCTTGCAGCTGGGGACTTGGAGTATACAAGAGGCCATGGATGGTCAAGAAAAATATAGTGACAGACAATTCGCATTTATTATTGTAGTATAGAAGCAGATCTGGCTGTCAAGATATCGTTGGAGGTCAACACATCACGGGTCCTGGCTACATACATATCATCGATCATGGTGGTAGACATCTACATACATATGATCGATTATGGTGGTACACATCTACATACATATCATCGATTATGGTGGTACACATCTACATACATATCATCGATTAAGGTGGTACACATCTACATACATATCATCGATTATGATGGTACACATCTACACACATATCATCGATTATGGTGGTACAAATTTCGTTGGTATTGGCAGGAAACATATCACCGATCTGTTGTTAGACGTATCACTGGTCTGGTGTTCAACATAAGTCCGTTCTGCCGGTTAACATACCGCCGGTCCTAACAGTCAACATATCACCGGTCTGGCGGTCAACGAAAAACACCGTTTTGCTGTCTACTTGTCATCGGTCCTGCCGGTCAATATAGCACCGGTTACAGCGGTACATATATCACTACTACTGACAACGTATCGTGAGTTTTGTCGGTGCCCCGTTAATTCATGGCTCCTTATACTCTGGTAGATCAGGAAACTGTCACAGCTAAATTGCTTTGGGTAGGTTATCACTATGTGTAGAATCCATGCAAATATCACATTTCAATATTTGATAATCTGAAATTTAAATATCTGGGATTCTGCATAACACTTTAAGAAAAAAGTACATCAGTAACACGAAATAGAATATATGAAAAAAGTACATCACAAACACGAAATAGAATATATGAAAAAAGTACATCACAAACACATAATAGAATATATGAAAAAAATACATTAGAAACACGAAATAGAATATATGAATAAAGTACATCAGAAACACGAAATAGAATATATGAAAAAAGTACACCAGAAACACGAAATAGAATATATGAGAAAAGTACATCAGAAACATGAAATAGAATATATGAAAAAAAGTACATCACAAACACGAAATAGAATATATTAAAAAGCAGCTTTTCACAAAATAAAGAAACATCATGTACATCAGGTCTCTCTCTATATGTTATAAATAGAAGTCAAGAAACCAGTCCTTCAATGCTACATAGTGCTACTTCTGTCACATGTAAACAAAACATGGACAATAAATAAAAAAATAAATGGATATCTACAGGCCACATAGATGTGGTTGTTCACAAGAATGCTGAAAACGGCATGGCCATTTAGAAAGTCCAACTATTATTTACTGATTGATACTAAAATAAAGTTACTTATCAACATCAGAAAGAAACAATTCACATTTTTGACCACATTTTCGACAAGGTGGATTAACCGTTCCATATTCCGATTAACCGATCATTAACCGATTATATTTTGTAGCTGTCTGTCAATATTGAAAGAAAAAGAGACACAAGAATGCAATGAGCGAAGATACTGGATAATGTGATATTATTTCATAGTAGAAAGTCAGCAGTAGAGCTGATACACAGTACTGCAGGTAGAAAGTCAGCAGTAGAGCTGATACACAGTACTGCAGGTAGAAAGTCAGCAGTAGAGCTGATACACAGTACTGCAGGTAGAAAGACAGCAGTAGAGATGATAAAAAGTACTGCAGGTAGAAAGTCAGCAGTAGAGCTGATACACAGTACTGCAGGTAGAAAGTCAGCAGTAGAGCTGATACACAGTACTGCAGGTAGAAAGACAGCAGTAGAGATGATAAAAAGTACTGCAGGTAGAAAGTCAGCAGTAGAGCTGATACACAGTACTGCAGGTAGAAAGTCAGCAGTAGAGCTGATACACAGTACTGCAGGTAGAAAGTCAGCAGTAGAGCTGATACACAGTACTGTAGGTAGAAAGTCAGCAGTAGAGCTGATACACAGTACTGCAGGTAGAAAGTCAGCAGTAGAGCTGATACACAGTACTGCAGGTAGAAAGTCAGCAGTAGAGCTGATACACAGTACTGCAGGTAGAAAGTCAGCAGTAGAGCTGATAAAAAGTACTGCAGGTAGAAAGTCAGCAGTAGAGCTGATACACAGTACTGTAGGTAGAAAGTCAGCAGTAGAGCTGATACACAGTACTGTAGGTAGGAAGTCAGCAGTAGAGCTGATACACAGTACTGCAGGTAGGAAGTCAGCAGTAGAGCTGATACACAGTACTGCAGGTAGAAAGTCAGCAGTAGAGCTGATACACAGTACTGCAGGTAGGAAGTCAGCAGTAGAGCTGATACACAGTACTGCAGGTAGAAAGTCAGCAGTAGAGCTGATACACAGTACTCCAGATAGAATATTGTAGAGATTAATGGTCGCCGCCTCGCACTGGACATGATGAGGATACAGTTATATGGACAGTCCCTTCAGCACCATTTGTTGAAAGGAGCATTGCTTTTTATTTTTGTACGTTCATTCACAAATTCTTACAGATTAAAAGGATGTGACCGGAGAAAGGAATGCCTTATATGTCATAGCATATATCGTTGTTGGGATTTCTGCGTGCGTTGTTCAGCCCCTAACACATCCGACTTCAGTATTTCTACTGGGTTATTTTGATCCGCCATGAGATGGGATAGTCAAACTCACCCCAAAAACTTCCTTAGTCGCCTTCTACACCATGCATAGCAGCTTACAGTATCTTTGTTCCTCTTTAATGTTTCAGGAACACAGGGGCGAGGAACATCAATATTTGCGCCACACTTTGATACACACAGAAACATTGTCGACTGCTTTACCATTTATCATGTGATTAATCTCACTGATTTCATCTATTTACCCCACGATACAATTTGGAAATACTAGTATAATGACATGACCGATCTCCAGTGTATAAGACATGTCCACACAGAATGTAAACTGATCTGAAAGGCCTATTTTGATAGTTTTCGTGATTTTCGTTGGTCGGTCTTAACTATTTTTGGCATCCGACTTCAAGTATAGAAATATTGACCAAGGAAAATCACAAGATCAATAGTAATCAGAAACGTAAAATATGGAGTCCTAATTAACTCTGGACATAGATATTTTTACAGTTCTCGCTTAAGCAAATATGGATTTTTCACTGTCTTGAAATTCTGAAGCCAGAGGGTCAGGAAGTACCACACCTAGACGGGGGCATCAGGCGTGACCGATCGGCCGTATAGAAGACCTATATCTACCTTCTTGCAGCTGGGGACTTGGAGTATACAAGAGGCCATGGATGGTCAAGAAAAATATAGTGACAGACAATTCGCATTTATTATTGTAGTATAGAAGCAGATCTGGCTGTCAAGATATCGTTGGAGGTCAACACATCACGGGTCCTGGCTACATACATATCATCGATCATGGTG
The DNA here is from genome assembly GCA_034231615.1 of Meghimatium bilineatum. Taxonomy (NCBI): domain Eukaryota; kingdom Metazoa; phylum Mollusca; class Gastropoda; order Stylommatophora; family Philomycidae; genus Meghimatium; species Meghimatium bilineatum. Next base: position 25,276,175 of record CM067312.1, read on the forward strand.
GTACACATCTACATACATATGATCGATTATGGTGGTACACATCTACAAACATATGATCGATTATGGTGGTACACATCTACATACATATCATCGATTATGGTGGTACACATCTACATACATATCATCGATTATGATGGTACAAATTTCGTCGGTATTGACAGGAAACATATCACCGATCTGTTGTTAGACGTATCACTGGTCTGGTGTTCAACATAAGTCCGTTCTGCCGGTTAACATACCGCCGGTCCTAACAGTCAACATATCACCGGTCTGGCGGTCAACGAAAAACACCGTTTTGCTGTTTACTTGTCATCGGTCCTGCCGGTCAATATAGCACCGTTTACAGCGGTACATATATGACCGCTACTGACAACGTATCATGAGTTTTGTCGGTGCCCCGTTAATTCATGGCTCCTTATACTCTGGTAGATCAGGAAACTGTCACAGCTAAATTGCTTTGGGTAGGTTATCACTATGTGTAGAATCCATGCAAATATCACATTTTAATATTTGATAATCTGAAATTTAAATATCTGGGATTCCGCATAACACTTTAAGAAAAAAGTACATCAGTAACACGAAATAGAATATATGAAAAAAGTACATCACAAACACGAAATAGAATATATGAAAAAAGTACATCACAAACACATAATAGAATATATGAAAAAAATACATTAGAAACACGAAATAGAATATATGAAAAAAGTACATCACAAACACGAAATAGAATATATGAAAAAAGTACATCACAAACACGAAATAGAATATATGAAAAAAGTACATTAGAAACACGAAATAGATCATATAAAAAAGTACATCAGAAACACGAAATAGAATATATTAAAAAAGTACATCAGAAACACGAAATAGAATATATGAAAAAAATACATCAGAAACACGAAATAGAATATATGAAAAAAGTACATCAGAAACACGAAATAGAATATATGAAAAAAGTACATCAGAAACACGAAATAGAATATATGGAAAAAGTACATCACAAACACGAAATAGAATATATGAAAAAGCAGCTTTTCACAAAATAAAGAAACATCATGTACATCAGGTCTCTCTCTATATGTTATAAATAGAAGTCAAGAAACCAGTCCTTCAATGCTACATAGTGCTACTTCTGTCACATGGAAACAAAACATGGACAATAAATAAAAAAGTAAATGGAGATCTACAGGCCACATAGATGTGGTTGTTCACAATAATGCTGAAAACGGCATGGCCACTTAGAAAGTCCAACTATTATTTACTGATTGATACTAAAATAAAGTTACTTATCAACATCAGAAAGAAACAATTCACATTTTTGACCACATTATTCGACAAGGTGGATTAACCGATCCATATTCCGATTAACCGATCATTAACCGATTATATTTTGTAGCTGTCTGTCAATATTGAAAGAAAAAGAGACAAGAATGCAATGAGCGAAGATACTGGATAATGTGATATTGTTTCATAGTAGTAAGTCAGCAGTAGAGCTGATACACAGTACTGCAGGTAGAAAGTCAGCAGTAGAGCTGATACACAGTACTGCAGGTAGAAAGTCAGCAGTAGAGCTGATACACAGTACTGCAGGTAGAAAGTCAGCAGTAGAGCTGATACACAGTACTGCAGGTAGAAAGTCAGCAGTAGAGCTGATACACAGTACTGTAGGTAGGAAGTCAGCAGTAGAGCTGATACACAGTACTGCAGGTAGAAAGTCAGCAGTAGAGCTGATACACAGTACTGTAGGTAGAAAGTCAGCAGTAGAGATGATACACAGTACTGCAGGTAGAAAGTCAGCAGTAGAGCTGATACACAGTACTGCAGGTAGAAAGTCAGCAGTAGAGCTGATACACAGTACTGTAGGTAGGAAGTCAGCAGTAGAGCTGATACACAGTACTGTAGGTAGAAAGTCAGCAGTAGAGCTAATACACAGTACTGTAGGTAGAAAGTCAGCAGTAGAGCTGATACACAGTACTGTAGGTAGAAAGTCAGCAGTAGAGCTGATACACAGTACTGTAGGTAGAAAGTCAGCAGTAGAGCTGATACACAGTACTGTAGGTAGGAAGTCAGCAGTAGAGCTGATACACAGTACTGTAGGTAGAAAGTCAGCAGTAGAGCTGATACACAGTACTGCAGGTAGAAAGTCAGCAGTAGAGCTGATACACAGTACTGTAGGTAGAAAGTCAGCAGTAGAGATGATACACAGTACTGCAGGTAGAAAGTCAGCAGTAGAGCTGATACACAGTACTGCAGGTAGAAAGTCAGCAGTAGAGCTGATACACAGTACTGCAGGTAGAAAGTCAGCAGTAGAGCTGATACACAGTACTGCAGGTAGAAAGTCAGCAGTAGAGCTGATACACAGTACTGCAGGTAGAAAGTCAGCAGTAGAGCTGATACACAGTACTGCAGGTTGAAAATCAGCAGTAGAGCTGATACTCAGTACTGCAGGTAGAAAGTCAGCAGTAGAGCTGATACACAGTACTCCAGATAGAATATTGTAGAGATTAATGGTCGCCGCCTCGCACTGGACATGATGAGGATACAGTTATATGGACAGTCCCTTCAGCACCATTTGTTGAAAGGAGCATTGCTTTTTATTTTTGTACGTTCATTCACAAATTCTTACAGATTAAAAGGATGTGACCGGAGAAAGGAATGCCTTATATGTCATAGCATATATCGTTGTTGGGATTTCTGCGTGCGTTGTTCAGCCCCTAACACATCCGACTTCAGTATTTCTACTGGGTTATTTTGATCCGCCATGAGATGGGATAGTCAAACTCACCCCAAAAACTTCCTTAGTCGCCTTCTACACCATGCATAGCAGCTTACAGTATCTTTGTTCCTCTTTAATGTTTCAGGAACACAGGGGCGAGGAACATCAATATTTGCGCCACACTTTGATACACACAGAAACATTGTCGACTGCTTTACCATTTATCATGTGATTAATCTCACTGATTTCATCTATTTACCCCACGATACAATTTGGAAATACTAGTATAATGACATGACCGATCTCCAGTGTATAAGACATGTCCACACAGAATGTAAACTGATCTGAAAGGCCTATTTTGATAGTTTTCGTGATTTTCGTTGGTCGGTCTTAACTATTTTTGGCATCCGACTTCAAGTATAGAAATATTGACCAAGGAAAATCACAAGATCAATAGTAATCAGAAACGTAAAATATGGAGTCCTAATTAACTCTGGACATAGATATTTTTACAGTTCTCGCTTAAGCAAATATGGATTTTTCACTGTCTTGAAATTCTGAAGCCAGAGGGTCAGGAAGTACCACACCTAGACGGGGGCATCAGGCGTGACCGATCGGCCGTATAGAAGACCTATATCTACCTTCTTGCAGCTGGGGACTTGGAGTATACAAGAGGCCATGGATGGTCAAGAAAAATATAGTGACAGACAATTCGCATTTATTATTGTAGTATAGAAGCAGATCTGGCTGTCAAGATATCGTTGGAGGTCAACACATCACGGGTCCTGGCTACATACATATCATCGATCATGGTGGTACACATCTACATACATATGATCGATTATGGTGGTACACATCTACAAACATATGATCGATTATGGTGGTACACATCTACATACATATCATCGATTATGGTGGTACACATCTACATACATATCATCGATTATGATGGTACAAATTTCGTCGGTATTGACAGGAAACATATCACCGATCTGTTGTTAGACGTATCACTGGTCTGGTGTTCAACATAAGTCCGTTCTGCCGGTTAACATACCGCCGGTCCTAACAGTCAACATATCACCGGTCTGGCGGTCAACGAAAAACACCGTTTTGCTGTTTACTTGTCATCGGTCCTGCCGGTCAATATAGCACCGTTTACAGCGGTACATATATGACCGCTACTGACAACGTATCATGAGTTTTGTCGGTGCCCCGTTAATTCATGGCTCCTTATACTCTGGTAGATCAGGAAACTGTCACAGCTAAATTGCTTTGGGTAGGTTATCACTATGTGTAGAATCCATGCAAATATCACATTTTAATATTTGATAATCTGAAATTTAAATATCTGGGATTCCGCATAACACTTTAAGAAAAAAGTACATCAGTAACACGAAATAGAATTATATGAAAAAAGTACATCAGAAACACGAAATAGAATATATGAAAAAAGTACATCACAAACACGAAATAGAATATATGAAAAAAGTACATCACAAACACATAATAGAATATATGAAAAAAATACATTAGAAACACGAAATAGAATATATGAAAAAAGTACATCACAAACACGAAATAGAATATATGAAAAAAGTACATCACAAACACGAAATAGAATATATGAAAAAAGTACATTAGAAACACGAAATAGATCATATAAAAAAGTACATCAGAAACACGAAATAGAATATATTAAAAAAGTACATCAGAAACACGAAATAGAATATATGAAAAAAATACATCAGAAACACGAAATAGAATATATGAAAAAAGTACATCAGAAACACGAAATAGAATATATGAAAAAAGTACATCAGAAACACGAAATAGAATATATGGAAAAAGTACATCACAAACACGAAATAGAATATATGAAAAAGCAGCTTTTCACAAAATAAAGAAACATCATGTACATCAGGTCTCTCTCTATATGTTATAAATAGAAGTCAAGAAACCAGTCCTTCAATGCTACATAGTGCTACTTCTGTCACATGGAAACAAAACATGGACAATAAATAAAAAAGTAAATGGAGATCTACAGGCCACATAGATGTGGTTGTTCACAATAATGCTGAAAACGGCATGGCCACTTAGAAAGTCCAACTATTATTTACTGATTGATACTAAAATAAAGTTACTTATCAACATCAGAAAGAAACAATTCACATTTTTGACCACATTATTCGACAAGGTGGATTAACCGATCCATATTCCGATTAACCGATCATTAACCGATTATATTTTGTAGCTGTCTGTCAATATTGAAAGAAAAAGAGACAAGAATGCAATGAGCGAAGATACTGGATAATGTGATATTGTTTCATAGTAGAAAGTCAGCAGTAGAGCTGATACACAGTACTGCAGGTAGAAAGTCAGCAGTAGAGCTGATACACAGTACTGCAGGTAGAAAGTCAGCAGTAGAGCTGATAAAAAGTACTGCAGGTAGAAAGTCAGCAGTAGAGCTGATACACAGTACTGCAGGTAGAAAGTCAGCAGTAGAGCTGATACACAGTACTGCAGGTAGAAAGTCAGCAGTAGAGCTGATAAAAAGTACTGCAGGTAGAAAGTCAGCAGTAGAGCTGATAAAAAGTACTGCAGGTAGAAAGCCAGCAGTAGAGCTGATAAAAAGTACTGCAGGTAGAAAGTCAGCAGTAGAGCTGATACACAGTACTGCAGGTAGAAAGTCAGCAGTAGAGCTGATACACAGTACTGCAGGTAGAAAGTCAGCAGTAGAGCTGATAAAAAGTACTGCAGGTAGAAAGTCAGCAGTAGAGCTGATAAAAAGTACTGCAGGTAGAAAGCCAGCAGTAGAGCTGATAAAAAGTACTGCAGGTAGAAAGTCAGCAGTAGAGCTGATACACAGTACTGCAGGTAGAAAGTCAGCAGTAGAGCTGATACACAGTACTTCAGGTAGAAAGTCAGCAGTAGAGCTGATACACAGTACTGCAGGTAGAAAGTCAGCAGTAGAGCTGATACACAGTACTGCAGGTAGAAAGTCAGCAGTAGAGATGATAAAAAGTACTGCAGGTAGAAAGTCAGCAGTAGAGCTGATAAAAAGTACTGCAGGTAGAAAGTCAGCAGTATAGCTGATAAAAAGTACTGCAGGTAGAAAGTCAGCAGTAGAGCTGATACACAGTACTGCAGGTAGAATACTGTAGAGATTAATGGTCGCCGCCTCGCACTGGACATGATGAGGATACATTTATATGGACAGTCCGTTCAGCACCATTTGTTGAAAGGAGCATTGCTTTTTATTTTTGTACGTTCATTCACAAATTCTTACAGATTAAAAGGATGTGACCGGAGAAAGGAATGCCTTATATGTCATAGCACATATCGTTGTTTAGATTTCTGCGTGCGTTGTTCAGCCCCTAACACATCCGACTTCAGTATGTCTACTGGGTTATTTTGATCCGCCATGAGATGGGATAGTCAAACTCACCCAAAAAAACTTACTTAGTGACCTCCTACAACATGCATAGCAGCTTACAGTATCTTTGTTCCTCTTTCATGTTTCAGGAACACAGGGGCGAGGAACATCAATATTTGCACCACACTTTGATACACACAGAAACATTGTCGACTGCGTTACCATTTATCATGTGATTAATCTCACTGATTTCATCTATTTACCCCACGATACAATTTGGAAATATTAGTATCATGACATGACCGATCTCCAGTGTATAAGACATGTCCACACAGAATGTAAACTGATCTGAAAGGCCTATTTTGATAGTTTTCGTGATTTCGTTGGTCGGTCTTAACTATTTTTTGGCATCCGACTTCAAGTATAGAAATATTGACCAAGGAAACTCACAAGATCAATAGTAATCACAAACGTAAAATATGGAGTCCTAATTAACTCTGGACATAGATATTTTTACAGTTCTCGCTTAAGCAAATATGGATTTTTCACTGTCTTGAAATTCTGAAGCCAGAGGGTCAGGAAGTACCACACCTAGACGGGGGCATCAGGCGTGACCGATCGGCCGTATAGAAGACATATTCCCTGAATTAATTAGGACACCATTCATCACATTGTTTGATTATTGTCTGGCTTTCGGGTGGTAACTATTTATATACTTGGAATCCCATACCCAAAATAGCCAAGGTGATTCCAAGTATATAAATAGTTACTACTCTAAAGCCAGACAATAATTTAAAAAAACGTAACGAATGGGGTCCTAATTACTTCAGCGAACAAGCTTTCTATATCGTTGATCGGTCACGCATCAGGTACTTAATTATGCCGAAACGGCATCTAGCTAAAACATAAATAATGATCTGGAGAGAAATTTCCTAATGAACTATGTGAATATTAGCGATGTCGTTGGTGTCACTTAAAACAACAATTCAAGCTTTGGCAACGAATACAAATTATCAGAGAGAGAGAGAGAGAGAGAGAGAGAGAGAAAGAGATATCATTCTGGACAGTAATAGATACAGAAGGAGAGAGAGAATTATAGATATAGTGAAAGAGGCAGATACTCATAGCGAAATGTGTAAGAGAAAGAGAAAGTATGAGAAAGAGAATAGAGAGTCAGATTCAGAGAAATATCTTAAAAGATACAAAGATACAGGGAGGAGGACAGAAAGACAGAGGGTCACGAAGGATAAAACAAAAAACAGAAGAATGCAGATATGAAGATAGAATGATAGAAGAACATGGACTTAAGAGATGACCTGTTATTATTAAAGAAATAAACCACTGTTCGAAGCATATCATGTGTCAAGGACGCAACGATAAATCGAGCATTTGTTGGATACAATGATGTTCTAGACAATATGTTCCATTTTGTAGATTGCCATTGCTTCAGGATTGTTCGTATATACAAATGTCTGCAGCAGAAATTGAACCAGGTACCTTGTTCGCTATAAAACCGGACAATAACAATTTAATAACGAAAATGGAGGATGTAACCAGTCTGCCATTTGCCAGTCAGTTCAGAATAGTACAAGAACATAAGGAAACACACATACACACAGAGAGAGAGAGAGAGAGAGAGAGAAAGAGAGATAAAGAGTGAGTGAGAGAAAGAGAGAGCTAAAGAGTGTGAGAGAGAAATAGAGAGATAAAGAGTGTGTGAGAGAACAATAGAGAGATAAAGAGTGTGTGAGAGAAAAATAGAGAGATAAAGAGTGTGTGAGAGAAAAATAGAGAGATAAAGAGTGTGTGAGAGAAAAATAGAGAGATAAAGAGTGTGTGAGAGAAAAATAGAGAGATAAAGAGTGAGAGAGAAAAATAGAGAGATAAAGAGTGAGAGAGAAAAATAGATAGATAAAGAGTGAGAGAGAAAAATAGAGAGATAAAGAGTGAGAGAAAGAGAGAGAGAGAAGCGATACATAAAAGTGCATATAGTGAGAGGGATGAATGGCAGGAAAATAGATATTTAAATGGAAAATAGTTAAATAGAAAGTAGCAATGAACATGTACATGTCGTCGTAGGATAACTAACACACATTGGAGTGAATTCAAATCGAATGATACAGTCAGAGAAGAGACACATCAAAATTTCATCACAGATGTTATCAGAAAACGCCGTTGGTCCTACATCGGGCATGTCCTACGCGCTGATATCAACATAATAAACCACCAATCTCTTGAATGTATTCCTACAGGCAAATGAGCCAGGGGTAGACCAAAAGAAACACCCAGAAGAACAATACTTAAAGTAAAACAATCATTATTCATACTATTCAAGAACTGCACAGAATAGCTTTGAACAGACAGAATTGGAGAGATCTGACCTGCCCCTATGCGCTAACTTCAGCGCACAAGGAAAATGAATGAATGAATGACTGAACATAACTATGAGTCATACACTAAGTCTAAGATAAGGGTATTTGACATTTTAGCACATCATTGAAGCGTATTGGTGAATGCCTGATGTTAGCCCCGTGTTTGCCAGGATAACGGCATACCTAGGGATGATGTGGTCAGCACCAAGCCTGGGGATTTACTTTCCCAGAAGATCTAGTAAATATTTATATTTTCAATATGTCTAATCAGTCCGAATCAATGGTTCGCAAAATCGTTGCAATCGTTGATCCTCCTTAAACTTGTTTCCTGCAGCTGACACCAAAAATATCTGTCCATGGTTGTTTTTAATGTGAATGTAGGGCTCATAATATGTGATGAAATATTTGTGAACCACCTGAGAGTCTGCGGACCACAGATTAAGAATCACTGATCTAAATAATGAGTCTTTTTCGTCCTTTTCTAATTGTTTCATATTCGAGAAATTATATCCTCCTTATGTGAGAGTTGTATGGTCTCCTTATGTGAGAGTTGTATGGTCTCATTATGTGAGAGTTGTATGGTCTCATTATGTGAGAGTTGTATGGTCTCCTTATGTGAGAGTTTATGGTCTCCTTATGTGAGAGTGTATGGTCTCCTTATGTGAGAGTTGTATGGTCTCATTATGTGAGAGTTGTATGGTCTCCTTATGTAAGAGTTTTATGGTCTCCTTACAGGGCCGGCCCTAACAATTGAGGGGACAATGCGAAACGGATTACGCGGGGCCCAGTCTGGGTAGGAAGAGGATAATAAAATAAATTATAATATGAATTTATGGGCCTATGAAGTGCGGGATCCCCTGCGGCCGCATAGGTTGCAATGGCCTAAGGCCCTGTCTCCTTATGTGAGAGTTGTATGATCTCCTTATATGGAAGTTGTATGGTCTCCTTATGTGAGAGTTGTATGGTCTCCTTATATGAGAGTTGTATGGTCTCCTTATATGAGAGTTGTATAATGTCCTTATGTGAGAGCTGTATGGTCTCCTTATGTGAGAGTTGTATGGTCTCCTTATGTGAGAGTTGTATGGTCTCCTTATGTGAGAGTTGTATGGTCTCATTATGTGAGAGTTGTATGGTCTCCTTATGTGAGAGTTGTATGGTCTCATTATGTGAGAGTTGTATGGTCTCATTATGTGAGCGTTGTATGGTCTCCTTATATGAGAGTTGTATAATGTCCTTATGTGAGAGCTGTATGGTCTCCTTATGTGAGCGTTGTATGGTCTCCTTATATGAGAGTTGTATGGTCTCCTTATATGAGAGTTGTATGATCTCCTTATATTAGAGCTGTATGGTCTCCTTATGTGATAGTTGTATGGTGATTGTGGATTCCAGGTCAGTTGAAACTGTGTTAAATGATAGTTTTTCGTTGACTGTGAAGTCCAGGTGAATTGAAACTTCTGATTGAAGTTTTAAGTCGGTTTAGCGGTGTTGGGTGCTATATGGGAGAGAAGAATATCCCGAAGTGTGATGGAGCAAGAACACGTTCGTGTTTAACTCTTTTTTTTTTTACATAAAACTGGTAGATATAGGCCTACAACCATCAAAACTGAATGCTATCCTTCATGTTTTTCATGGAATGAGGTAATGAGTAATAACATGTGGTAGATATCTAATAGTGTCAAGATGAGGTAATGAGTAATAACAGATGTGGTAGATATCTAATAGTGTCAAGTTCTCTATATAGTGTCGTTGAGATAACAATGTCGAATTCTTTGTTTGCACAACCAAATATAACAAAGAGATGGCTTACTACCAAAACGACAGAGATTACTCAATATAAGGAATGGGTGTAATAACACAAATATCAAAGTAATTATAATGAATAGGCAAATATATGTTACAAATACATACTACTACTAATAAAAAAAATGATATAATCAATTATAATAAACCCAGTAAGTCGAAAACGGGGTTGGTCTTATGATGTTAAGATATATGACCTTCACCTGAGCGAACATAAAATTCATGAACATTTTTAATTGAAAAACTTCTTTAAACAAATATCCAGCCTGGCGACGGACTGGCGATCATAATGTATTATATAAGCCCGACAGGAGACTTTTTTTTGGTCCGTTAACTCAATCTTGCATCTATGACCGACATGATGTCCTATTCTATTGTTTCTCTCTCTTGTGTCGTGTAGTTAGATATTATCTTGGTTTCTTGTCTTAGCTTCTACATCTCGTTATAGACCTCAATTTAGTTATAATGCGAATTATTAAACAGGTTGCACAAATTGTATACTTCTTCTTTAGCGTTCATTCTCAAACTCCCGCTGGATCTCTCTTGCAGCAGGACACATTCTCAAACTCCCGCTGTATCTCTCTTGTAGCAGGACACATTCTCAAACTCCCGCTGGATCTCTCTTGTAGCAGGACACATCCTCAAACTCCCGCTGTATCTCTCTTGTAGCTGGAAACATTCTCAAACTCCCGCTGTATCTCTCTTGTAGCAGGACACATTCTCAAACTCCCGCTGTATCTCTCTTGTAGCAGGATACATTATCAAACTCCCGCTGGATCTCTCTTGTAGCAGGACACATTCTCAAACTCCCGCTGGATCTCTCTTGTAGCAGGACACATCCTCAAACTCCCGCTGTATCTCTCTTGTAGCTGGAAACATTCTCAAACTCCCGCTGTATCTCTCTTGTAGCAGGACACATTCTCAAACTCCCGCTGTATCTCTCTTGTAGCAGGATACATTATCAAACTCCCGTTGGATCTCTCTTGTAGCAGGACACATTCTCAAACTCCCGCTGGATCTCTTTTGTAACAGGACAATGCTCCTACTACAATCCAGCAGGATGTAGTCCAGAAAATGGTAATGCGTATTGTCGCAATTTTATCTGCGCCAATGTCCCGACACATCCGTCTTCGGCTATATATATATATATATATATATATATATATATATATATATATATATATATATATATATATATATATATATATATATAAATAATATTTTGTCTTCATTTTGACATTACTTGAGTATTACTGTATGAATAACACGGAAAATATTAACAAATCACAAACTAAAAATGAGAATTTTAAAATATAACTCTACACCAATGTGTGCTCAAAAACATGAATAATTAACAAACAGCATGAAGACAGAATTAATGCATTGAGAGTGTGGATATATAGAAGATTGTAAAGAACTTTGTGGAAAGAAAAGACAACGAACAAAGAGGTTCTGACAACACTGCGTATGAAAAAAAAATATTACAGAAATAAAAATCAAACAAATAAAATATTTTGAACATATTAAAAGATATTTGTTGAAATCATTACTTGAAGATATATATAAAATTATTCAGGATCTAGTGCACAAACATATAATTTTTGACTGCTGTGAATTTTTTGTCAGTTAGGTTGAGATTTCGTTCTGAAGGCACGACTGTCCAAACTGTCAGCAGCTGAATTCACAACCATTACTTCTTGTGTCCCTGATCCTTGCTCACTATCTCAGCCACATATCCGCAGGAAATAAGTAATAACTCTCGGAAATTGGTTCAGGAACTGGATAATCTAATGATAATTCTAATGGTATTCATATATTTGGGCAAACTGTGAATGGAATGCGATTAATTTACTATTAATTTACTGTTAATTTAATTTACTATTAATTTACTATTAATTTACTGTTAATTTAATTTACTATTAATTTACTATTAATTTACTATTAATTTACTATTAATTTAATTTACTATTAATTTAATTTACTATTAATTTACTATTAATTTAATTTACTATTAATTTACTATTAATATACTATTAATTAAGTTACAACTAAAAAAATCTTTCGACAGAAGATGATCTTGATGATTTTGCAGGAAAGATACTAATACATCAGTGTTACGGGATGCCCATGTGTTGCCGAGGCCCGAAAGGGGAGCAAAGAATAGCAACACTGTTTACCTTCCACGCATGTCGTAAAAGGAGACTAAGGAGGTTATGGGATGGAGTTAGCTGTCCCATCCCATATAGGGTCAGTGACGCACAACCATGCTGAAGTCGGATGTGTTAGGCCGAAAGGCACAGATATCGCAGCACTGTTGTAAACCATGACACAACGCATTTCGTTCTCCGGACTACATCCTGTAGAGTTTGCAATCTGCAAGAGTTTGAGAACGAACGCAGAAGAAGAAGTGTTACGAGAAATGAAATGATTATATCAATCTATTTATGATCAATCAAACAATGTTATTAAACACAATGGTAATCAGATGCCTGCCATCTTAGAAGTCCCATGCTATGAAACGTCTGCTACTAAAATGTATCACAGCGAGAGGGTAACCAGAGAGTAGCTGGCACTAAATGATTACTTCCCCCTAGATTGAGCTTTACAAATGTTAATCAACAAACACTGTACAACGGTTTGAAGACCATGCTTGTTTGTGTGTGTCACGAGCTGTTCCAATATGTCAATATCTTTATAAGCAATATTTATTGTAGTGAAACCGAGATTAAGCTTCATTCTGATGACATGCTTGTCTTTAAACATGGACGAGAGCTTACGTTGGTTCTTATCAGTGCTTATTCCCATTGAGACGTTTGTGCTGCAGAAGCACTCTGCAAAAATCAGTCATACATGGGGATTACAACATTTATTTCGGTGAACAGTTTCAACCATGAACGAGATCAATCTGTGATATTTCAAGACTTTTCAGAAAGCAATCTTCTTCTTCTGCGTTCGTTCTCAAACTCCTGCAGATTATCAGGATGTGGTCCAGAGAACGGAATGCGTTGTATCATGGTTTACAGAATTGCTGCGATATCTGCGCATTTCGGCCTGATACATCCAACTTCAGCATGCCTTTGGGTCACTGACCCTATATGGGATGGGACAGCAAACTCCACCCCATAACCTCCTTAGTCGCCTTTTACGACATGCGTGGAAGGTAAACAGTGTTGCTATTCTTTGCTCCCCTTTCGGACATCGGCAACACACTGGAAGCACAGAAAGCAATGATTCAGTAATTTGAAATGTTACATAGGGAATCAGTGATATTTCTTTGAAAAGTAATGAGTTGTAAGTTCAAATTATCATCAGCACAAGCTGGACAAGTCTATAGCTGCTCTGATCGTCGTCTTAATAAATCAATCAGTGTAGTGTATCACAGTTCTATTTCCCTGTTGTTTTATCAGTTTATTTGAATATATATTCTGTTTTTTTGTGTGCTTGATTCGTTCCAATCTTTACACCAATATCCAATAATCTTGAGAGCAAAAATAATTCACAATTCTGAAAGTTTTATGAATGAACGATGTTTTTATGAATGAACCCTCGGTAAATTGACGATGTCAGAATTACGTTTTAGTGTACCTTTTGATATTACAGCCTTGCTCGACACCTTATGTACACGTTCATTACCATCAAAAGCTGCATGTCTGTGCACGAAAATTAATGTATTTTTAAAGGGCAAAATTCACCAACACAGCAGAGTATCATACAAGGTTAAGATTTATAAGAAAATGTACCGAAAGTGTCGCCATACTTGGCTTTACCTACAGCCTGTGTCTGTAATTTTAAAATGCGTATTTAAAAATTGCTACAATATTTAACAGTTATAATAAATTTGTGTGTATTTGCACAACAGTAAATGGCAGAAGCTAATAATTGTCTGTGCGCAATTAGATTGCTAACTATAATTGTCTCTGCGCAATTCAATATTAAATTGCTAAATTTTATTAAAATAAAGATTAAATTAGGAACTCTCTATTCGCCCTACTGCCTAGTAATACGGAAGGAGTCAAGTATTGCGACCAAAATTAAGATGACGATACTCTTGTTTCTATCCAGGTCGCTACTGCCACCCAATGACGGCGGAGGACTTCTTCAATTTTGAAGATTTTCATTGAATCTCGTAATACGCATGTGGGAATATAGTCATGTGACAGACAAGCCTTAGCAGCGCATGTGTCACATCTTTTTTCCCAATTGTAGGACTTCTCACGACTGGTTAATACTCCGCTATATTCCTTGATAATTTTCCCTTAGACCTGTGCAGAAAATCATGAGCACAGAGTTTGTTACAAATGACCCATCAAGTATATATTACATCATTTTTATTCAGATTTATTATCAACGAGCGCCCTGACTTCCACCGTTTTTTGATGCGACTTCTATTGTGTGCAATGCTTTTAACGGAAAATGTGCTTATTCAATGAAGTAGCAGTGTGTATTCACTTCTCTTCCGAATCAACGCAGATATTTTCCCATAAATATCTTCTTCAAGTCCCAACCACAATCTGTCTCTATTGATGCTGACACCTTTCACCGTACTAAGATTTAGCTGTAATGTCTGCCATGTATTGATACTGATTGTAAGATATGCCCGAGATCGATAACTCATGAATGATTCTAGCAGTTACAGTAGGAAAGTCAAGGATAACGGTCATTATCGTTGTTTTACCGATCCCAAAGAATTGCAAGCGATTAGCTCTTACTTCCTATGTGCGATGGAGTGTCTTCTCAAGACTTTATTTCATACCCAGAAGACTAACTCTCAGCGGTATACGATGCTAAAAAAAAAAATCTCCTAACCAGGGGAGGTAACAATGTCATTGCCATACAGGGTTATACTTGCTGCTTCTGAATGTGCTAACATCTGGCAAATCAATGTATCGCTAACCGTGAATATGGTACAAGCGTATTCTATACTAGAAAAGCAATGTTTTTGATATAGAAGTCCAATCGCCCGTGCGTTGCTGAACCAAAGACGAAGCAAAGAATAGTGACACTGTTACTTGTTATGCACGTCGTAAGAGGCGACTCAGGAGGTTGTGGGGGTAGAGTTTTCTGTCTCATCTCATATTAGATCAAAGTGACACTGAATCCATCTTGAAGTCAGATACGACAGACCGAAAGGCACAGATGTCACAGCTAAGCTGTAACTCATGGCAGAACACATTCTGCCAATATGCAAGAGTTTTAGAACGAACACAAAAAATAAGAAGCAGTGCGATTAGATGTTACGAAATATCAGAAGCTGACATTAGCCAAAACGTTGATATGCCTTTGCTATCGAAGCTATGACCGGACAACATGTTCTTTGAAAACATTTCAAATAATAACATGAAACAAGTACAATATAACACAAAAATGACATTGAGATTGTTTATGGGGATCATTTAAAAAAAATCAAACATTAACTCACGAATGAATTATGTTGCTAAAAAACCAGAGTATTTTGAATCAAATTTCTTGTTAACGCTACCAGCCATGACACAATGAATGAATATCAGAGAAGATAATTAGCGCATTGTGTCATGAAAAAAATGCATGTGGTCATTAAAATGAAAATGTAACTCCTCCGTAAATTGTTAAAATATAGTAGAATATAGTAGATATCCAGGTCGCTACTGCTGCCCAATCACGACGACGGGCGACTTTTTCTATTTTAGTCTAAAACTGAAGATTAGTCTAAATTGAAGATTGAACATTAATCTAAAATTGTTGATTTCATAAGATCTAAGCAGCTTATGGCATGGTGATATATTTCAACAAGCTCAGGTTTACAATGTCCATCACATTCCAGTGCTTGAAGAGCGGACACAGAGTATGTAAAAATAACAAGGTTTTTTTTTACTTTTGATGGAAAGGCATCAAATATGGTCTTCAGGTGGTACAAGGTAACTTCTAGAGCTGTTATTTCAGCTTCATAGTTAGAACATATCTCCCCACAGGGAAGAAGTCATGGATACCTACGAGAAGACGAGGAGGAGCTCGAACGAGACAATGTACATATTCAGAGAATGGTAGAAATGGGAGTGACTAGAGGCGATGGGAGAAAGTCCTCTCTCTCCGGAAAGATCAGAAGAACGCGTAATCCGCAACTGACTGGGACACTGAGCGTATACACTTTTAGATGGCTGAGGGAACGTAAAGCAGAGCATATATGGGAATGTCCCCAGTGCTGTGACGCTTGTTCCTAATAAAGAATAAAAAAGATTCAAGAATGTAGTTGAGTTATCAATCAGCTTTTCAGCAAGCGATAGGAAGCCAATAACAGTAGTTGAACCATCCAGCTTGGAATATTGTCACGAATGTAGTTATCAATCAGCTTTTCAGCAAGCGATAGGAAGCCAATAACAGTAGTTGAACCATCCAGCTTGGAATGTTGTCACCTTCAGATAAAATATTTTGTATGGCTTCTACAAAAGGAATGCCTCATTATATAGACGTATCAATGGCAGATATTTTTCTGTTGCATGGTGGTTAGTCTTCTGGACTATTATTGTGATTTTCAGACTACCCGCACCTGGCTCTTAGTGCTCAGTTATTTCACGCCATTTAATGAAGGACTGCGCCATCAATAGATTATATGTGTTTAATAGATATGTTTTTTTTAACCATCTGAGTAGGAGGCTTTTTCTATAAAAGTTGCATTCTTCTTGATCTGGAGTACCCTTTCTCTACCAATTACAATTGCACATGAGAACCCTCTTTCCATCCCACCCCATTGCATAAGATGATATTAATCTCCATTACACAAGAGGATACAAATTCTCTATTTCGCAATCTCTGTGGCTGAACATTAGACTCACATTTACGACACCCTACAATCTCCGTGGCTGAACATTAGACTCACATTTACGACACCCTACAATCTCTGAGGCTGAACATTAGTCTCACATTTACGACACCCTACAATCTCCGTGGCTGAACATTAGTCTCACATTTACGACACCCTACAATCTCCGTGGCTGAACATTAGTCTCACATTTACGACTCCCTACAATCTCCGTGGCTGAACATTAGTCTCACATTTACGACACCCTACAATCTCCGTGGCTGAACATTAGTCTCACATTTACGACACCCTACAATCTCCGTGGCTGAACATTAGTCTCACATTTACGACACCCTACAATCTCCGTGGCTGAACATTAGTCTCACATTTACGACACCCTACAATCTCCGTGGCTGAACATTAGTCTCACATTTACGACACCCTACAATCTCCGTGGCTGAACATTAGTCTCACATTTACGATACTCACAATTCCTTTCCAAGGATTTGCACTTGCTCTGTAAATAAATTGTTTATCTATAACACATCCACTGATAAGATCACAATCTCTTGCACATTTGATGAGCACTGAGGAAAATGCGCATTGGAACCGTTTAGTGCATTATAAATAAGAGTAACTTTCGAACGAAAAGACGAAGTTGAGTAAATTAAATTAAATGTAGTGGAATAAGAGAAGTTACATGATGTAATTAATGGTTCAAGTAAATGTTGCAATTATATGGTGCAATTAAATGGGCAATTAAATCGTGCTATTAAATGGGAAAATTAAATGGAACAATTAAATGAAGCACATCTGTCATATTAAGAGAATAATCTTTCAAATATGTGTCATATTAAGAGAGTAATCTGTCAAATATGTGTCATATTAAGAGAATAAACGGAACATGTTAGGCAAATGTGGCCTCATCTCGTGATAACAGTCCAACTTTTGAAACTTTTATAATATTATGGGAACAACCATTCAAATTCTGTTAGTTTGTGCATCTTTTGTATTGTCACAGAAATCTCACGTCATCAGGAGACGGCTCCATGCTAAACAAACATGGTTAATACAATCGCAGATTTCTGTTTACTGAACTTTACCAGCTACAGATAAAGATATTGTACGTTTGTTACAGACTCTAGGACTGCTACATCCAGAAAAGATATGTGGTCACGGCCACCCAATGACTTTATATTACTATTTATTTACATGCTCACGGATGTACAGATTTGCACTAAAAATCTAACATCAATCCTACCATCCCCTCCCCAATCCTTATAATTTTCCAATAAAAACTAAAAATCGAACACCAATCCTAACCTCCTCGTGGTACCCACCCACAACAACTAACTAACTCTCCCCTTTCCCAAAAAATTAAAATACCATCCGCCGCTCCCCTACAGTCTATATTCCTCAACTGCACTCGAATAAAGGAATACAATAAATGCCATGTTTTGTTAACACTGCTTATCTCCTCCTACTGAGTTTCATACACTATCGCCAGTTATATTTTTAATGAGACTATATTTTGTTCCGTAAAAAAATGGCTCACATCTGCCTAATACGAGCCTAATAATAATTCAAATCTATGTCATACTGAGAGAATAGGCATTCAAATATGTGTCATACTGAGATAATAGGCATTCAAATATGTGTCATACTGAGAGAATAGGCATTCAAATATGTGTCATACTGAGATAATAGGCATTCAAATATGTGTCATACTGAGAGAATAGGCATTCAAATATGTGTCATACTGAGAGAATAGGCATTCAAATATGTGTCATACTAAGAGAATAGGCATTCAAGTCTGTGTCATACTAAGAAAATAATCATTCAAGTCTGTGTCACACTGAGAGAGTAGTCATTCAAGTCTGTGTCATACTGAGAGAATAGTCATTCAAATCTGTGTCATACTGAGAGAATAGAGAATAGTCATTCAAGTCTGTGTCATACTGAGAGAATAATCATTCAAGTCTGTGTCATACTGAGAGAATAGTCATTCAAGTCTGTGTCATACTGAGAGAATAGTCATTCAAATCTGTGTCATACTGAGAGAATAGTCATTCAAGTCTGTGTCATACTGAGAGAATAGTCATTCAAGTCTGTGTCATACTGAGAGAATAGAGAATAGTCATTCAAGTCTGTGTCACACTGAGAGAATAGTCATTCAAGTCTGTGTCATACTGAGAGAATAGTCATTCAAGTCTGTGTCATACTGAGAGAATAGTCATTCAAGTCTGTGTCATACTGAGAGAATAGAGAATAGTCATTCAAGTCTGTGTCACACTGAGAGAATAGTCATTCAAGTCTGTGTCATACTGAGAGAATAGTCATTCAAGTGTGAGTGTTATTCAACCTAATTGTCACTAATGAAATGTTAGCTATTGAGAAATATGAGAACATTAATACCGGTAGTTGGTATATAGTGGTACATGTGATAGCAACAGGAGGATGGCCAGGGTGAAAAACTAAATAGCAGAATCACAACTCTATTTACCGGGGATGGTATGTAAACTAAGGCTGAGTCCACGGCGCAAATTACCGAATATATACAACATCATAGTCACAACAGGCAAGTTTGAAGACAATAGATAAAGAAGGCGACAACGTTAGAAAATATTAGACAGTTTAACAATCTGGCATGACAGGGAAACATCATCGATCCTAATACATAATACTGGAGATAGAGAGCTGTGGAGATCCATGATCACCTACGCCAGCCGGGATGCCATCTGATGATGATGAATGGAACATAGATTCATCTTGTCACATCTTGCCCTGTCAATGATGTTTATTAGTTATTTCCATCAGCTACAACCACAAAATGGAGTGAACTAGCACTGATAGCAGATTGATTACACAGATGCCAACTGGATTATATCGTGGATATTCTGAACGCATCTCTGTTCCGCGCAAGCAGGCCTACATTGGCCAGCGACCTGTGCATACATTCTTCGATGTCCTTGGTTTATCGTCTTCTTGTTCTTACTATTCTTCTCTTACCTGGCACTCTGCCTCTCTAGAATAAATCTTTCGATGCCATCATGTTGTTATAAGTGTCCACATTTACTGTAGCTTCCTTCTTATGATGGTAAGTAGAAGTCAGCCCTTAATTTAGTTTCATTAATTTCAAAATTTCAATTTTATTCTTTTTCTCTGTTCATGATATTCGTAGTATCTTTCTGTAGCAGTTCATTTCAAATGAATCTATTCTTTTGGATATTGTCTTGTTTAAAGCCAAATTCTCGCATCCATATGTTGCCACTGGGAAAACACATGTTCTTAAAAGGGTTAATTTAGTGTTGTTATTTATGCTTTGCCATAGCTTTCCCATTTGTGTTAATTTGAGTGTTGCAATTGCGAGGCTTCTTCTAATCTCGCCTGAACAATCTCCGGAACTGTTTATAATTGCAGCCAGATATTCGAATTTGTTCACACATTCTAGTTCTATATTGTCTATGTTGAGTATTGGTTTGATCTTTGTTTTCTTTGTTGTCATAAAGTTTGTTTTCTGTACGTTTAGATATAGATTTTTGATCTCCCTGTATTTCTTTGTTGTTGTGATTAGCTGTATCAGTCATTCAGGATGTGTACTAAGGAGGACTGTGTCATCTGCATATCTTTTTTTTTTGAATCGTGTACCCACCGATATTTGTTGGATGAAACTCATTTTTCTCTAGTTATTCTCTTACATTTTTCATTATATTATCTGCACAGATATTAAAAAGATACGGTGATAAAGTGCACCCCTGTCTCACTACACTTTAAACAGCGAACCACTCAGATGTTTCTCCTTCCACCCTTACTGTTGCATGTTGTTCGTGATATAGTGTTGCAATAAGATGTATTTGATGTTTTGGGAAGCACGTCTCCCATGATGGACCATAGCTGGTGATGTTCAACACAACCAAATGCCTTGGTGTAGTCTATGAAATTTATATGTAGATCTAAGCTGTATTCTCTACATTTCTCAATTATATTCCTCATGTTGAATATGTGATCTCTGCTTCCTCTTTCTGTTCGAGAACCGGCTTGAACTTCATGAATGTCTGTTTCTAATTTGCGTTATATTTTTTTCATTATGATCTGCAATAGTATTTTTCTGGCTTGACTAATTAGTGCTACTGTTCTATAGTTGGTACAA
This sequence comes from Meghimatium bilineatum, assembly GCA_034231615.1. Lineage (NCBI taxonomy): Eukaryota > Metazoa > Mollusca > Gastropoda > Stylommatophora > Philomycidae > Meghimatium > Meghimatium bilineatum. The sequence continues at coordinate 25,297,364 of CM067312.1, forward strand.
AGTTGAAGGTCTCCTTTCTTTGGCAAGGGTATGTATACTGACTTTTTCCATTCTTCCGGCCATATTCCGCTTTTCCATATCTTGCAGTATAACGTATAGTATATTTTAACACTGGAATTTCCACCGGTTTGTATTATCTCTGATGTTACTGTCCTACTACTAGCTTCAAAAACTAGCAAGATTAATGTCAAAAACGGAGAGAAATGGGAATGATCTGACCGTGATGTAAATATTCCAAAAGAATGTTGAATCATTTAAACGACATAAAGTGTATTCTATTTGATTTTAATTTCTCCTGACAGAATATCTGCTTTCTAACACATACTGGGTAGCCAGAAGTACATCATGTCAAAGCTAATGCTGACTCGAACAGGCACAACTGTACTCAAGAATAGGAGACGTTACAGTAGAAACAGACGTCCTAGGCGTCAGTCAGCCCCAACAGTTCTACAGAGAACCCCTTATGTTCGAAATTGCATATCTCCAGGTCTGTTTTAGTAGTTTATATGCTTGTTACGTTATGTTTGTTATGTTTCAACGTTACGCCAGCAAATTAGTGATCACTCAGACTCATTTAATTGAGTCTGAAAAGAGTTTGACAGTTGTTGACAAGGGAAATTCATGAAAATTGGACGTCAAAATTGCTATATTTCATACAATAAACAATTACATTAAAAAAATATATTATATGAAAATAAAAATTAAAACTAGTTAACATTTTCATTTTAAATTGTTTTGTTTTGCCACATGGCGGTAGTTTATGAATTCCAATTTTTTTAACTAACAGATGTATTGTTGATTTCTGTATTCAATGTTGAAGAATTTTGGCAAGGCGGTGTTTATGTTTTATTTAATTATGAAACTATTTCTTGCAGGCAAAAATAAATATAGCTTATATTTACATAGATATCAATAGATTGAATGGCACTTTCATACTGCACTATTTGAGTGCTCTGTCATAAGAACACACAGTCGTAATTCAATTATTACAGTGAGAAATTAGCATAAGAACACACAGTCGTAATGTAATTATTACAGTGAGAAATTAGCATAAGAACACACAGTCGTAATTCAATTATTACAGTGAGAAATTAGCATAAGAACACACAGTCGTAATGTAATTATTACAGTGAGAAATTAGTATAAGAACACACAGTCGTAATTCAATTATTACAGTGAGAAATTAGCATAAGAACACACAGTCGTAATGTAATTATTACAGTGAGAAATTAGCATAAGAACACACAGTCGTAATTCAATTATTACAGTGAGAAATTAGCATAAGAACACACAGTCGTAATGTAATTATTACAGTGAGAAATTAGCATAAGAACACACAGTCGTAATTCAATTATTACAGTGAGAAATTAGCATAAGAACACACAGTCGTAATGTAATTATTACAGTGAGAAATTGGCATAAGAACACAAGAAATATAGCTTGAAATGTGGACACGATCTGTTTATCATCATCAAGTGTCGTCTCAACAATGAAGGTTGGCAGCAACTGATCTCCAACATTTTCTGTTTCTTGCCTTGGTGGTGCACTCTACTAGACTTTAACCATCTCATTATGTTTTTCTTCCACTTCTATCTATACTTCTCCTTTGATAACCTCTCCTCGGCTTTATCTTCAAGTAATGATTTTAACAAATATCTTTTAATATGTTCAAAATATGTTATTTGTTTGATTTTTATTTCTGTTAATATTTGGTTTTTTTTCATACGCAGTGTTGTCAGAACCTCTTTGTTCGTTGTCTTCTCTTTCCACGAAGTTCTTTTAAATCTTCTATATACCGACACTCTCAATGCATTAATTATGTCTTCTTGCTGTTTGTTAATTATTAATGTTTTTGAGCACACATTGGTGTAGAGTTATATTTTAAAATTTTCATTTTTAGTTTGTGATTTGTTAATATTTTCCGTGTTATTCATACAGTAATACTCAAGTAATATCAAAATAAAGACAACATCTGAGGACAATGTACACATGTACCAATGTAGTTGATTCGAGCAGAAAGCGAGTCACAGATTAATGATTGATTTGTTTTACGAACATTGTGAATGAACTGATCAAAGTTCTATCTATTGCCGGGACAAGAGCAGATGATAATGTTGAATACCACATTATAGGGATAAACATATTAAACATCATAATAAACATTACTATATTATATGGACAAAAGTAAAATGGAAAAGTTGAATACTACATCATGATGCCGTCAAGGGAAGATACAATATTGAATACTACATCATGGGGACAAGAGAAGATGGCAAGGTTCAATACGAAGAGCTGTACCTATATTATTTAACGAAACGAATCAGAAGTTCGAAAAAACAAACTGAACCTTCATTCGTTAATGAAACGAAGTAGAGACAGATAAGTAGTGCAAGTATAAATATTTCATTTATTATACATATTTTTCGTGGAGGGGAGATATAGACGTATAGATTGGGCGGGGGAGGGAATGGTTAGAGTTAGGTGTAAGTCTAACCTACACCTAACGTTCACGACCGTCTCTTCTCCTCCGATGTGGCTTCACTGCAGGTGTGTTATGTTGTATACACAAACTACACGAAAAAATGCGTTCGTTTCGCTTTTCCACCGAATCCTTCCACTACTGTGGTAAAATGTGATCATTGGATGACCCTGGTCGCACATAAAAAAAATATTTTATAGCACATCTGGACTTTATAACATACATGCAACATCTTTATCTGTAGCTGGAGAGCTAAAAGAAACAGACATATCCGATTTAATTAGCCATTGATTTTGTGACAATACGGATTGCTTCTTTCTTTTCTTTTTTTTCTTTATATCATTTGTGCTTGCAGCGTCAGGGGTGGAACAGTTCTCTAGAGATGGTATTTTTGTGTACTTCATATCTGTTTCTTTTCCTTGATCCTTTTACTGCTTTAATCCATCGTGTCTTTATAGTAATGTTTTTTTAGGGATACTGTCTGATCGTAGCACGGAAGCATGCGAAAAACCACGTAATCTGTTGTCTTCTGATGTAATCCAGGTTTGGCATTGTGTTTGTTAGTTTTATGATGTTTTAATTTCTAATTATGTCTCATATTGTTACTCTGAAGATTCTACGCAGACAAGGCATGACAAATTTTGACAAATTTTTTAACAGGTCAATCACCAACAGGACTCTCGTACATGCACGACTTTGCCAGAAGAAGAGTTGATTTATGGCGAGCAAGGTCAGACCCAATACAATGTCGATGTGACTCCCTCAAAGCAAACTCCGATTATTTACGAGCAACATCTGACATGCTTCGGTTAAAATCGGAAGCTCTTCGTTCAAAGTCGGAGCAACTTTACAACAGGGGTGCAAACAAAGCTTCAAGTCACACAGTTCTTCTAGCGCAATCCGAAGAAATGAGGACAAAAGCCGAACAACTTCGAAGAGAATCTGACGCTTTAAGAATCAAAATGGAACTTATTCGGAGAGAATCCGATGCTGCCTTTGTTTTCTCAGATTTTATGTCCATGCCTTCGGATAACCTTGTACACAACTGTCCTTCCAGTCCATCTAACACACTACTGGTACCTACATCTATCCTAGAAGTCATGACCACACAGGAACTTGACGATCCAAAGTACATTGTAAGTATTTTAAAGTGTTTGCTAGTGAGATGTTTATTTCAGCTGTTAATTTTTGTGGCTTCTGGTACAAGTTGTTTACTTGAAGGTGACACACGGAGGTGAGGTTTTTTTCAAGTACACATCTACGATATTAATTAATATTAATTAATTAATTAATTAATTAATTCATTCATTAATTAATTCATTAGGTGCAGTGAGATCATGGCTCTTGCTCTCCAGAGCTCTCTATCTTCAGGATTTTATGTATCAACATCGTTGATGTTTCCCTGCCGTGTCAGGTTGTTTAACTGTCTAATGTTTTCTCACGTTGTCACCCTCGATCTCTGTTGCCTTCAATAATTTCTGTTATGACTGTGTTCTTCAAACCTCCTGTTCGCATAACGCATAACGTGGCCAAAAAATGAAGATTGTCTTTCTCTTATATTATTGACTAAGCTCCGTCTCGCATTTGAAACTTTCAATAACTTCGTAATTAGTTTTCCTGGCAGTCCATTGTAGTCTCAGCATTCTTCTGCACATCTTTACTGCCTCTAATTTCCAACTCTCCTGTTATATCATTTATATATGTATTCAGATCTTATGTTGTCTTTAAGCAGACGTGTAGTGCCGAGACCCGAGAGGGTAGGAAAGAGTAGCAATACTGTGGCATAAAATATAAGTTTTTAGATGCGATGAATGGCGTTTAGAGGTGTCGTACATTGTTCCATGGAATGTGTCCTCGTGACCCACAAGCTATGCCGAAATCCCATACATCATGTCCAAAGGCACATATATCGCAGCCAAGATGTACACAATAACATAACGCATTCTTTTTTATAGATTACATCCCGCTAACCAGCGGGAGTTTGAGACTTGACGCCGAAGAAGAAGATAATCTTGCAGAAAAATGCAACATCGTATTTCTGACTAGTGAAATTCTCTTACTTCTATGAATTACTGTTTAATTTTTTCCATGGTTTTCTGTGTACTATTCTTTCTGAGTTGCTGTGTAATATTCCTTCTATGAGTTTCTGTGTAATATTCCTTCTATGAATTGCTGTGTAATATCACTATTAATTATATAGAACATAAGATTGTAATATATACATATCATATATTTATGTATCATTCCTGGCATAACAGTAAGAACAGAATCATAAATGTCATATTTATGTAGCATTCTGGGCATAACAGTTAGAGATAAAATCAGAAATGAAAACATCAGGAGACTAACTAACACAATGCCTAGATTACACAGTTCTAGATTACATTAGAAGACAAATTAAATAGTCTGCACTCGTTACCAGACTACCGCCAGATAGCATTCCCTATAAGGTAATGTCATACACTCAACTGATAGTCATAGACTGACCATGAAAATGTAGGATCACAAATATAAAAGAAGCCGCGGAAAGAAACATTTATGTAGCAAACAAAACAAATATTCTCTATGGAAGTTTTCAACGTTTGAAGACGAAAAGCACTAAGATAAATGGCAATGAAGAAGAATAAACTGGTGTATGCTTAAGTCGCTGTAGATTCAGACACATACAACACGCAAACATTTCATAGGCATGTACATCCCTTGGCGATCACACACATTGTGTTAAACAACATTAATCCCTTGGCTAAAATTACAGCTGCTCTGTAAATGAAGAATGGCCAAATCTGCAATACGTTTTGACTCAAAAGTTTCCGTTCAAATTTCATCTGCTTGCTACCTTTTGCTGTGTCCAATAATTGGTTTGGTGCTCTATGATTTTATTGTTCATTTACTCATTTTCTATTGGACGTTGTTGGGTACGATGGTCACACATAGTTTAAGTATAAACTGACCCAAAAAAACTACTCAAACACACGCACCGTGTAAAGAGAATCTGACCAGTACAATCAAGAAACATCGTGTACACGATAAGCTGACCTGTACAATCAACAAACACTAACATCGTGTAAAACGATAAGTTGACCGTAAGCTGATACGCTGATATAAACAATGCACAACCACTCACACAATTTTAGTGATCATTTGACCAGTAGAATACATACACACTCACACAGAGTTGAAAGAACAAGCTGTAATTGAAGGCTACGTTTCTTCTAACCCCGAACAAACCGCAGAGAACGATATTATTTTTAGTGCCAGTAACTCATATCGTGAGCCACGTGCTAGCATCCTGTACGCGAGCCTAGCAGGACAATTAGGCTAATCACATCCCGCGAGCGAGTCTCTGACAGATTTTTCCAGAAGCATTCACCTAATTACAAGCAGGAGACATAAGAATTGAACGTTGCCTAAGGATGTTCTTTAAACATAGTTTCTTGGGTTACAACGATTACACGGGTCTCGATATCTCCGATGACTGTCTGAGAACAACAAATTGGAGTCAGAAAGTTCATTCATATCGATATGTTAGTTAAACTTCCTTGTCTACGCTGTCATTAATTCAGTTATCCACGATTCCAGTTCAGTAAAAAGCTACTGCAGGTATTATAACGGTAAATGAAGTAACATCAATAAACAAGAAGCAGGTAGACATAGATACAACCAGTGCACGGTAATCAACTTGATAATGTTATCATTTATGATGCGGATTAAAAAAAACAACATTACATGTGTGTTGATTGAGTTGAAATGGCCGTAACGAAATATAACATAATACATGTCTGGAATATCTCTAGAGGCGACTAAGGAAAATGAGAGAGGTGTTAGCAGTAGTGGCGTAGAGTCAATAGAGCGCCCAAAATGCTCGGCATCCCATATCATGATTGAGAAACTTAAATAGCGCACGCAAATTTAGTTATTTGCTATAAACAACACATAAAGATAATCGCAGGTTCATTCTTGTTGGGAAAGTAATCTGCCTTTGGCGCCAAAACGTTTCAGCGTACAATTTCGTTCACAACAGTAACTTCGTTGGCTATTGAGGATCTGGTCTTTGATATTTTAATAGCGATGGAATTGTTCTTTCATACGCTGGTTTCAGACCAACCATGCACTTAAAAATAATTTATGATTGGTTCTGAGAACTGAAAACGGAAATCCCCTATTACAATGTGACGTCATCACGACAACATGGCGCTGTGTTGTGTCTGTGCTGTAGTTAACTGTGTTATTTTATTACTAATAGTACATTAGTCAATAAGCCAATTTGTTCTGGATAATATCTTGAAGGTTTTCTGTGAACATATTCAACGATAACACCAAGTTAACGTAATACTCAAGATTAGAAACCTTTATATTGAATCGTGTGATATTAAAGTTTGTGAGGGTACTGATCATTTTAGAAGAAAAGAAGAACAGAGGCATGGAGCTGTATTGCAAGATTATGTAAGGTACTTTAAAAAAACTAGTCAATATTTTCTATAGGACCGTAAATACATATTTCTAGTGGAAAAATAGGAATGTGGGGAGGGGGATGGGGGTTGCAGCATACATACTAAAAAAAGTCTCTCGGCGTCCTCACTATACAAATTCATGCTAAGCCACTAGTTAGCAGTACTGTCAAATTGACATTGTGTTACAGTGACCTGAAAGAGAAGCCCAAAAATGTCGACACTGTGATTTTCCATGTATATCGCAAAAGAAACACCATAATTATAATTAATTGATGACCAACAACTTAGGTGAAAGAATTCACGCTGAAGTCTATACAGGAAGGACATCGAAATCTTCTGCGATCATTATTCCATGCTCTGAAGTCTATACAGGAAGGACATCGAAATCTTCTGCGATCATTATTTCATGCTCTGAAGTCTATACAGGAAGGACATCGAAATCTTCTGCGATCATTATTCCATGCTCTGAAGTCTATACAGGAAGGACATCGAAATCTTCTGCGATCATTATTTCATGCTCTGAAGTCTATACAGGAAGGACATCGAAATCTTCTGCAATCATTATTCCATGCTCTGAAGTCTATACAGACAGGAGAATGAATATATAAACCGAATGACGTGATTTAAAAAAAAATGAATTCAGAGTGTAAAAACCAGCACCAGCATATTCGAATATTAAAATTTGTCTGAATTATATAATTAATTATTTGAACTAATTAGTCGATGATTTTTCAACCAGCAGTAATGTATACTAAATCACCAGTATATATTCTACTATGTGGCACAATTTTATTTGAATCTAAATGCAGAATTGACTGTTTTACAAAAATAAACATAAAGTAACACGTTTTCTGCGTAGGTCTAGCCCATTACGCTACCTCCCACATATATAGGCCTACATTAAAAAGGCTAAACCGGTTTCTGAACTCATGTTCACTCAGAACACTGTTCATCTCACAACCATGAAATATTTGGCATAATGATTTCCTCCTTATCCCTGTTTAACATCGTAATTTACAGCTTGCCTGCGATAGCTTGTAATGCATTTTTTGGTGAAATTCTATAATTAGTTCTACATTCAATCAATCAATCAATAAACCCGTAACCCTTCAGGGTCGTAGGGGTACCACATTTAATAATTCAGTACACAGAGTCCTCCAGTGAATTCTATCCTCAGCGATGCGGATGAGTGTAGAAATATCTTGTTCTGTCCATTCCTTGATGTTGTCTATCCATGTCTTTATTTGCCCTCCTCCTTTATTATTCCTCCTTCGACAGTTCTCTGCAGTGTTGTTTTTGACAAGGAATCATGTCTGCATATCTGTCCAAACCATGCTAGTTTTCGTCGTTTCACTATTGAAAGCAGTGGTTCTTGTACACCTGCATACATTTCTATTTTATTTCTTACGTACACATTGGTCTTATGTTCCCTATAGGAAATTCGTAGAATTCTTCTGTAGCATTTGTATTCGAAAGCCTGTAATCGTCTCCCCATGCCCGCAGTGAGTGTCCAACTCTCACAGCCATACAGCAGAACAGAAAACACCAGCGACGTATACAGTTTGACTTCCACTCCAACACTGATGTTGCTTTTACAAATCACCGTTTTCCTTGACAAGGACGCTAAAGCCATCTCCAGCCTTATTTTTAGCTCTGCTTTGCATTTTCCATCGCTGCATATACTGGATCCGAGGTATTTGAAGGTATTCTCTACCTCAAGCTTATGTCCATTCATCATGATGTTAGTATGATTTTTTGTGTCTCTGCTGTTAACCAAGATTTTGCTCTTTTCTGTATTGATTTCCATTCCGTACTTGCTGGTAACTTTTTCCAACTTTGCTGTTAATTAGCTCTTGCAATGCTTGTTCTGACCCATTGTTCTACATTACATGATTTTTAAAAATATTTGTGATAGTTTTTGATTAATGGAATGAGTTTTTATTTTACACTATTCGAACTATCTTTAGCAAGAAGTAGTCTTCTCAATTCCTCTCATTCCAAATTAGCTATTAAAATACTGTTTCTTAGTAATTTTGCTGTGAAGAGAATTCATTCATTGAAGGGGGTGTTACTCAGAACGTCACTTGTAACACTGATTAAACGTTTACTTGTAGCTAGCGGCGAGTGGTTGTTATAATAGAACCCGAAGAAAAGATTGCGGGTTTCTTCCTTGTCATGTGACTAAGATCATGGATCTCTAGATACAAGTATGTTAAGGAATTCGTGACATCATCGCTAGGGTTGTCGGCAAAAACATTTTCGGGAATTTATTTACTATAAGTTTTAAAAAAAATATTTGTCTTAGCTGTGCCGTTAAATCGTGCTAAACTGGGTAAAATGTTAAATAGACAGTTGTCACCAATATGGCTAGAAATTGTGTTTTCTGTAAAAAAATTCTTAGTGTACTGTTGGTGATGACATCCAAATTTGTCGTGATATCACACATTTGGTAGAAACTTCCTGTATCTATACAACTGTGCTCAGCGAGACATCTTTGTTGTTTGCATTAGCCGACGAAATACATCAATATCATAAAAGCGTTTTACTCCGATACGGCGTAAGAACAGAAAGTGGCTTTTCCAGCTGGTTTCCAGTAACAGTGGGAGTAAAACAAGGATGTGTTTTGTCCCCAGTACTGTTTTGCATCGCGATTGACTGTGTGATGAGAAAAAGCACATATCAAAAACAGCTAAGAATCAAATGGGTAAACAACAAGACACTTGTAGATCTAACCTTCGCAGATGATATTGCCGTAGAATTCTACACGTAGAATGTTTAGATTCACGTATAATCAATGCCAATAACCTCCTCAGTGTGATCTATCTGTCAGTGTGATATGTCTATCAGTGTGATCTGTCTATCAGTGTGATATGTCTATCAGTGTGATATGCATATCAGTGTGATATATCAGTGCTGTACCTCTCTATTCCGGGCAAGCAGGCCTACATTGGCCAGAGATATGTGCATACATTTTTCCATGCAGCTGGTCCATCGTCGTCTTGGTCTACTGATCTATCAGTGTTGTGGATATGTTTATGTTTTTCTTATCCTAAATGAACGGTGTTCCAGAGTGTCGAAACTAGGAATTTGAACTTCTGGGCTCCGCCCCGTACATGGTTGGTTGGTTGGTTGCTGATCCAGCGGTCCATGGGCTCATGCCCTTTGACCCAATACCATTGTGTGATATATGCATGTGTTTGTGAGCTGTTGTTTTGTTCCATATAATGTGTTCCATTTATCTGACCCTGGAGGGAGAAACATTTTCCTGACACCATCCAACTCTGGGCATTCAATAAGGTGGTGGTCAACCGTTTCATAGGGATGAGTGCACAGCCGGCACCCTGGAGTATGTTGTGGTTGTATTCTGTTCAGGTGCTGTGCATGTTTTGTGTGCAGTCGGAAGATGATAATCTGGTCTTTTCTTTCCAGGAAGTTGATGTTGTCTTTAGGATTTGAAGTGGTCATATATTTATAGATTTCCCTCCCAGTGTTTCCCATGGTCCATCTGTTCATCCAATTTTCTTTGTTCATAGATTTCAACATAATTTTAACTGTGTGCATGGTTGTTTATGTATAAGCCTGTTCGTTTTGTGCTTCCATCTGTGCTAGTATGTCTGCCTTGTCAGTGTTTAAGTGGCCAGGAATCCACTGCATAACAATGTTGACTTCATAAGATCTAAGCAGCTTATGGCATGGTGATATATTTCAACTAGCTCAGGTTTACAATGTCCATCACATTCCAGTGCTTGAAGAGCGGACAGAGTATGTAAAAATAACGAGGTTTTTTTTTACTTTTGATGGAAAGGCATCAAATATGGTCTTCATGTGGTACAAGGTAATTTCTAGTGCTGTTATTTCAGCTTCATAGTTAGAACATATCTCCCCACAGGGGAGAAGTCATGGATACCCTACGAGAAGACGAGGAGGAAGTCGAACGTGACAATGTACATATTCAGAGAATGGTAGAAATGGGAGTGACTAGAGGTGATTGGAGAAAGTGCTCCCTCTCCGGAAAGATCAGAAGAACGCGTAATCAGCAACTGACTGGGACACTGAGCTTATACACTTTTAGATGGCTGAGCGAACGTAAAGCAGAGCATATATGGGAATGCCCCCAGTGCTGTGACGCTTGTTCCTAATCAAGAATCAAGAATCCCCACAGGCATCAAACAACTCATCAGATGTTTTGTCTGTATATTATATATAGACACCATAACCTGCTTTGATGATGGCTTTGAAAGCAGACCCATCAGTATAGACATGCATCCATTGCCCCTTACATAAGCTAATTTAATTTCAGTTGTGTCAACCACGGGTATTACAATGGCGTTTTCGTCCTGGACTTTCCGTCTTGATCGCCGTTGCTTAGTTTCGCTTGTTCTCCACACGGAACTGACAAATAAAACATAGAATGTGCAGCGTCAACTAAAGTTATAAACTACAGTTAATACAATTATTGTACAGTATACGAACATAGCATGATCCAGGGAAAATATTTATGCGATGATGTTAGAGAGCAATAAGGGCAGTATCCTTTCTTCGATTCATCTTATTGTATGATTTTGTTGGAGAGCAATAAAGGCAGTATCCTTTCTTCGATTCATCTTATTGTATGATTTTGTTGGAGAGCAATAAAGGCAGTATCCTTTCTTCGATTCATCTTATTGTATGATTTTGTTGGAGAGCAATAAGGGCAGTATCCTTTCTTCGATTCATCTTATTGTATGATTTTGTTGGAGAGCAATAAGGGCAGTATCATTTCTTCGATTCATCTTATTGTATGATTTTGTTGGAGAGCAATAAGGGCAGTATCATTTCTTCGATTCATCTTATTGTATGATTTTGTTGGAGAGCAATAAGGGCAGTATCATTTCTTCAATTCATCTTATTGTATGATTTTGTTGGAGAGCAATAAGGGCAGTATCATTTCTTCGATTCATCTTATTGTATGATTTTGTTGGAGAGCAATAAGGGCAGTATCCTTTCTTCGATTCATCTTATTGTATGATTTTGTTGGAGAGCAATAAAGGCAGTATCATTTCTTCGATTCATCTTATTGTATGATTTTGTTGGAGAGCAATAAAGGCAGTATCCTTTCTTCGATTCATCTTATTGTATGATTTTGTTGGAGAGCAATAAAGGCAGTATCCTTTCTTCGATTCATCTTATTGTATGATTGTGATGTAGGTCTTTGATGGCAATGTCATAAATGTCACGTTTTATGGTGTTGTTCAGTTTATCATTTGATCTTGACTTGTGGCATATTCTTGTTGTGTCTCCTCTCTTAGTATGTCGTATGATTTGAAGTCTTTCCAATTAGTATTTGTGATTTTTCTAAGGGATCTATTCTCGAAGACAACTAACAATCCGCGCTCACAGGGATATTATCCCTGCAGGTAGACGTACTTTAACAACAAGTTCATGCCTTCCTACACATTTTAAAAAAGTGATCAAGAAGCCATGCTGAAGTCAGATTTATCAGGCGAAAAGGCACCGATATCGTAGTACAGATGCAATCCATTACACAACGAATCCCGGACTACATTTTGATAATCTGCAGGAGTTTGAAAACGAACGCAGAAGAAGAAGAGACCATGATAGTACATTTGTGATCCGTTGTACGTCAAGGTAGAAACGTCTTATCTGCATTGTATTGCTTGTCTTTTATAAACCAACACGATAACAGCTAACACACATTTGTGCTGACGTATTCCAATCTGTCCCTGAACTTGTACCTCTGATGTTACTCCGTGATATCTGTTGCTAATAAGTATGCCATCGATCCGGCCGTGGTCTTCATTTGTCCAAATTGAGACTGGAGATATTTGTTTCAGCTAAACAGCAAGAGCGAAGGTTATTGTTATGAATGGTTTCAAAGTCAGCCAGCAAATTCGTGACAATAATCTTTAGTAACCGACACAATGTATGGGGTACTTGTGTATTTTACGTGTTGATGTTTACGCAATTCGCCACAATTTTTCGACTCACATATGTCAGCTGGTGGTACAGTTTACTCAATAGAAGTTTATGGGTTACGAAATACATTAAGCAAGTATACAACATTGTGACCTAAGCTAAATAGTAGATATTGAATATTCAAGGGAGGATTATCCCTAATACTGAGTAGTACTACACTTTGCAGATGATAAAAGTACAATTTACAAAGATGAAGAAAATTTGCAAAATGACATCGACACACTGCTATTAGAATGTCAGAAGTACAGCATGAAAATGAACGTACAAAAAACAGAAGGTATGAAAATTGGCATGTCTGCAACACCAATGGATATAACAATAGATAACACCAAACGTGCTAAACAATTTCTGTCACCAATATCTTGGTAGAATTTTTTTCCGAAAATGGAAGACTAGTCAGAGAAATAGAAACAAGGTGCGAAAAAAGCAAACACAGTGAGCTACCAACTTTCACCATTACTTCTTCACCCAAAGATCAAGATGAAAATAAAAAAAACCCAGATAATATCTATAATTTGTCATAAATTACTTCACCAATTTTTCTATGTCACTATTACTATAACTTTTTTCTTAATTTTTAGCTATGTAGGGATATTTTGTTTGGAATATTTTGTCCGGTATATTCTGATATATTTTGTCTGGGAACATTTTGTCTGGGAACATTTTGTCTGGTATATTTTGTCTGGAATATTTTGTCCGGTATATTTTGTCGGGCATGTCGTACGCGCAGACACCAACAGAATACACCACCAATCTCTTGAATGGATACCTACAGGCAAAAGAGCAAGGGGTAGACCAAAAGAAACACTCAGAAGAACAATACTTAGAGAAAGTAAAACAACCAATATTCATACTATTCAAGAACTGCAGAGAATAGCTTTGAACAGACAGAACTGGAGAGGTCTGACCTCTGTCCTATGCGCTAACTTCAGCGAAAAAAAGGAAAATGAATGAATGAGTGAATATTTTGTCGGGAATATTTTGTCTGGAATATTTTGTCTGGAATATTTTGTCTGGGAACATTTTTCTGGGAACATTTTGTCTGGTATATTTTGTCTGGAATATTTTGTCCGGTATATTTTGTCGGTAGTATTTTGTCGGGAATATTGTGTCGGGAATATTTTGTCTGGAATATTTTGTCCGGTAAATTTTATCTGGAATATTTTGTCCGGTATATTGTGTCTGGGAATATTTTGTCTGGAATATTTTGTCCGGTATATTTTGTCTGGGAATATTTTGTCCTTAGAATATTTTGTCTTGGGTTATTTTGTCTGGGTATATTTTGTCTGGGAATATTTTTTGCGGTTACCCTATAATGTTTATACCAACACTCTGCTACCAATATCAAACATGGTCTTTAACAGCATCACAGCAAAGAAAAATCGTTACATGTGAAATGAAGTGACTGAGAAAAGCTGCAAGGTTACTGAAGATGATAAAATAAGAAACGAAAAAAATAGGAAAATATTTGGTATAATATCATGTATTGAACATATTTAGAGACAGCAAGTAAAATGGTTCTGTCACCTTATGAGAATGAATCCAAACCAAATACCAATAAGAGCATATAACAGAAGAATATCCGGGCGTAAAGCCAAAGGTAGACCAAGAAAACAGTGGATAGAAAACATTAAGATAACCTTGAACAAACGTGGATTAAATGTAACTTCAGCGACACACCTGGCCTTGGAACGACAGCTTAAGCTCCCACCCCTACGCTTAACGGCAAGTGTGAATACGATGAACCCTCATTCACCTGGGGATAGACAATTAACAGTAGACTGAGTAGTTAGTAACATGTTGTTATTAACCTTTTTCTCACAACCACAAACTGAACTGTAATAAATATATTACATAATGATCATATCGCATCGACAATCTTAAGCATAAACTTTTCGGTTGGCAGTCCAAAATATGTAATCTTCTCGCCGGACAGTACGGAACATTCACGCGTCTACTTCTATGGAGATTATCAGTTACGTGCTACTAGTGATGATTTCTACAGGTGGAGTTTTGCTCTGTTGAGAGGACAGGAATCCTCTACGCCCTTTGAACTTGATTAATTATACAAAGGAATTATACAAAGGAATTATACAAAGGAGTTATACAAAGGAATTAATTATACAAAGGAATTATACAAAGGAATTATACAAAGGAATTAATTATACAAAGGAATTATACAAAGAACGAAAGAATTATGCACTGTTCATGTTATTGTCGAATATGTCGTTAAGCCCCCCCCCCCATATTCATTCTTACATGGTATTCATAGGAATGATGTGGTCAGATTAATGCCTGCCTATGTTACTCGTACACTTCTTCTTCTCAGTATGCACTCAAACTCCTTGTTGGCAAGATGTAGTTCAGAGAACGGAACTCGACACTATCGACTGCGGCATAACATTTAGCTTACTTTGACTTATAGGATATGACACATAAATTCATCCCAAACTTTCGTAGTCGCTTCTTAAGACATGCATACATATGGCAGTGTTGCTATTATTTGTTCCTCTTGTGGGCCATGTCAGCAGCACACGAGCGACCTGTAATTATTTCTGTATACTGTATTTATCTTATGCTATTTTTGAGAGCCACGACAATGTAAGTCACTCATCCACCGACCAGCAGACACGGGTATCGAATTTACGTATTATTGGTGGTCTGAATAACAAATTTCTCACGTAGTTCATCCAGACACAAGGAAGTATACTGCCATGTCTCATGATCTGTGAATGTCAAGGATTTGTACCAGTGCTATTGAGCAAGTGCGGAAGGCGGTGCTGGTCAGGCGGTTTCTGGTCAGCAATTGACTAGACCGCTGAATACTTATTGTCAACCATTTGGTATGATGCTGAATCATAACTCAACTTATCTTCACCATTAAGTGTTTGTTGATTTTCTAGCTTATTACTAGTTCTCTTATTATACATTTTTCAAATAATTACCTTTTTGTTGGCCTCATGGACTAGTCTGTGGTCAATTAATTTCTAATTAGTGGTTGAGTAAGAGGTACATTTATGGTGAGGCACGCTCATTCAACAGTAGACGTTATTCCAATTTGGTTATATCAGAGCCTGTCACTATGAAAAATAGTGTATGTTACTGTTATGATTATCAAATCACCACGACCACCGTGAGTATATATCTCAAGGGATAAATGTTCCAGTGTTGGGTAACAACCCTAAACAGGAAGTAGGTGGCTGGAGTAACACCAGGCAAATGTCAAGATAAACAAAACCTATTTTTGTTTATGTATCCTAAATGTTTTTCTTATCAGACCCCATGGAAATTGCTGTGTTACGTGTGGGGGGGGGGCGGGCGACACATGTTCTACGTTGAGAGTCACCTACCATCCATCATCATCGTGTACCATGCCGGTTGAAGTAGATGATCATGAATCTCTATATTTCTATAATTCTCTGCAAACAGTGTTAATTATCAGTACCACCCGCTGTAAAACCTAATCAATCTCACTTCACTTCGCCGTAATGTTGATACTTATACATTTGTTAACCCCTTCCCTGTGTTTCCTCCCTTGAGTTCTACTTGTTTCTACTTTCTTCGTATCATCTCTCCTTATAATGTGCCCAAAACATGAAGATATTTTGTTGCTGCTAATTTTTTTTGGCCTCATGCAGAGCAAACCCATTATTTTTTTCTTAGATGTTCATAGCTAGTAATTATATAATTATATTAGATATGCATTATTATATCAAATGAGATGAGATGTTGATTACAAGAACATGAATGATAGAAGAAAATAATTAGACAGAAAATGTCATATTTATGACAAAGAAATACAATCAAAGAATGCGTTGTTGATAATGTTCACATGAGAACAGCAACTGCTACTATTAGGCCTACTTCTTGAGGCACAATATTATTACTTCTGTAGCTAATGCTACTATTACTGCTACTATTACTACCACTATTACTACTACTATTAATGTTACTATTAATACTACTATTACTACTACTACTACTATTATTACTACTACTATTACTACTACTACTACTATTACTACTACTATTACTACTACTACTACTATTACTACTACTATTACTACTACTACTACTATTACTACTACTACTACTATTACTACTACTACTACTACTATTACTACTACTACTACTATTACTACTACTACTACTATTACTACTACTATTACTACTACTACTACTATTACTACTACTATTACTACTACTACTACTATTACTACTACTACTACTATTACTACTACTACTACTATTACTACTACTACTACTACTATTACTACCACTATTACTAACACTATTACTACTACTATTACTACTACTATTACTACTACTATAACTACCACTATTACTACCACAATTACTACTACAATTACTACTACAATTACTACTACTATTATTACTGCCACAAACATCATTACTTTTGCTTCTTTTACGTTTGTTCTCAAACTACTGCAGATTAGCAGGATGTAGTCCGGAGAAGGAATGCGTTGTCATAGTTTACAGCTTGCCAGTGATATCTGCGCCTTTCGGTTTGACACATCCAACTTCAGCATGGCTTCTGGGTCACTTGATCCTCTATTTGATGTAACGCACAAAAATTCTTTTGTCGCATCTTACGACGTGCAAGGCTAGTAAAATTTTCACTATTCTTTTCTCCATTTTGGGTCTTAGCACTACACGGTACTACTATTACTACTACTACACTATCACCATCACCACTACCACCATCACTACTGCTACCACAACCACATCTACTACTACTTCTACTACTACCACTGCTTCCATGGTGGCAAAATTTCGTAAAAGAAAGAACATTGCGGGAAATTGTATAAGCGACGTCCGCCGAAGACGGATGTGCCGGGCCATTGGCGCAAATAAAACGGCGGCACAACGCATTTCCATTCTCTGGACTACATCCTGCTAGAAATCTAGTAGGACAATGGTCTTGCTACAAGGGAGATCCAGCAGGAGTTTGAGAATGAACGATGAAGAAGAAGTATAAGCGACGGAAGCGGCAGGACAAATCCAAAAACTGTCCTATCCCGAACCCTCTCTACTCCTGAATGCACTGCAACAGAACTTTCTGGGTACAAATCGGGCTCATTGGGCATCTACGAATTCAAAAAATAAATTAGACAATCGCACATTTTTTTCTACTTATTTATCACATTTATTGTTTTTTAATGCCAGATCATCTTCACTTGCGAAGGAGGAACAACAACATCATCATCATCACAATACTACTACTGGGGGACACGTAGCGCAGTGATTAGAGCACTGTTTTCGCATAGGAGTGGTTATGGGTTCATTCCCCAGTTGATGTGGAAATGTTTTTCAGATCGCAACGGCTTCCGGGTCGACCCAGCCTTAATTGGTACCGGATTAATCCGGGAAGTAAAGACTGCGATGAGGAGGAGTTAACTACCGCCCTCATATAGCAGAGCCATTGAAATTTGAGATCGCTAACATCTCACACCCCTGCGGCTTTATAATTAATGTGGGTTAATGTTATTTTATTTACTACTACTGTCACTACTACTACTGCCACTACTACTACTGCCACTACTACTGCTGCCACTACTACTACTGCCACTACTACTACTGCCACTATTACTACTGTCACTACTACTACTGCCACTACTACTACTGACACTACTACTACTGCCACTACTACTACTGCCACTACTACTACTGCCACTACTACTACTACTACTGCCACTACTACTACTGCCACTATTATTACTGCCACTACTACTACTGCCACTACTACTACTGTCACTACTACTACTGCCACTACTACTACTGCCACTACTACTACTGCCACCACTACTACTGCCACTACTACTACTGCCACTACTACTACTGCCACTATTACTACTGCCACTACTACTACTGCCACTACTACTACTGCCACTACTACTACTGCCACTACTACTACTGCCACTACTACTACTACTGCCACTACTACTACTACTGCCACTACTACTACTGCAACTACTACTACTGCCACTACTACTATAGTTCGCTCCATAATTCATGTTACTGGAGCCCAATTTTCATTAAAATTACCTGATGCATATAAACCGTATTTCGCAGTTAGTCCTATACACAATACGACCTTAGAAATTCATATTTTACAGTGATAGGTAGATTTGAAATGCATAAAACATTGTTTGCTATATAACATAAAAAAGCACTCACATTTTATATTTTACCGTAATACAAAACATTGTGGATACATAGGCTTATCCAAGTACATATAATAACAGGAAATGTGAGATAGTTATCATTACTTCCAGAATGTTTGTAAAACAGTTTTTATCTTTGATGATCAAATAGTCTTATTTTTTTTCTTGGGACGCTGGTGTTGAAGGGGAGTATGTGTATTTGATCATTCCATAAATAAAAGTGTATTCAAACAAAATTGTTGTGAGAAGCAAAAGAATGAAGTACGAGTTGATTTTGTTAAAATTCCGTGATTGTATTAGATATTTGGTCGATGTAACAACAGAGATTGGCACATCGAAATAATTGACTACTGCTAAGGGCTGAATAAAATTCAAACCATTTCGTTTCCAATATGCCTCCTCCTCATGAAACACATGCTCTTCACATTTTTCCCAGTACTCAAGATCTATTTGTGCGATGGCATCGCTTGTTATTTTTTTTTACATCACAAAGTTTGAAAGTTGTTTAGTGCAGCAACTTCACCTTTGACTGCAGCCCACACAAATTCAATGGGATTGAGATGTGAATGGTAAGGTGGTAGCCGAAGAGAAATATGACAATGCTCAGCAATGATTTTGTCAATTACAAAAGTCCTCTTCTTCTTTGTCTGTCTCACAAGCTCTAACAACTCTAGTTTGAATTTATTGTTGCAAAAAAAAAAAATTGTTTTGCAAATAATGTCATGATTTCTTGTTTTGTGCTTGATGAAATGGGAATTTTTTTGTCTTCATGCGCTACTACGTTATCATTAGGATGTTTTTTCCCCTAACAATACATGACCTATCCAATTCTGGTAGAAGTGAGTTACTAACAAATTCTTTGAAAATAGTTTAATTCATTTGGGAGTGGTAACCTCTACCATCCATTTAAAAAAACAAAAAACAAAACAAAAACACACATTTAACTGTAGTTAAATGTACATTTTCAAAGAGAAAAAAAAAGCTCACAAAAAAACATGGTTTCACAGGGTCATAACACAGAGTCATCAAAGTTTAAGTTGGATCTGAAAGATTTTGTGAAACATAATTCCAGCTGAGTAACATGCACTATGGAACAAACTATAGCACCACCAACAAAACTACCACCATTACCACTACTACTACTACTACCACCACCACCACCATCATCACTACTACTATTACTACTACTATTACCACTGCTACTATTACCACTACTACTACCACCTTTACAATTACTGCTACAAGTACAACAACTACTAATACTATTCATTTAAGCTAATACTGCAGTGAAACCGAACAACAATAGTACTTACGTAGAATACAGGATTTTGATGTTTCGAACGAACAGACGGACTATCACTAAGACTAAGGTGTTATGAGGTGCAAACACGAAAACATACAAATTACAATACACAAGACATTTTCAACGTTTCTAACCCTTAGGTCTTTCTCAAGAATACATAAAAAACAGTGAAAAACAATGAAAACAGTACACACAATGTTACCACCACAGAGGCACTAGATACACTATTGACACGTGTAAAATATTGTTCTACGTAAGTACTATTACTATTTACTCCACTTTAACTACTACTATTACCCCCACTACTACTACCACCACCACTACTGCGAGTACTACTACTTATAACACTACTTATACTACTACCACTACTACTACTACTACTACCACAACTACTACTGCTAGTACTATTAATGTTACTACTACTATTACTACTACTACTAATAATAATAATAATAATTATACTACTACTATTTATACTACAACTATTCCTACTACTACTACTAATTATACCACTACTACTACTATTTATACCACTACTACTCCTATTATTATTACTACTACTAACACTACCACTACTACAAATACTACTACTACTACCACCACCATCACTACTACTACTGCTACTACTATTACTGCTACTTGTACTACTAATTATACTACTACTACTATTTATACTACAACTACCACTACTACTACTACTACTACTACTACTACTACTACTACTACTACTAATAATAATAATAATAATAATAATAATAATTATTATTATTATTATTATTATACTACCACTACTGCTACCACCACCACCACCACCACTACTACTACTACTACTACTACTGCTGCTGCTGCTACTACTACTACTACTACTACTACTACTAATTATAATACTATTTATACTGCTACTACTACTAATACTACTACTACTACTACTACTAATTATAATACTATTTATACTGCTACTACTACTAATACTACTACTACTACTACTACTACTACTACTACTACACCTATTACTACTGCTACTAGTACTATTACTACTGTTAGTTCGTTTGCAGCTGCTACTATTTCCCATAAGAAGGCATAGTTGTAAGTGTACATTTAAACAAAATTCCATTTTTTAGAATAGTTTTATTCTACACATAAAAGAGTTTAAAAAACACTTAGTGTTTCTTAGCTAGCCACTACAAAGAAATTAAATGGAACCATAAGCACAGAGCTTAAAATATAAATAGGATACCAGGTCGGCCTGGAGGGGGAGGAGGCGTAGAGCTTGTCCAGCCATAGTTACTGTTACCGGCACTGCCTTAATCATCATGTCTTCCTCTGCATTTGCCACCTTCCATTTCCATTTTTTTTTTACTTGAGGGTAAAGTTGAAGGGAAGCGAGCAAGAGGCAGACAGAGATACACGTGGGAGAGTAACATCACAAGATGGACATGTTACAGTCTAACAGAATGCATCACCAAAACAAGAAACAGGGATGTCGGAGATCTGTTGGAGCCAACCTTCGTTGCGGAGACGGTACTTGATGATGATGATTTTTTTAAGATGTAAGTTGTCGTGGTTGTAGGCTTGGGTCAACTCGCAGTCAGAGGCGATAATCATGATATTATTGGGTTTTCTTTGTATAATGTCCTCAGGGAACTTCTCAATTATTAGCGACTTTTCTATAGTAAGATAAATATAGGCGTATATCAACAACATAATTTAACAAAAAAATCAACATATTATTGAATATCGAGTACAATGGCTGGCTATTATTGAATATCGAGTACAATGGCCGGCTATTATTGAATATCGAGTACAATGGTTGGCTATTATTGAATATCGAGTACAGTGGCTGGCTATTATTGAATATCGAGTACAATGGTTGACTATTATTGAATATCGAGTACTATGGTTGACTATTATTGAATATCGAGTACAATGGCTGGCTATTATTGAATATCGAGTACAATAGTTGGCTATTATTAATAGAAAATCCAAAACAGAGTTCAATGGTGAACTGGGTGTCATTGCAAACTGGAGATGTCTAAGAAATGAACACAATAGATATGCATCACTAAGTTTTGCTGATTAGAGATGTGTTCAAAGAGTCATTGATACCTATCCATGATTATCTTAATTCTCATAAAGTACCTATAGCTGGAGCAGATTTCATTGTGTGAATTTAGAGCATTTTTTGTGTGTACAATTTTAAAATTATTAATTAAAAAATAAAAATTTCTTATTTCGAATATGTTTATACCAGAGTTGTGACAATACAAATAGTATAAGTGTAGTTCAAGGTAATCCAAGACACCCGATTAGGCATGTGATTGTGACTATTTCTTAAAATATGTTCAAGATATTTTGTGTAGGCGGTATGACCTCTGAATATGTTCATTACATAATATAGGATGTACTGTGATTCTAATGTCGTCGCTTCTTAGTTCTTCTCACCATGTGACACCAACGAACTTCCTCAACGATGCCATTAGACAAACTGCACTTATCTTTTATGTGTAGATGTTAAAGAACAGGTTTCTAAATGGTAGGATAATCACGGTTTTTTTTCCTTCTGTATGGCACACTGTGATTCAAGGGACATAATCAATGAAAATATACTTTATTTGTCTAAGCTAGAGTTCTTTTCACTGAAATATTGTCTCTATGTGACGTGTCCTTTGCAGAACGTTGTCCTCACTACCATTATGTAAGCCTCACAGTTCTGTGTGAACTGCCCAGCGTCTTCCAGTGTCATCATAATAAGGTCTTCCATGTGATTTCTTCCTTGATTAATCTTACCAAACCATTGTGCGACTGAAATATGTCAGTTTGCGTTTTTTTGATAGTTTTTGAGGAGCCAGTCTTCTTCTATGTTCAGATCTTTGCGGACATCTACATTAGTTCTTTTTTCTGTCCATGATATTCTTATACAAGTAAATTCAACTAGGAAGCAAAATAAATTTTTAAAATCTCGAGACTAGCGAGAATATACTGTTGAGAAGGAATATATTGTTGGCACGCGCATATTTGGGTTCTATTCTGGTTAGTCTCAAGAATGATATTCTTAGGACCTTTATATAGCATTTCATTACGAATACAGATAATTTCTTTTCCATTGTCGATGTCATTGCCTGCGTCGCACAACACCGTATATTTCCACTGGAAAGATGTAGTAGCTTCTTAGCAGTTGTAACTTTGTTTTTCTGTTTACTTCTTTCCATAGATTTTTCATGTGATTTTTTTTACTGTCATTGCTAATCTCTTTTTTGTCTCTGCCTAGCAATCTCCTGTGGTTTTGATAGTTCATTATAGATATTTTTCGTCTTCTTCTTCAGCGTTCATTCTCAAACTCCCGCTGGATCTCTTTTGTAGCAGGACCATGATCCATTCTAAATTTCTAGCAGGATGTAGTCCAGAGAATGGAAATGCGTTGTGCCGCCATTTTATTCGCGCTAATAGCCAGGCACATCCACTTTCGGTAGGATTATAGATATTCAAAGTTATTTACATTGCCAAGTTTGCTCTTTGTCAATGACTATTTTAGGTGTAATTTCGTCTCTGCAAATATGCATAATGTTTGCATTTTTTTACATTTGAGGAAAAGGTTTTGTGCCTCGCTATGATGTTTGACTGACAGAATCATTTCTTCTAAACCTGTGGGGTTTCCTTGATATTAGTGTTCTGTCATCTGCATAATATTTTCTGGGATTTTGCGTCCTTAATGGAAAACATGGGCTTCCCACACCATCTCATATCGCTCATTAAAATGCTTTATCAGGAACAACAGGCTTCTGTTCGTCTCGACTGAGAAACATCTCACTGGTTTGAGCTCCAAAAAGGAGTCAGAGTGGGATGCATCCTCTCACCACATTTGTGTGTGTGTATATATATATATATTTATAACAGTGGAGATCGTGGTGGGTGGATTACCAGAGTCACAATCTCTTCTATTTTTTATGGTTGGAAGGCTCTGATATAACCGAAATGGCAATAGTTAACACTGAACTCACAGCTTGTAATCCTGTGTGAGGCAATAGTTAACACTGAACTCACAGCTTGTAATCCTGTGTAAGGCAATAGTTAACACTGAACTCACAGCTTGTAATCCTGTGTGAGGCAATAGTTAACACTGAACTCACAGCTTGTAATCCTGTGTGAGGCAGTATTTAACACGGAACTCACAGCTTGTAATCCTGTGTGAGGCAGTATTTAACACTGAACTCACAGCTTGTAATCCTGTGTGAGGCAGTATTTAACACGGAACTCACAGCTTGTAATCCTGTGTGAGGCAATAGTTAACACTGAACTCACAGCTTGTAATCCTGTGTGAGGCAGCATTTAACACTGAACTCACAGCTTGTAATCCTGTGTGAGGCAATAGTTAACACTGAACGCACAGCTTGTAATCCTGTGTGAGGCAGTATTTAACACTGAACTCACAGCTTGTAATCCTGTGTGAGGCTCCTACGTTTTTATTTAATTTACAGGCGTAATTATCGCCGTCAGCGAAATGCAAATTGAGAAAATAAAACAAGAAACGATTTGAATCATTCATACATGGTTGTAACAGGTTGTACCAGGATCAAAACTGTGCATGACTATGAAGGTTCCTTCTCGACATTCCAAACATATTTCACAGCATTAACATGTGGCGTGCACGTGCATATCTCAGAGTAGGTTTTAACACAGAGAATCCATACTAATATTGCTGTCTTGTGAAGATACAAGTATTGGATGAGGCGCGCTGAAGATACAGGTATTGGATGAGGCGAGCTGAAGATACAGATATTGGATGAGGCGCGCTGAAGATACAGATGTTGAATGAGGAACGCTGAAGATACAGGTATTGGATGAGGCGCGCTGAAGATACATGTATTGGATGAGGCGAGCTGAAGATACAGGTATTGGATGAGGCGCGCTGAAGATACAGGTATTGGATGAGGCGCGATGAAGATACAGGTATTGGATGAGGCGAGCTGAAGATACAGATATTGGATGAGGCGCGATGAAGATACAGGTTTGGATAAACCGCGCTGAAGATATAGGTATTGGATGAACCGCGCTGAAGATACAGGTATTGGATGAGGCGAGCTGAAGATACAGGTATTGGATGAACCGCGCTGAAGATACAGGTATTGGATGAACCGCGCTGAAGATACAGGTATTGGATGAGGCGAGCTGAAGATACAGGTATTGGATAAACCGCGCTGAAGATACAGGTATTGGATGAACCGCGCTTAAGATACATGTATTGGATGAACCGCGCTGAACATACAGTTAAGAAAATTTGAGCATCAAACAACATTAATCCAGGTAAGGAATTGATACCAGTTTCCAATTGTCTCGAATCAAGATCATCGTCTCACGTAATATAGATTACAAGAAGTGTTTTTTTTTCATTCAGTTTTACAACACTATTCCTTTTATTGTCATGTAAGTGTGGACACTGAGGTCAAGGCACCAATCTGCGAACACTTATTGGAACAACTTTTGTGATTTACACATATCAGTCGGAGAGTAGTATTCGGGTGGACACAGAGAAAAAGAATAGAAATAGTGTGTCAATGGGCCCTTCTAGGAAGGGCTCTAAAGGGATCTGTGTGTACAATAGGATACATAAAAATAAGACATGAAGAAGTGGACCCGTTAATTTGGTGCTAATGAAGGAGGTCACTGGAAGAAGATATATTTTGGATGGACAGAAACAACACATTTACAGCCACTTGTCTTATTTACGGAATCTGGTAATTAATTGCGACTAATAGTAAACTTACTGTTCCTGTATTTACTGGTAAAATAATAGTAACATTACTGTTTCTGTACTTACTAGTAAATTAATAGTAAACTTACTGTTCCTATACTTACTGGTAAGCTAATAGTAAACGTATTGTTTATACACTTACTGGTAAACTGATAGTAAACTTATTGTTTATACACTTACTGGTAAACTGATAGTAAACTTATAGTAAACTTATTGTTTATACACTTACTGGTAAACTTATAGTAAACTTATAGTAAACTTATAGTAAACGTATAGTAAACTTATAGTAAACTTATAGTAAACTTACTGGTCCTATGGCTGCAAGATAAAATTAATGTTCTTTATCGATCTCACACTTCTTGCATAATTGCAACTTTAAACGTGGTCTTCCTTTTAAATTTTCGTACATAAATGTGAAGCCTAATTTATAGACTATCTATTGTGACAGACCACCTGTAGTATATACATTTTCATTAGGTAGAACGTTTCCCTGGATAAAAGCAAATCGATGGGTCTGGTAATCGATAGGTTTACTGTTTGACTTAGAAAAAATACAGGTAGTAACTAGGACGTTTAACAGGTAATTTATCTGTGAAGTTTCATTAATCTGTAAATTTTCAGATATTCCTTCTCATTCCCTGACATATTATGAAATCTTTCGATTAAAGCAGTCAGTCATCACAAAATGTGACCTCAATAAATCACTAAATCAGGCAGATGGATAAACAAGCTAATGTATATGCTAACCATGTTCATATTTAACATAAGAGAAATCAGATGATTGAGTATGTGACAGACTGATTTACTGCTTTACTTCTTCCTTTACGCCTCCTCTCTGATAACAAACACGGACGCCCGTCTGGCAATCGGGTCATGAACTTCTAGTACAGGGTGCAAAGAATAGGACCACTATAAATTTTTATTGTAATGTTAGAGGAGACGAATAAGCACAGTTGACTAACTAATTAACTGAATGACTGATTCATTCCTCACTTTTTAATTAATTTATTCACTGGCTACACAACACAAAACAACAAAAGCAAAGACGTTGTAATGGCAATATCAAACATTCTCAGAAGCAACACTAGGTAAATCTGGCTGAACAGATGGGTAAATGGACTGACTGGTCGAAATGTATTTAGTGAAGTGATACGGCCAAAGCACAATGACAACATAAACTCTGCAAGAGAAAACAATACTTTATATTTCAGTATCGAACAGGACATGCAGGGTTCAATAGCCATTTAAGCGGTATCAAACCCCAACAACTACCCACTTGTAGAGACACAGCTCTCATCCCAATGAAACCGTGGTACACCTCCTTATTGACTACCCTTACCTTTCAACTGCCAGGAAAAAACTTCTACAGACACCTTTAACAGTCGTTAACTTACTGTATGGATCACTAAGTCAATTTCACAAGACCTGCACATTTTAAAGAATGGCAATGTGCTGACACGAGTAGAATCACTCATCAGCATTTGAACATCGACAACACTCACTCACTCACTCACTCACTCACTCACTCACTCACTCACTCACTCACTCACTCACTCACTCACTCACTCACTCACTCACTCACTCACTCACTCACTCACTCACCCACTCACTCACTCACTCACTCACTCACTCACTCACTCACTCACTCACTCACACGCTCACTCACACACTCACTCACTCACTCACCCACTCATTCACTCACTCACAGTGCCTATGAAACCTTATTGGAGTACGTTGGCAGGATTGAGTACCAGACACAGAAATCCTTCAAAAGTCCGTATGCAAACCATCTATGCCCTGCTAACTAGGTCTCAACTTTGTTGGACTGGCCACATCGTCCGTATGCCAAACAAGCGACTTCCAAAGAGATTATTTATGGGAAGCTGTGTGATGTTAAACGTTCAAGCGGAGGGTAGAAAAAGCGCTTCAAGGGTCACCTAAAAAACTCTCTCAAGCACTGTATCATCGATCCTATCTCCTGGTAAACTACATCAGCTGATCACTTAACTTGGCACACCCAGGTCACTGCTGGCATCACTAAATTTGAAAAAGAAAGAACACTGAAGGCAATTTGCAAGCAACGAAAGCGGAAGGACAAATCCGAAAACTCTCTTATCCCGAACCCTCTGCACTCCTGCATGCACTGCAATATATCTCTCCTGGCACGAATCGGATTTATCGGACCATCTACGAACTCACAAACAAAATTAGACAATCACAAATGTTTTTATTTTTCTTTCTACTTGTTCATAACATTTATTGTTTTTCATGCCATGCTCATCCTGGCTTGCGAAGGAACAACAACATCATCATCATCATCACAAATCACTCACTCACGTACTAATTCACTTTCTATTCACTTTTGACTCATTATTTCTCTTATTCATCAATTCATTCACTCACGCATTATTCACTCATTTACGGACGGATTGACTGACTGATTAACCCTCCACAAACTTATCCACCCCTAACTCTTTCATTCATTCATTAGCCAACATACTTACTGACGAACTTATATCAATCATCGACACACCACGCCCTCACCCACACGTTAATTTCACATCCACATATTCACTTAATCACTCACTTTCTGATCGACTTATATACACTCGCGCACTTACTTACTCAACCATCGTCTCACTCATTCACCCTCTCCCTTACTTGTGGACGTCTTGCTATCACCTCTCTATCACCTCTCTATCATTTCTCTATCACTTCTATATCACTTCTCTATCACTTTTCTATCACTCTGGCATCAAATTATATTTTACTCCCTTAAAAAGTAAAATAAAAGCCTCACATCATCTTGTCTTTTCAATATTGCCTTGAGGCTCTACAGAAGCTGTACGGTGTCGCGTGAAGTTAACATTATTAATAAATAAATCAGAACGCTGACAGCGGTTCTTAACCTGTCTGTTACCACGGGCTCCCAAAAATTATGACTGCTGCCCAATTGGTCATTTTAGTCTAGATCTGAAAGGGGTTACAAGCAGTTAGCTGATACTATACGACAAAAGCCCTCGGCAAAAAATCCAATTGACTGAGAATTGGTCGCAAAATTATTATTTGAAAGCTAACTTGACATTGTAATAATTAAGTTAGTTTAGTGTAGGTATGTTGATTATCGTCTTCGCACATCGAACATCTCCGTACGTTCTCAGACATCCAACTTCAGTTAGTCGCTCAGGGTGTTGTGGATGATGGTTCATATTCTGTGTGGATTGAGTACTTCTATTGACATTGATTTTACGTGCTGTGCTGATACTCGATACTAACTCATGCTCATTGACCGCCAGTTATAAAAGTAGAACCAGCCAACTTGTCGGTTCGCTCGTTCCCTGTGCACCTGCATGTCCGGGAACACAGATGAAAGTAATTTTGTGCAGAGATCCAATTCATAGCCCTCTTCACCCATCATCAACACACTTCACTTGCTTTGACTTTCTGAATCATGCTCGTTGAGTAAACATACGTACAGTAAACTCAAGAGGTATTTAAACTGCAAATGAGAGACGAGAACTATAATCCCATACAATCATGAGTGACAAAAATGGCAAATCCTTAGTGAAAAGCATAAATAGGAAAACAAGATGCAAATAATATTTCCAGGAGTATACAACCCCTGCATCACAAAAAATATAGACCCACCAACGATCTAAAATAAATCTGGAAACCACAGATCCAGATAAACTAAATCAAGAAATCAAAATAGGATAGCCCTAGTAATAAATTTCCGAGAGATTATGGTATACATGGCGAAGCAATAAAAAACATATAGAAACAGGAGTTCAAAGGCTAGCTAAATTTTTCAAAATAGCCTGGAAAGAAAGAAAAGTACCAGATGACTTGCAAAAATAGTAATTGTACCTTATGGAGACACACAGGTAGTAAGAGAAAATGTGAATCATATAGAAGCATCTCATAATTAAGTCACAAAAATAAAATCTATGCAAAAACTAAATAATAAAATACAGAATACGATACATTACAGAACCATAGCTTAGTCTCGCTCAATGTGGCTTCTGAAGAGGGGCAAGTTCTACAGACGAACTATTCACATTGAGACAACTAAGTGAAAAAAACCATTCAAATACAATCAAGATCTAAATACAGTATTTGTAGACCAGGAAAAAGCATTCGACAGAGTAGATAGAAACATTCTATGGGAAACCTTAGAAAATTATAACATCAGAGGACAACTGTTAGATAATATAAAAACATTATACCATAAATGTCAAAGTTCAGTAAAGAACACCAGATGGAATGACTGAAACTTTCGAAACAAGATCTGGAGTAAGACAAAGCTGCGTGCTTTGACCTCTAATTTTCAACATATATATGGGCAAAATAATAGATGAAGCTCACATCAACAAATAGAAAAAAACATTGCAATTAAACCTGATGAGGAATTTAATGAAATCAACGAACTATTATTTGCTGATGATCAAAGTCTAATATACGAAATTGAGAAAAATTTACAAAACCACATTAATAAGTAACAATTAGCATGTGAGAACAACATGACAAAAGACCTACAAAAGACAGAAGTTATGAAAATTAGAAAGTCTGCAACACCAATTAATATAATAATATATAACACCAAAGAATGTTATTGAAATGTTATAGTGAAACAAGCCAAATAATTTTAATATCTAGGCAGAATTTTATTCAGAAAATGGAACTTCACCATTACTTCTCCACCCAAAGATCAAGATGGAAATCAAAAGACATATATATCTATCTATCAATTGTATTTTCTCTGCTTTTGTTGTAAGGTGTCGCAGGGTTGAATGACGATTGGTTTTGTGCTATGGCAAGTTCGGTCGCGTGATATGCAGCAATATTATGATTTCTCAGAATGTCTATAGCTTCTTTAATCCATCTTCTTCTTGATCTTCCTCTGTAAATTGCTATTTACATGTTCATGGTGAATGCTCTTGCCAATGGCTAATTCTCATTAAGTGTCCGAACTATTTCAGTCTCTGTTTTTCAATATATTTGACCACAGGTGTTGTTCCAACAGTTCTTCTGATCTCTTCATTACTCATATGTCCTCTTCTTGTTATGTTTGTTGCATTTCTTATACATTTCTTTTCACACGTAGCAAGTTTCCTCTCTTGATATTTTGTTAGTGTCCATGTCTGACATTTATAACACAATGTTGGCATGACAAATGATTTGTTTTATGGTTTCCATCGGGATAGATTTATGCTTCAAAATTGGTGTATGTACTTGTGAAAGCTAATAAATGTCGATCTATGTACTTATGGGAGGTAATAAATGTCGATCTATGTACTTATGGGAGGTAATAAATGTCGATCTATGTACTTATGGGAGGTAATAAATGTCGATCTATGTACTTGTGGGAGGCAATAAATGTCGAACTAAGTACTTGCGGAAGTGAATATATGTCGTTCTATGTACTTGTGGAAACAGGGCCGTGCCGTGCTATGGTGCAAGGTGGCGGAGACATCAAATGGCACTAATTAAAATACATTGTCGGGGGCGCATTTTAAAGTAAAACCATGTAAGGGGGAAAAGACGACATTTCAAAGACTTAAATCATACGGAGAAAATCTACCGCACGATCCTGTATGGGAGCTAATGAATATCGATCTTTCAATATGTTCAATACAAGATATTATACCAACTCTTTTCCTAAGTTCTTCATTTCTTATTTGATCTAGTTTAGTAACTAAGAAAACTTTTCTCAGATACCCCATTTCACATGTAAAGATTTTCCTAAATAGAGAAGATTCGAGAAATTGTGATACAAATTATAAGGTTGCACATAAGACTGGAACTGCTTCTGTTTGTCACCAATCTCCAGCAGTGTGAGGATTTTGCTAGATTTTACTTTCTCAGTTAGGACCATTTCAGCAAAAGTGGAAAAGAGGATATTATTTTTGTCAATTCTTCTCAACGCATTTTGTCATTCTTGCTCCAAACACCACACGAAACATAAGATGATGGAAAACTGAACTGTTACATACACGTGTGGCACAGGAACGTAGAGTTCTTGACAAAATAACTAGCACAGGTCAAATATCGAAGTTTGCAGATGCAAATTATTTGTTTCAGTAACGTTGCCAGTGTAACGTGAATTGGCGTCTTTCGCTGCGAAGTAACCTAGTCCCGCGCGATTTGAAACTATTAGAGACCAATCTAGATCTCATTACTGATGGATGTCTGATCACGCGTACAGAATTCTATGCTTGTGCATTCCTGAGTGAACTTGAAACTGATCTGATAGATTTTCATGCACACTTATGGAAACTAATTACGGACGATACGAGCCGATTAGTTGTCTGACGTGATTGAGACGTCACACGGGCACAAATGAGAACCAGGACCCTAGAATAACATTTGTCTTCACAGTACTCAGGCTTCAATCTCAAGATCGCTCCTAGTCATAATTTGTGAAACAACATATCCTGAAAGGTTAGTCGTCTGTGGGAAGGATGCTGATTATAAAGAAATACACGAAATTTCACATTGATAACACGTCTATGAATTCGAGTGCTGAGATGTTATATTGAACCAATTCTTTTTTATGGATGTGAAGCATGGACTGTAAACAAAAAAAATTCTAAGTGAATTAGAGGCTACAGAAATGTGGTTTCTGAGAAGAATGATGAAAATACCATGTACAGCTAAGAAAACTAATGCAGATGTTCTCATTGATGCTGGTGTAAAAAGGTCACCCATATAAAACATTAGTCGCAGACAGTCAAGGTTTCTAAGGCATGTGCGGAGAAGAACACAACTTGAATACTTAATAATCACTGGACAGATCAAGAAGAGAAGAGATAGGGGATGACAAAGAGAAAAGTTACTAGATGGACTAGTATTGTGACACGGTAGAAGTTCACCAATCGAACTTATTTACAACACAAGAGACAGAGAGTCGAAGAGAGACATTATCGCCTACGCCATCGCGAACACTAAAACATATCCAGTAGCAGATATCAACTATAGATAGCAGATAGAAAACTACATGTCAAACTTAAAAAGAACATAGAAGAATGCAAGATCCACATCAGCCTTAAAACAATCAGACATACAACAAAAATACCTTGTAGATGTAAGGAATAGATATGAACATCTAATGATAGAATGCATGGAACAATACCGAAGGGAAATACAGAAGAGAAAATAAACAATAAATGGGACAGCTTAAGGAAAAGTATTCAAATGAAATAATAATAATAAGAAAAGCCCAAAACAAGCAAACATGGATGACAAATGAAATATTGGAGATAGTGTCAGAAAGAAAGCCAAAGATAAACCAAAATATTAAATTATAGACAATGAGATACATAACATATTCAGAACAGAGAAAAAAAACAGTGGCTAGAAAAAAATATAGTGAAATAGAGGAGATGTCAGTACAACAGAAGACAAAAGTAATGCATAAGGAAATAAGGCAGACCATAAATAAGAAAAATCCTATAAAAGGTGGTGGCTGCATTAAAGATAAAAACAGAAAAATTATATTTCATAAAACAGAAGTACTAACACGATGGGCAGATTATGTGCCAGAACTGTTTAATGACCAACACAAAAAAACCCTACAATAAACAACAATGCTGGACCAGCAATACTGAAAGAAGAAGTAGAAAACGCAACAAAATTTTTTTTAAATGTGGAAAGGCTGCAGACTCCGACAATATAACAGCACACATAATAAAAATTGAAAATGAATTTGGTGAAGAAACTATCACGGAGCTTTACAATGACTATATATGAAACAGGCCACATACCTAAAGACATGACATAATCAATATTCATGCGACTACCTAGGAAACAGCGAAAGTAATACGTGATGAAGATGGCGTAGTAAACAACCGTTCAAATAATAGGGAGAACATCACGGAAAGAGAAGAAAACAACAAAGATGTTCTAACAACACCTAATATTGAAGAAAGAAGTAATGGAAACAATTATTAGGCAAATAAAATATTTTGAACACTATAAACGACATGACACCGTGTTGAAGAACTTACTTGAGGGTACAATCAAAGGGAAGCTAGCAAGAGGTAGGCAGAGACACAAATGGGAGAGTACCATCACAAGATGGACAGGTTACAGTCTACCAGAGTGCACCACCAAAACAAGAGACGGGGGATGTTGGAGGTCTGTTGCAGCCAACCTTCGTTGAGGAGATGGCACTTGATGATAATGATCTATTTTCAAAAGTTTCATGAGTCAGTCTATTGTCATCTGGTACCAAATTAATAGTTTATTGAGTCAGTCTATTGTCATCTGGTATCAAATTAATAGTTTCTTGAGTCAGTCTTATGTCATCTGGTACCAAATTAATAGTTTATTGAGTCAGCCTATTGTCATCTGGTATAAAATTAATAGTTTCTTAGTCAGTCTATTATCATCTGGTTTCAAATTAATAGTTTCTTGAGTCAGTCTTTCGTCATTTGGTATCAAATTAATAGTTTCTTGAGTCAGTCTATTGTCATCTATTTTGACATGTATAAATACACTGTTTATTGTTATAGAAACGTAACGTTTGTTTGATGTCATCTTATATTGGCTAGTTTGTAGTGAATTTTTAGCAAACAATTGTCAAGTGTAATAGAATTAACAGGACTCTGAAGATTTGAGAAAAATTGGAAGACAGTAAACGATAATCTAGTCGATTCAACCACAGCGAACTAATAGAGAAGGCTCTATAACTAATCGCAACATCTGGTCATCGGAGGCATTATTAAAATGTATTTTTGACATATCAACACTGTCCACTATCCTGCTATACGTCACTTCCAGAGAATACTTACGTGTCGTCAATCAAGAAAAAAGCAAGAAAGTATCCTCTCGTGGTTATACCAGCACTAGGATTCTGTTAGAACGTATTATGGATAGGTTAAATAGTGTTAAAGGCATTCAATAAGCGAATGTTTACAATTTAGTTGTGCTTTCGTAATATATATAACTCCGTGGTTCAAATGACACCAACTTTCTTCGCAAACATTTAAATACACATTTGATTTAACACATAGTGGTACGTGTTTATTTTGATAGAATTAATAAATAATAACTGGTTCAAATCTCATTTTCTACTGTCTGATTGGTCAAAAATTCATCGAAACACCCTATTAATATTCATTTACATAACACTTCTTTAAAAAAAAACCCATAGTTATATGTATGTGTTATTTCTGTTTGTCACCATACAACACGAATGCTTAATGGTCGTGCATCACGAAATCATAATAATGTATGGTTATTTCAATGTTTGTGGATATCGAAAATTTACATATCTGTGCTATTTGTTTGTTGTATGTGTTTAGATGTACCAGTCCATATTCATACTTGGTCATGAATACACATGAGCTGTGCTGATATCGCATTGTTTCTTTTGAAAGAACAATTAGTTGATTCAACGATGCCAGGCACATTGGAGTCAGGTGTACGGACCAGGTTCAACTCTCACCTGCCGCCTTCTTACTCAACCAAGATAATAAAGATTCTTCTAAGACAATTATATTCAGATTCATTTAACTTCTTCTCCATTATATTAGTAATTTTCCATAGTCAGCAACAATATGTTAACATAGATATTACGTTGTCAACAATATGTTAACATAGATATTACGTTGTCAACAATATGTTAACATAGATATTACGTTGTCAACAATATGTTAACATGGATATTACGTTGTCAACAATATGTTAAAATAGAATATTACATTGTCAACAATATGTTAACATAGATATTACGTTGTCAACAATATGTTAACATAGATATTACGTTGTCAACAATATGTTAACATAGATATTACGTTGTCAACAATATGTTAACATAGATATTACGTTGTCAACAATATGTTAAAATAGATATTACGTTGTCAACAATATGTTAACATAGATATTACGTTGGCAACAATATTAACAATTATATTACTTTGACAACAATGTTAACATATATATTAAGATGGCAACAATATGTTGACATAGATATTACGTTGGCTACAGTATGTTAACATTTATATTATTTTTCCACCATTGACAACAATATGTTAACATAGATCTTATGTTGGTAACAGTATGTTACCAAAGTTATTACGCTAAATAATACATTATAATACAGTTAGTACATTTACTAACCATCAAATGGCTAATATAATATAAAATCTCTCAGCAGCAGGCGTAAAGCACAAGGATCTTCTTCTTCTTCTGCGTTCGTTCTCAAACACCTGCATATTAGCAGGATGTAGTCCGGAGAACGGAATGCGCTGTTGCCATGGTTTACAGCATTTCTGCGATATCTGCGCCTTTCGGTCCGACACATCCGACTTCAGCATGGCTTTGGGTCACTGACCCTATATGGGATTGGGACAGCCAACTCCATCCCATAACCTCCTTAGTCGCCTTTTACGACATGCGTGGAAGGTAAGCAGTGTTGCTATTCTTTGTTTCCCTTTCGGGCCCCGACAACACACAGGCGACACCATCAGAAATATTGGAATGTGTATATATATATATATATATATATATATATATATATATATATATATATATATATATATATATATATATATACAATTTTATATATTCTTGTCCTTATTATAATAATTATAGTGATATCATAATTAGATACTATATAGTATATATATATATATATATATATATATATATATATATATATATATATATATATATATATATATATATATATATATATATATATATATATATATATATATATATATATATATATATATATATATATATATATATATATATATATATATATATATATATATATATATATATATATATATATATATATATATATATATATATATATATATATATATATATATATATATATATAAATGGAGAAGTCTACGAATTCAGATTCATATTAGTGATTCTCCCTTTAGCTGGTGTTTTTAAATATAATCTTTCTGGCCTGAATCTTCACTCAAAGGATGTTATAGTTTCGTCATTCATGATCATTATAGTTTGTCTCGAAACTGAATATTTCTGCTTGACCAGGTTGCCTACATTGCTCAAGAAAGAGTTCCAGAGAAGTTTGTCAGAGAGAAAAAGTATTACGCTGGTAGGAGATTGTTACTGTGTAAAGGTCGTAGATCTCCCAGATAATAGGTTTAACAACCATGAGTAATGATGTTGTCAATAGCACTACAGTGTCTTGTTACAGAAACAGTCTTGTCTGAGTTATCAAATGTCGATTTATTTTCCTTCCTCTCGAATCAACAGGCTAATTGTTTTGTCTTCTTTCATCTACAGGCGATATTTTTCTTCATTCATCAAAAGGCGATATTTTGTCTTCTTTCATCAATAGGCGATATTTTGTCTTATTTCATCAATAGGCGATATTTTGTTTCCTTTCATAAATGTGCGATATTTTGTCGTCTTTCATCAACCGGCGATATTTTGTCTTCTTTCATCAATAGGCGATATTTTGTCTTCTTTCAACAATAGGGGATATTTTGTCTTCTTTCATTAACTGGGGATATTTTGTCTTCTTTCATCAATAGGGGATATTTTGTCATCTCTCATTAGCAGGATGTATTTTATATTCTATCAGCTAGTTATTATTTGCTGTCTATCAACGAACTATAATTTATATTCTATTAACTAGCTATATATTATATTCTATAAGGTAGCTATAATTTATATTCTATCAAGTAGCCATATTTTATATTTTATCAACTAGCTATATTTTATATTCTATAAGCTTGCTATAATTTATATTCTATATTTTATATTCTATAAGCTAGCTATAATTTATATTCTATATTTTATATTCTATAAGCCAGCTATAATTTATATTCTATTAACTAGCTATATGTTATATTCTATTAGTTAGCTATATCTTGGTCTTCTATGAAATGATTATGTTCGACTTTGTCTCACGGAAACAATCACAATAACAATCCGCCTGAAGCATTCATGTAAGAGAGTTCATGTAACATTACAATAAGTTGTGAAGTCAACCCATGGTTGGTAAACTGGGTTGCAGTTTTGGAGAATAAAAATATCGCAATGTTTTTGGTGCTTGAACTTCAAAATCTAGGCAAATATGCCTTGAGACTCAGGGACTACCACCCGTATTGTTTAATATTTATACTACGAAAACGGCTAGAACGAATATTAATATTTACTGAGGTGACATCTTTACTTACAGAATCGACAAATAGGCAGTGGTTTAATGACCCTAGCTCTCAGGTTCATCCCAATGCGTCATGTGGTGTTCCTTGAACAACATCATGAAGGCATTGCGTCCTAGTGGGAAGTTCGAGTAGCAGATTATCGAACGCAGTGACATAGTGAACTATCCAGAAGTAACATTTGATTGGAGCATGTCCTACAAATATCATGTCGATAATATTATCCAGAATAGTAAGAGTGGTATGTAAGCGATAAAATCAATGACAGCTGTGGGTATAGAACAGGGGTTGCTTATTTTGATTTTCCAAAAACCGGTCCTTTCGGAATACAGTTTAGCCTGGGACTTCTCACAATGTCACCTGCATATTAATCTTTGCAACAGATTCAGAATGAGGGTAGGCGAATAGCTCTAGGGTGTACACTTGTGCTCCTATGATAATGATGGGACACTTTCTGTGATTAATTTCTATCACGCCAAGACATGCACTGACACAGATGAAATATTACATAAGAGTGAGGAATGACAATAGGCACGTTCTACATGGAAACATATTTGATATTGTATTCAAGATTCTAACATAGTGTGTTATGGCTGGCAGGTGTGGAGAAAATAGTTTCAAGGTCCACCCTGTTGAAAAAATACTCAAAGAGGATGAATGGATTAAAGCTAGTGAAAATAAGTTAAACTTTCTAAATGATTGATTTGCAAGGGGCTGCTGAGAAACTGTGTATCGAGATTATAAATAACCTTATAAACAGAAAGGAAACAAGATTGATTGCAATTTAACACATGAAAACATGTTGAAGTTATGGACTAAAGATCTTTGTCAAAATGGGGCAACAGCCACACAGGTGTGAATTGTTTACGCAAGGTTGCTCAAGAACACGTTATTAGCTTTTCTTAGGATTAATCTACATAGAAACATGTTATTAATTTCCATGCGGGACTTATTTATATATAAACCATGTTATTAACGTCCACGTGGGACTGATTTGCATAGAAACACGCTATTAACTTTCATGGGACTGATTTATGTAAAAAAAGTTATTAATTTTCATGGGATTAATCTACATAGAAACACGTTATTAATTTCCATGTGGAAATGATTTATATAGAAACACGCTATTTACTTCCGTGTTTGACTTATGTACATAGAAACACGTTATTAACTTTCATGGGACTGATTTATGTAGAGACAAGCATTCAATCGCACAATGATCTGAAAATGGTGGCGTAATATAAGTAAAACAAAAAAAATTTGTTGGATTGCAGTTCTACGTTGAATAAATGCATGCGATCGACGTGTCGACGAACAAAATCTTTATAAAGACAGAGACAAGCAAACACATACGGGAGAAACTATCTGATAAAGAACGTTTCGTAGAAACGTCAATTCCATGTAATTTCTCAGCGTAAAACAACATTTCAACAAATGGTGCTATATTTATATGTTTACATTTATTGGCCTGATGTAGAGAAAAAAATGTGTTTTTATCAAGACATTCAAACTGTGTACTCAAGTCACTGAGAACTGTCTCTATGTTATTTATGTTTACTAGAAGACCTATTGGGCCTTGTAGTACGAATACAGATGTTCTATGTTTGTGTTACTGACGATACTTCAATACTTGTACTGGATGGGGATGTTCGTTATTGTTGTAATAGCTCTTGTCTCGATTGGTCCGTTCTCAGTGACTTGAGTACACAGTTTAAATGTCTTGACAAAATCGCATCTTTTTTTGGAGATGTGGTTAGTCAAGCACGGAAAACCTGATTTAACGGTAAACCAAATTTACTCAATTTGCAAGGTTATTCGGTGCCGATAGAACGGACCTGGTTCAATTCCTCTTAGTCTCAATAATTTTTAATTTATTCTCATACTTCCTACTTGAATTTACTTGTAGAGAAAAGAACAACTGTAATCAAAACTGTAATGAACTTCCACCATCGGGTTCATAGAATTAGGTGACTACTTTTGTACAGTTCCCGAGACGACTGCCGTAGAGATGTCTACTAAGTGATACTCTACAATCTAAGATGTTTCTTCTATTTACGTCAGACGTTCAAGTCTGCAAATGTCTAAACATTATGGGAGTAGTACGCGTAGATTTGTGTGTGTGTGTGTTTGTGTGTATATATATATATAACAACAATAATAATAATAATACTAATAACAATAATGATAACAAAAACAATAATATTAATAACAATAATAATAATAACAATAATAGCAATAATAATAACACGAATAATAATAATAATAACAACAATAACAGTAATAATACTAATAATAATAATAATAATAATAATAACAGTAATAATAATAACAACAATAATAATAATAGCAATAATAATAATAACAATAATAATAACAACAACAATAATAACAATACCAATAATAATACCAATAATAATAATAACAATAATAATAATAATAACATCAATAATAATAACAATAATAATAACAACAATAATAACAGTAATAATAATAACAATTATAATAATAACAATAATAACAGTAATAATAATAACAATAATAATAATAGCAGTAATAATAACAATAATAATAATACTAACAATAATAATAATAACAGTAATAATAATAACAATAATAATAATACTATAGAACGTATACCAATATGATCACATGCCGTGTCTTTGTGTCAGAAGTAGTGGGAAATGGGATGGGAGAAGTTTACAATATAAGTAATTCATAATGTTGTACTACACTACCGCCCTCATTTGCCGAGCCTGTGAAATGTGAGATCGCTAACATATCACACCCCTACGGCATTAATAAATGCTATGGGTTACTTTACTTTTTTACTACACTACCATACTCAAAACATATGTCAAAAATTTTGAGATGTAGGGCCTATTTATCACAAGATGATAAATATTGCACAAAGAAATCTACAATGACACTTCCAGTATTATCCGTGAGACCGACCAATATGTAGATTTAAAAATCGTAAGTTCTACAAGAATGTACTGTTTACTTTTTTTTGTCCTATTTATTATTTGACTCACACAAATATTGATAAAGTTAAATAACATTACACAAATAGCTAATTTGTCGAACTTCGGAACAACATTGTGAATTCCTTTAATATAGCTCACTCTGTACACCGATGTATGTTCCTTTATTTGTTAAAAAGTTTAGTCATTCTCAATTAACACAATTCAACCAATTTCAACCGCTACGTTATACGAACTTACACTAAATCTCTAGAGCAGTGTTTCCCAAGCTTTGTCTTTTCCATGCCCCACCTAAGTCTTTCTAAAATTCTGACACTCACCGATCTAATATATTCTTACTTTTTTATATTAAAAAACTGAATTAGTCCCTAAATGAAGCATAGTTACAACTTGGAATTCCCCCTCGGAACGATTAAATTGCTCCCGTGTAGGGCGTGGGCCCCACTTTGGGAAACATTGATCTAGAGATAACGTGCAGAAATGAGAGAGAGAGAGAGAGAGAGAGAGAAAGATAGAGAAAGGGATAGAAATAAGAGTGAAATCTCATATTTCATTGGAGATGTTAAAATGAAACAGAACTAGACGTAAAATATGTGAAGTGCTAAAACTTGGCGATGTTTCGAGATTTTTCTTTCTCACTTTGTGTCACAAACTATCAGCCTTCTGCTGTGCGATACAAATATAAACCGAAGCGAACAAGTCGATTTCATCTGTATTCAAGAATACATAACATTTTTATTTGGACCTTTCTTTTAGAAATATCAATGACCATACGCTTCTACTGGAGCCAGAGACTATCAATGACATAACAATTTGGTAGTCTAGTGTTACAGACGAAATGGCTAATGTTACGAACTTTTATTTTTCCGGTTGCAACATACGGCAGTGAAACATGGAACCTAAGTAAAACAGCTGAGAAGGAGATCAATGCCTTTGAGATGAAATGCTACAGAAAGATACTTAGAATATCATGGAAAGAAAAATATAAAAACTCAGATATTATAAACACATTGAAGATTCCAGAGTGTTGGTTACTAAACACAATAACAAAAAGAAAACTACACCTGTTTGGTCATATAAAGAGACACAACTGTTTAGAAAGACAAATAATGGAGGGAGAGTACCTGGAAAGAGGAGAAAGGGCAAATCAAGAAGACGGTGGACTGACGACATTAATGATAACATGAATACATCGCTGGAAAATGCAAGCCGCATCGCTCAAGACAGAGAGGTGTTTAAAGAGTTCATTGGGAAGACAACGTTCTGGAAATAATACGTCACATGACAGTGTTACAATGAAACGAAGCTAAGCATGCAATTTCTGGTTTTGTGTTTTCACGTGTATCCGTCCACATACCAGTATCGAAGCTATAATGTATTTTACAGAGGTCGGCAAATTAGGGCCCGACGACAACATGTGGCTTGTTAAGCTATTTATTGTCAGGTCCTGCAGGCTGATCTAAAATTCCATATACACTGATTCCGAGCTTAAAATAATTGAACTTCGATCTTTAAAGGATTCAATAACAAGTGTTCTTTTCAGATACTACAGAAAACTACGCTCAATCATGCCCCAATAATACGGGAAACTAAGCTCAATTAC
The DNA here is from genome assembly GCA_034231615.1 of Meghimatium bilineatum. Classification (NCBI taxonomy): domain Eukaryota; kingdom Metazoa; phylum Mollusca; class Gastropoda; order Stylommatophora; family Philomycidae; genus Meghimatium; species Meghimatium bilineatum. The sequence goes on from CM067312.1 coordinate 25,340,246, forward strand.
GTCTATAAACTACTGAAAAGTAAGCTCATTCATGCCCATATACTACAGGTAACTATGCGCAATCATGTCAATATACTAGTGGAAACTATGCTCAATCATGTCCATATACTAATGGAAACTATGCTCAATCATGTCCATATACTAATGGAAACTATGCTCAATCATGTCCAACAACTCAAGAAGAAGTGTCTATCAACTTTTCTTTAAGTTTATCTTGAACATTTCCAACACTGACATATTGTAAATCAGCTTATAGATTGTTTTTCCACGGAAGCTGTACATCAACCTATCGTGAACGTTTCTAAAATTGTAGGATGCCCAAATTATTTTGGGGAAAGTGCATTTAGCATATAGGGCCGTTGAACCTGATTTGGAATAATTTTAGTAACGACACCTGAGAGACATGACAGAAGATATATTTAGAGACAACTGATAGAACATGTACTTAGAGACAACTGATAGAACATGTACTTAGAAACAACTGATAGAACATGTACTTAGAGACAACTGATAGAACATGTACTTAGAGACAACTGATAGAACATGTATTTAGAGACAACTGATAGAACATACACCTGAGAGAAGTAGTCACTAAGAATAGGGGGGTGCAAAGGGAACGCATTGCTCTAGGCGGACCCAGGGTTAGCAGATAACCAAGATCCCAAATGTACCTCCACGCGGTGCACCCTGGAAACAGAAATACAGCAGCTCGAGCTGATTCTGGCCAAATAACTTGGGGATCGTGTCCGAGAATGTGGAGGTAGCAGATGGAAAGAGATTTGACTGCACAAGAGACAGACAATATCTCCGACACCACCAGCATCACCACATATAGCGACACTGTCAACATACAGTGAAGCTAGTCAGTCCAGTCCGAACATTGGAGGGGCGGCCAATGTAAAATGCACGTAAAGGTAGATGCATGGCGAGAGACAAATAGATTTCATACCGAGTACAATGAAACAATGAAAGGGCAGAACAGCACTACAGGGCAGCGTGAACTGCTAATAGAAAGTGAAAGGTCACTAGGAAAGGGGAACTACAAGCTCCGTCAGCTCGAGACGAGCTTCTAGTTACCTGTGATCCTTACAGGCAGAAACCCAGACCCATTCATTAGCGTTTGGTAAAGCAAGAAGACCTAATCCAACTCTAATGTCGAGCCTTCGTAAACCGGAAATATGCTAGCGAAGAGAAAGGGTTCTGTACCCGATGGGCTTAGGCAAGAAAGGGACAACGATGGTAGTCCTGGCCCAACTCTACTGTCAAGGTTTCGTATACCGGAAGTACACTTGCAGAGAGAAAGGGTTCCGTACCCGATGGGCTCAGGCACAAAAGGGACAACGATTTAGCCCTGGCCCAACTCTACTGTCAGGTTTTCCTACACCGGAAATACACTTGAAGAGAGAAAGGGTTCAGTACTTGATGGTCAGGCGCTATTGGGACAAGGACGCTCAGCTTTAGAACGCCTTGCTCTCAAACGCGTGGTGTGAGACTCGAACTTGGACAAGGGGTATACGATGTCGGTGAATGACACCTCGGCTAAGAGGGCGAAAGAGCCAGGGTCCAACTCCTCTGTTGAGTTATTCCCCTAAGGAACCAGGCTCACGGATGAGAAACGGTTCAGTACCCAATGGGCACAGGTACAGCACGCCCAATTACACGAGGCAAGTTCATAGACAGTGGAACACCTCGTGCAAGTCAGACGAGAGCAAAAATCGTCTGGGCGAAGAGTCGCCACTACGCGTGCCTTGAGACAGATATAGAGGCAGTCACAGGCTAAGGGTAGCCCACCCGAATTATCAAGGCATGTCGAAATCGGATGTGCTAGGATACAAGGCGCATAACGGCGGCACAACGTAATCACGCTCCCGGCGGAAAAACGCACGGATATCCATGATGGTTACAATGGAGCGAACGCAAAACAAACAAACAACTAAGAATAGGACATGTACTTGAGAGATGCCACTAACGATAGAAGCAATATTCATTGAAAGATAACAGCATCTTAAATATATCGTGGGATAACCTTTGATGGAAGTCTCATATTCAACAAACACGTCACAAATATTATTCAGAAGGCTGAAAGAGGGATCAGTGTTATCAAGGTTATAGCGATTTTCAACATGCGGCAATGGGTACTGTTTCTGCTTCTACAAGTGATGGTGCTATCTGTTATAGATAATGACTACTAACACTATCACAGTTCAATTCCCGTCATCTGTAAGAATTATTAACATTATCACAGACACAAGTCGATAGTTTGGAGAAAGTATCTCCGCTATGAGATTTCTGCAGATTTTCCCAGTATTAGAGTGCGACATCAGGTAGCGCAGATTAGGTCGTAAAGTAAAAGAATACAACCACCACCCATTGCACCAACGTCTAGATGAGTCAAGCTCAAAAACGAATCAAGCATGGCGGATCATGAATAGCGGAGGCTGAAGACATACTGCGAAGAGTCTGTGAATTTGAGAAAATAGGAAAGGGCAGTGAATGGGTGGAGTTAGAAACTGAGAAGAAATCACTGACTAAAGTAATAATACAACTAGATAAAGCGTGTCGAAAATGGACGGAAGTCAGGGCTCATGTTACAGTGCAAGAACTAGCCCAGGTACACTCGAAACCACAAGACATAATTATATACACAGATGGCTCAGCTAACAGAAACACAAATAAAAGCGTTTGGAGTTTTGTTGCCTACAGAAACGGCGTTTGAGAAATCTTCGGCATATTCTACTGTCACATCGAGCATGAGGATGGAGATAGAGGTAACTACAGCAGCCCTTAATTGGTTGATAACTGATACATCGACACACTCGGTAATTCTGGCAGACTCTCAAAGCATGTTGCGCAAGATAGAAAAGCATATGCTGAGAAAAGAATGACGGAACTTGTTGAACAACTCAACTGTCCAGACATGGATATACTGGGGTATGAGGAAACGAGAGAGCCGACTTATTGGCAGGCAATGCGGTGATTGACGGCACACTGCTGAGATGAGATAAAGCAGACGATTAAGGCAGTAATAAATTCATTTCAAGATGAAATGACAAGATGTCACTGAGTCTGATAACTTACACATACAGAAAATATCAGAAATGGGAGTATCTAGAGAGGAGAGAAGAAACAGTATTCTTTTTTGAAGGCCTCGAAGATCACGCAATCAACACCAGATAGAGAATAATTGTCTACATGCACTGGGAGGGCTGATGGAACGGAGGGCGGAGCACTTATGGGAATGCATCACGTTCAGTGTTGCTAGTCAAGAGTCAAGAAATGGGGCTAGTCAAGAGTCAAGAATAACCTATACTTGGGAATCATCACTCATGATAGAGATGTACATCAGAGACGTTACTAGTGATAGAACATGTACATCAGAGACGTTAAGAATGATAGAACATGTTCTTAAGAGACGTTTGATAGAACATGTACTTAAGAGACGTTTGATAGAACATGTTCTTAAGAGACGTTTGATAGAACATGTTCTTAAGAGACGTTTGATAGAACATGTACTTAAGAGACGTTTGATAGAACATGTTCTTAAGAGACGTTTGATAGAACATGTTCTTAAGAGACGTTTGATAGAACATGTTCTTAAGAGACGTTTGATAGAACATGTACTTAAGAGACGTTTGATAGAACATGTTCTTAAGAGACGTTTGATAGAACATGTACTTAAGAGACGTTACTAGTGATAGAAAATGTACTTAAGAGACGTTACGAATGATAGAACATGTACTTAAGAGACGTTACTAGTGATAGAAATTGTACATCAGAGACGTTCCTAGTAATATAACATGTACATCAGAGACGTTACTAGTGATAGAACATGTACTTAAGAGACGTTTGATAGAACATGTTCTTAAGAGACGTTTGATAGAACATGTATTTAAGAGACGTTACCAGTGATAGAACATGTACAAAAGTGACGTTACGAATGATAGAACATGTACTTAAGAGACTTTTGATAGAACATGTACTTAAGAGACGTTACTAGTGATAGAACATGTACTTAAGAGACGTTACTAGTGATAGAACATGTACTTAAGAGACGTTACTAGTGATAGAACATGCACGTAAGAGACGTTACTAGTGATAGAACATGTACATCAGAGACGTTACTAGTAATATAACATGTACATCAGAGACGTTACTAGTGATAGAACATGTACATCAGAGACGTTACGAATGATGGAACATGTACTTAAGAGACTTTACTAGTGATAGAACATGTACATAAGTGACGTTACGAATGATAGAACATGTACTTAAGAGACTTTTGATAGAACATGTACATCAGAGACGTTAAGAATGATAGAACATGTACTTAAGAGACGTTACTAGTAATAGAACATGTACTTAAGAGACGTTACTAGTGATAGAACATGTACATCAGAGACGTTACTAGTGATAGAACATGTACATCAGAGACGTTTCGAATGATGGAACATGTACTTAAGAGACGTTACTAGTTATAGAACATGTACTTAAGAGACGTTACGAATAATAGAACATGTACTTAAGAGACGTTACTAGTGATAGAACATGTACATCAGAGACGTTACGAATGATAGAACATGTACTTAAGAGACGTTACTAGTTATAGAACATGTACTTAAGAGACGTTACTAGTTATAGAACATGTACTTAAGAGACGTTACTAGTGGTAGAACATGTACTTAAGAGACGTTACTAGTGGTAGAACATGTACTTAAGACACGTTACTAGTTATAGAATATGTACTTAAGAGACGCTACTAGTGATAGAACATGTACTTAAGAGACGTTACTAGTTATAGAACATGTACTTAAGAGACGTTACTAGTTATAGAACATGTACTTAAGAGACGTTACTAGTTATAGAACATGTACTTAAGAGACGTTACTAGTGATAGAACATGTACTTAAGACACGTTACTAGTTATAGAATATGTACTTAAGAGACGTTACTAGTTATAGAACATGTACTTAAGAGACGTTACGAATAATAGAACATGTACTTAAGAGACGTTACTAGTGATAGAACATGTACATCAGAGACGTTACGAATGATGGAACATGTACTTAAGAGACGTTACTAGTTATAGAACATGTACTTAAGAGACGTTACGAATGATAGAACATGTACTTAAGAGACGTTACTAGTGATAGAACATGTACTTAATAGACGTTACTAGTGATAGAACATGTACTTAAGAGACGTTACTAGTTATAGAACATTTACTTAAGAGACGTTACTAGTTATAGAACATGTACTTAAGAGACGTTACTAGTGGTAGAACATGTACTTAAGAGACGTTACTAGTGGTAGAACATGTACTTAAGACACGTTACTAGTTATAGAATATGTACTTAAGAGACGTTACTAGTGATAGAACATGTACTTAAGAGACGTTACTAGTTATAGAACATGTACTTAAGAGACGTTACTAGTTATAGAACATGTACTTAAGAGACGTTACTAGTTATAGAACATGTACTTAAGAGACGTTACTAGTGATAGAACATGTACTTAAGACACGTTACTAGTTATAGAATATGTACTTAAGAGACGTTACTAGTTATAGAACATGTACTTAAGAGACGTTACTAGTTATAGAACATGTACTTAAGACATGTTACTAGTTATAGAACTTGTACTTAAGAGAAGGTACTAGTTATAGAACATGTACTTAAGAGAAGGTACTAGTTATAGAACATATACTTCGATAATGTCCTGAACATAAGATGCTGAGACTACGAATATGTGCTTATTGCTTAGTATGTAACATATAAATTAGGTGTACACGTTATGTCTATTCCACTGCTGATGTCATTTCTTGTGCTCACTTATATCTTCTGACATGATGTGTCTTTGGTGGAGCTCACATAACTCTCTCGGCAGGATATAAGAGAGCTAACCTAACTCTCTGGGCAGGATGTGTGAGATCTAACCTAGCTTTCCTGGCATGAGGTGTCTTCGGTGAAGATCACCTGACTCTCCCGGAATGATGTTTATTGATGGATTTACCAAATCTCTAGACATGATATGTATTTTAAGGAGTTCACCTGACATGATATGTATTTTATGGAGTTCACCTGACATGATATGTATTTTATGGAGTTCACCTGACATGATATGTATTTTAAGGATTTCACCTGAATCTCCCGGTACATGTCTTTGATGGAGTTTTCCTGGTTCTCTCGACATGATGTGCAATGGTGGATTCTCTGGATATTGCACCACAAAAGGAAACGTAGTTGTACATATGATGTACTGTAAATCCTCATTATGTCTGCATGTCATTTGCGGCGAGTTTACTAGTAGATAATGGTTGGTCTGCTATGCCAATAGTGATACTTTCCGTATGAGGAATAGTAGAGAATTGAAAAAAATAATTTAAATAATAAATATGGGTATATAGTTAATAAGGGGACACACGCCTTTATTATATATACAAAAGGGCAGTGGGCGGCTTATATCATCTATACGAAAATATGACGGACTGCATAATGTATACGAAAGGAGTCAATGGTATCAAATGGTTTAATCAACATTAGCCTATTTCAACAGATACGGAATTTGTTTCTGAATAGACCCAGAGTGTATGAGGCTAGAGGAGTTTCAGAATCATCGTGTGAAATACCGTTTCATTTCTACGGCGCACATACTCATCCTTAGCTGAATAGAACGGGGCACCTACATAATATCTAAAATGACAGAGTTGGATACCGCTCAATTTTCCATTTATTATGGTCATATTTTTTTCCAGACAAAGCAATTCTTAGGCCACCCTTTCTAAAGTACTGTTGTAGACTGAGGAATTATGCTATATTCAGCGATAGGCAGACACTTTCGTTACTTCTCCATTTACCGGGAAACATAACATAATGACATACACAAAATTCAATGCTACATATCGTAGACTTGTTGTTGATAGCCGGTAAATATAATCTAGGAAGTAGCATACTTGACAAGATGACAGGAAATCCAGTTTGCGAAAATCAATATCTTGAAATATCCTCTGGTCGCATTTTTTCGTCGAGCTAAACACAGACGAGTAACATCATATAAGGTCATGTTAAACAGAGGAGTAAAAACATGTCAGGTCATGTTTTGTTACACAGATGATTAACAGCATGGCAGGTCACGTTAAACAGACAAGTAACAATAAGTCAGGTTATGTTAAACATACAAGTAACATCATGCTTGTATAATTTTAAAAATGCGAGTAACATCATATCAGTTAATGTTAAACATAGGAGTAACATCATGTCAGGTAATGTTAAACATAGGAGTAACATCATGTCAGGTAATGTTAAACATATGAGTAAAAGCATGTCAGGTAATGTTAAACATAGGAGTAACATCATGTCAGATAATGTTAAACATGGGAGTAAAAGCATGGCAGTTCACGTTAAACAGACAAGTAACAATACGTCAGGTCATGTTAAAAATACGAGTAACAATAGGTCAGGTTATGTTAAACAGAAAAGTAACATTATGTCAGGCTATATTAAACAGACAAGTAACATCAACTTAGGTTACGTTAAACAGATGATTAACAGCATGTCAGGTCATGTTAATTAAACAAAAGTAGGAATATGTCACATCATGTTAAATATACGAGTAACATTATGTCATGTTATGTTAAACATACGGATAACATTATGTCAGGTCATGTTAAACATACGAGTAACATTATGTCAGGTCATGTTAAACATACGAGTGACATTATGTCAGTTTATGTTAAACATACGAGTAACATTATGTCAGGTCATGTTAAAAATACGAGTAACATTATGTCAGGTCATGTTAAACATACGAGTAACATTATGTCAGGTTATGTTAAACATACGAGTAACATTATGTCAGGTCATGTTAAACATACGAGTAACATTATGTCAGGTTATGTTAAACATACGAGTAACATTATGTCAGGTCATGTTAAACATACGAGTAACATTATGTCAGGTCATGTTAAACATACGAGTAACATTATGTCAGGTCATGTTAAACAGACAAAAAATACCAAGTTAGCTCATTTTAAACAGAGAAATAGAAGCATGTCAGCTCACGTTAAACATATAAGTAACACCATGTTAGGTCACGGTAAATAGACATGTAACATCATTCCACTGCAGACTTATCCATCTGATAAGTTTCTCTGTCCATCGCAGGCATTTTTGATGATGTATATGAGTCTATTTTTATTCAATATAAGATCGTCCTAGTGTAAGGCCTGTCTTTGTGAGTTGTCGATGGTGTTCTCTCAATGCGGCTAAGTTTTTCTATAGTTATGTGATTAAAAAATAATATGTTTTTGTTATTTTGCGACTGAACTGATGCATACACTAGTTTTGATATAACCGAAATGTATTTGCGTGTTAAAGAATCGGCTGTTCACTAAAATAAAGGTACTTTTTCAATTTAATGCAAATATCCAACAATGAAAACATACATTTTCCAAATGGTACAGCCTTATTAGTACAGAAAAGGATTTAGACAACTGTTACTCATACTTCGCTAGATTAAGTTGTATTTAAGCACCTTGTCACTCATACATTTATTACCTCAGTTGTATTTAAGCACATTGTCACTCATACATTTATTACCTCAGTTGTATTTAAGCACATTTTCACTCATACATTTATTACCTCAGTTGTATTTAAGCACATTGTCACTCATACATTTATTACCTCAGTTGTATTTAAGCACATTGTCATTCATACTTTCTCCGTTGTATTTAAGCACACTGTCATTCATATTTTCTCAGTTGTATTTAACAACACTGTATTTCATACTCCCCTTATTTGAATTGTATGCCTTATATCCCTTGTATCCCTTATTTCAATAAATATGCTTATTTTGCTTAACATTTTCTTGTGCTTATTTTTACTTCTCGAGACATAATTTATAAACCAGGTTTTATTCATCGTTTATTTGTTGCTTTTCTTTTAAACGAAAGGCTACAAATTAAACTGAATAATCGGCCTAGATAGAACGCAACAAATTTGTATCACTACACAGGTAGATAAACCGAAATTTCATTACTGTGACATTTTAACGTTTAGTGTTGACACTACTATATAGTATAGATTTGACTGGACAAAAAAAGGGCCGCTCCACCTCACACTTTGAAACACTTTCAAATTAAATTCGTAATTAAACAAATTAAATCTTACAAGATCCATTTTATCATCGATACACTTACACAAATTAAATATCACAACGTTACCGCATAAATAAACAAAATACAAATTATATCTATTTGCAATCAAATGCCTAGTATAACATGCTTCCCACGTCATGTACAGACTAATTTATTAATGAATGCTCGTACCTGATTTCCTGAAACAAGGGCGCGTCTGATGTCTGTGTAATGTCATTGGTGGTCGCAATGAAATGATATTGTGATATACACTGAAGCTCTTCATTCAGTAAAGATATTTTTAAAAATTTAATGCATTTATATCTCTTGGAATTTAAACTCATAATAACTTTACTGGGCTAGTGCTGTACAATGACAGAATGCCACTGAATACTGACATAACAGAGTTGCCAGATAGTTCGATTATAGTCAAATTCCATGTAGACTTTGGCAAAAAAATGGCGAAACTCCTAACATTTAACATATTTTTCTTCGTCATTTAATACATTTAACTCCCAAACGGATACAAAAAACAACCACACACATTTATTATGGCCAGAGGCATTTACAAATTGTAAAAATGTGTGAAATTTGGCTATCAAATAGCCCAATACTGAATGTATTGATTTATGGATCTATCAAATAGCCCAATACTGAATGTATTGATTTATGGATCTATCAAATAGCCCAATACTGAATGTATTGATTTATGGATCTATCAAATAGCCCAATACTGAATGTATTGATGTATGGATCTATCAAATAGCCCAATACTGAATGTATTGATTTATGGATCTATCAAATATCCAACACTGAATGTATTGATTTATGGATCTATCAAATAGCCCAATACTGAATGTATTGATTTATAGATCTATCAAATAGCCCAATACTGAATGTATTGATTTATAGATCTATCAAATAGCCCAATACTGAATGTATTGATGTATGTATCTATCAAATAGCCCAATACTGAATGTATTGATTTATAGATCTATCAAATAGCCCAATACTGAATGTATTGATGTATGGATCTATCAAATAGTCCAACACTGAATGTATTGATGTATGGATCTATCAAATATCCAACACTGAATGTATTGATGTATGGATCTATCACCTAAACACAATGCAGCATAATAACACTAGAATATCAGCTTTTGAGTAAGATTTACTGTTTATATATGTGTCTGCGGGACCTAAGGTAGCGTATCACTCAGTTTACTGACAATATTGATTTTATTTTATGGGTTATAGGATCCAAATCAACTGGTAGAGTCATCCATATCGCCTAATATAATTTATTATTAGATGTTTTAGATACTGAAAATCTTAATACGGTTGTGGGCGGCTGCCACAGAAAGTAAGAGTCCTTCGCTCTTGTTGACGTGCCAGGAAATGGAGGTTTTCTTTTGATTCACAGCTGGTGTTTTTTTTCCTGGTACTAATTCCAACGTTCACAAAGGTTTCGATTTGTAAAGCTCAAGAAGCTGCATTCCTTAATGTATCTGCAGCTTGCTGGGCGAAATCTGCAGCATATTTCACAGATGAACTTTGTAAATCTCAGGCAAAATCAAAGATCGATTGAAGATAAACAGCTTGATACAATTGCAAAATACTTCAGATATTTAGTTCATGACAGTGGAAGAATGAGATTTTCTGAATCCTCCTTTGTAAACGAACTAACAATGTAATTAGTGTTTTCAAACATTATATGCACATCAATATAACATCATATATGCATGAATAAATCATCATTTATGAATGAATATAATATTACATACACGGATAAAGCATTACATATACAGAAATGTAACATTATATTTCTAGGAACATAACATCCTGTTATGTTGGGGAGATTTTAGTCATAAATATCAGAGAAATAAACAGCAAAACACGTAAATACGAAAATAATAATAATCATATTGACTAAGGAAATACAATTATTGAAATGTAATATATCAATAGTAATGAGGATAATGCGAGGAAGAAATTCAGACAGTCGACACACAGCGGTTCATTAGTTTAATGGGGAATTGCTGGAAGGGTATCTAATGTATTGGATACCTTTAGGAATAATCTGACAAGTAACAAGATACCGGGCAACTATGTTTCTTGTGTTGACTCCACCTCTCGCCAAAGCTGAAATAGATTGTTATAACCAATGAAGCAGACGGTTCTAGAGCGATGTGAAGTTTATCCCACGTTCCCAATAGTTTAAGTGGTTATTTCGCAAGAGACGCTCGTGGCCGACACGACAGTCTCATACATACAGTTTCTTAGTTGTGAAATTTGTGTCCTGTTAGTTCTGACCTCTTGTTGTTGTGACACTATTTTCCAACGTCGGTCACCATTTTGATAGTGACTTGTTTTTTCTGGGAATATTTAAAACAGTTGGAAGTGACAAATAGTGTCCGCGTAGGAAATTATTAAACAAACTATTGCATTAATCTTCTTGTTAACATTAGGTAACTAGAAGCATCACATTATGTAATACTATAAATCTGTCTAGTTAATTAGTAGTATACACACATTGTGAATATATTGTATATAGGGCAACTATGATGTGACCTTTTGTAACCGACATGTGAGCTATTCTATTAAGCGTTCTCACTCTGTAAGTAACAGACAAATATACAATCATCCCTCAGTTATCGCGGTTAATAGGCACCAGAACCGGCCGCGATAAGTGAAAAACCGCGAAGTAGTGTCATCCTCTCATTTTTAACACACGTACATTTTTGTGTATATATAATATCAATAAGTGTATATGAAACCATATAAGTGCATATGTTATCATTAGAACATTAAAGAATAGTTTCACACATGGAAATAAAATATTAGTATAAATAACATACATAAAATACTGTATAAATAATATAAATATGATAAATGTGTGTGTGTGTGTAACATAAGTAGATGTAACTAAAGTGTACATACTGTAAATATGTTTTTAGAAATCCGCGATGTACTGAGGCCGATATAAATGAACCGCGAAGTAGCGAGGGGTGACTGTATACATATTAAACTACTGTACTTTTATCACTCATACATAATGAATGCACGATTACATATGAATGCATGGTTACATATGAATGCATGGTTACATATGAATGCATGGTTACATATGAATGCATGGTTACATATGAATGCCCAGTTATGTCAATTGTCATGTTATAACTAGGTAAATGCTTGTTGAGTTGTCAATCAGAGTTATAGCACACAGTTATCCTGTGAATAATCCATATCGGTAATTGATCACTGGTTTTCTCATTAGTGCTTTACTGCTTAGCCAGCGGTTGACCTGAACCAAAATGACGCAGTGTGGGCCTATACGAACATCAGTCTGTACTAAGTTCATGGTGTCTAGTCACGAGTCATTGTAACAAGCTAACTCGCACGCCGAAGTTAACAATGGAGGTTAATGTATTCTGTTCATTATTTATATAGTCTTGGTCAGACAGTGTCAGTTAGTCCAACCTGTATGTGGCATAGTCCATAGTCTATAAGAATGTTTTCTATGTCATCTTGACATACAAGAAAATGTCAAGTTAAGGTCAAGTAGCACTTTTCCACGACATAGATGCTTAAAAGGATTCAGTGATTGGTCTGTATTATTTACGAACAACAGCATACATCCAGTGTTACCTCAGCCACCTACTTCCTGTTTAGGGTTGTTACCCTGCACTGGTTGATTTATCCCTTGAGCATACATCCAGATAATATGGTTAGAATCTACCAGTTTTCTTTATTAACACAGAATTCCTGGTACGCATTGTTATAGGTGCTGGGTCAACCTAACTGAAAATCTAAACGTTTCTCCAGTTTATTTTAAAATCCAATATTGGCAACCCACATCATAAGCCGTGTAATTGTGTTGTTGAAGGAACCCACATCATAAGCCGTGTAATTGTGTTGTTGAAGCAACCCACATCATAAGCCGTGTAATTGTGTTATTGAAGTAACCCATAACCTAAGCCGTGTAATTGTGCTGCCGATGCTCCCTACGACCTAAGCAGTGTAGTTGTGTTTCAGAGGCAACTTAGAAGTAAGAACATAATGTGAATGAAACTTAAAAGCAGCAGCAGCAGCAGTAGTAGTAGCAGTAGTAGTAGTAGCAGTAGTAGTAGTAGCAGTAGTAGTAGCAGTAGTAGTAGTAGTAGTATAATTATGTTAATGGTTTGTTCACTTTATGAGAATGAACCCAAACGAAATACCAATAAGAACATACCACAAAAGAACATCCGGACATGAAGCAAAGGTAGACCAAGAAAATGTGAAAATAACCTTGAAAAAACATAGACTTAATGGAAACACGGCTGCACATCTGGGCTTGGAACGACAGCTAAACTCCCATCCCTACGCTTAACGACAAGTGTGAATACTATCAACCATCAATCACTTGGGAATTGACAATAGAGTGACTGCAAGACATGAAAGGTCATATATACAGCAGTAGTAGTAGTAGTAGTAGTAGTAGTAGTAGCAGCAGTAGTAGTAGTAGTAGTAGTAGTAGTAGCAGTAGTAGTAGTAGTGGTAGTAGCAGTAGTAGTAGTAGCAGTAGTAGTAGTAGTAGTAGTAGTAGTAGTAGTAGCAGTAGTAGTAGTAGTAGTAGTAGTAGTAGCAGTAGTAGTAGTAGCAGTAGTAGTAGTAGTAGTAGTAGTAGTAGTAGCAGTAGTAGTAGTAGTAGCAGTAGTAGTAGTAGTAGTAGCAGTAGTAGTAGTAGTAACAGTAGTAGTAGTAGTAGTAGTAGTAGTAGCAATAGTAGTAGTAGTAGTAGTAGTAGTAGTAGTAGTAGTAGTAGTAGAAGTAGAAGTAATCATAACCATAATGATAATAATAATAAGGACAGCGGTAGATAAATGGTTAGTGCAGTGGCAACATAGTTCGAAAATATAAGGTTCAATTCCCAGGTCAAAAGAATGGACGACGCATAGGCCGACAGAGCCGACGAAAGTATGTACTAGAACGTCTGGGAAAGTAAAGGCGCCGTGCGTAATCTGACCACATCATCCATTTCATGTCATTGGTCAGTGAAAAATAGATCTAAAAACGTATTACCCGATCTCCTCGCAAAAATAAGGGAGAATAAGAAATATAATAATAGTAATAATAATAATAATGTTAGGGGTTGGGTTAAACATAATACTAAACATAACCACCCCCACCACCCCCTCCCCCCCCTAAACTCTATACATCAGTATTGCACCCTTATCAGTCGAAGACAAGTTCATCATCGATACGGCAGCCATTTCGTTAATAGAAATGAACCGGAAGTGTGATGTCACATGCTACTAAACAAATACGATCGGGCGATTGCTTAAAATCTGTGAGTACGGTAGGCATCTGATTTGTGATAGAACATACTGTTTCTTCTGAATTTTTAAAATAACAAATATAATGAACTTTAATTATGCAACTACATCGTAAAAATCGTGTCAACAGTTATATAAACATAACAACCAAAAATCAGAATGGATAATACCGAGATAGAATGTGTGGATATGTTATAATACTTAGGAGCAAACATCAACGGTGCAGAAAAATTCATGGCAGAAATAAGGAAGAGATTGGCAATGGCATATTGTAAAATAACACGGTTGATAAACATATGGAAAAACAACAAAATAGAAACGAAATTGCTAATGTTACGAACTTTTATTTTTCCGGTTGCAACATACGGCTGTGAAACATGGACCGAAGGAAAACAGCGACAAAGAAGATCAACGCCTTTGAGATGAAATGCTACAGAAAGATTCTCAGAATATCATAGAAAAAAAGGTAAACTCAGATATTATAAACACATGGACGATTTCAGAGTGTTGGTTACTAAACGCAATAGCAAAAAGAAAACTACACCTGTTTGGTCATATAAAGAGACACAACTGTTTAGAAAGACAAATAATGGAGTGCAGAGCATCTGGGTGGAGGAGGAAAAGCAGACCAAGAAGACGATGGACTGACGACATTAAAGGTAACATGAATACGTCGTTGAAAAAAACCAAAACTACATCGCCCAAGACAGAGAGAGGTTCTGGGAGTTCATTGTGAAGACAACGTTCTGGAGAGAATACGTCACATGATACACATTGTACACAATCGGTAGGATGTTTTTCTATAATTTTAATATCATCGAATTTTGTCTCTGGTGTTGAACAATTTTATTATAAAAAAAAAAAAGTCTCAAATTTTTTTTCGGTGCCGTTAGGTGAAATTTATTGTCATTCAATATATCTTTACCATATGCACATTCTCTGTAAGCTAAAACCGGTACAATATATATATACTCCGTTTATACAATATTATTCGTGTCCCTATTTGTTTTATAAATCTCACCAAACTACTATGGCTTTAATCAAGATCATGTTTTTTGCATGTGATTTTGAAATAAAAATTATTATAATGGCATTAAAATGTCTTAATAATGATTTTGTGAAGATTCACAATGATTGATATCAATGTTATTGCTTTAGTGAGTAATAAATATGTCTGCAGAACATATTTGTACATCGTAAGCATTGGTTGTTTTGTTTTTGTAATTCAGAGGCACACCTTTATTATTATAGTACTAGGTCATGATGGGTCGTGTATTTATTACTAGCAAATTATAGATGATATAGGAGAAATATACTATTATTGAAATCATCAACCAAAACATTGTGTATGTTTGCATTACATAGATATGCACACCACAATAATAATCACACACTGTATTGGTATTGTATAATAAGGTACATTAATCTCATGATAGAGAAAAAATAGGGGGGCTGGTCCTTGGAAAACAGAGTAAAGATCATGACTTCTACTGTGATTATTTTTGTTGAAAATGTCATGAAATTTAATTTTCTTCGAATTATTTCAGTAAAATTTAGCGTAGCGGTATAGCTAACCATTTATTGTGCTTGTTTTGTATGCTAAACGCAATGCCAAGTTCGATTTACCAAATTTTTGGAATACTGAACTCTACAACATTCCTCAACTGTGTCTTCAGTCTTTAATACCAAAACGTATTTATTCTTACCTATTTACCTACCTACTTCAAACTCACCCACCTACCTACCTGCCAACCTACCTACCTACTTCACCTACCCATCTACCTACCTACTTCGCCTACCTATCTACTTCACATATTAAACTACCTACCTACCTACACACCTACCTACCTAACTGCCTGTCTGCCTGCCTATCTATCTACCTACCTACACACCCACCCATCCACCCACTCATGCCGTTTTTAAGGTAGTAACGATTTTATTGTATGTGGAAAATAAATTTTACAGTAATAGGTATATCGTACATCTTTCATAGCGTGGGTAAAAATGAGATATTTTGAGAATAATGTCTTTCTTTCGTTGCATTGATAATATATGCAATAAGATATATAGTTAATAGTGAAACGTTTATGAAATTGTATTATTATTTACGAACTTGTGATTTTAAAATAAACGACAACGAACACTGTGCTTACTGTCGTCATCATCATATTTGTCCTAGTATTGTCTATCTTAGTACTCTGCTTCTTCTTCTTCTGCATTCATTCTCAAACTCCTGCAGATCAACAGGATGTAGTCCGGAGAACGGAATGCGCTGTGTCATGGTTTACAACATGCTGCGATATCTGCGCCTTTAGGCCTGGCACATTCGACTTCAGCATGACTGTGGGTCACTGACCCTATATGGGATGGGACAGCCAGCTCCATACCATAACCTCCTTAGTCGCCTTTTACGACATGCATGGAAGATAAATAGTGTTGCTATTCTTTGCTTCCTTTTCGGGCCCCGACAACACACGGGCTAACTGTGATTTGGAAAAGCAACATCAGTGTTGGAGTGAAAATCAAACTGTATAAGTCGCTGGTGCTTTCTGTTGTTTTGTATGGTTGTGAGAGTTGGACACTCACTGCGGACATGGAGAGAATATTACAGGCTTTCGAGTACAAATGCTACAGAAGAATTCTACGAATTTCCTATAGGGAACATAAGACCAATGTGTACGTAAGAAATAAAGTAGAGACGTGTGCAGGTGTTCAGGAGCCATTTCTTTCAATAGTGAAACGACGAAAACTAGCATGGTTAGGACATGTATGCAGGCACGATTCCTTGTCACAAACAATACTGCATGGAACTGTCGAGGGTGGAAGAAGCAGAGGAGGACAAATAAAGACATGGACATACATCAAGGAATGGACAGGGCAAGACATTTCAACACTCATCCGCATCGCTGAGGATATAATTCGCTGGAGGACTCTGTGTGCTGAAGCATCCAATGTGGTACCCCTACGACCCTAAAGGGTTATGGGTTTATTTGAATTGGAACACACGGGCGATCTTAGTACTAATGTTGTTTTTCCGAAATCTTCGACGAACCATTTTCTTAGTGAATTCTACAATTCAGAGAAAATAATACTTGTCCAACATTTAATATCAGTCTAGACGTTTCGTTTTTCACCTCTTATCAGAAACCTTTCAGTTTGATTTATCTCAGATTGATTGCGTTGTTTTAATATGTTCACTATTACATTGAAGTTATCAAAATTCAATTTCTTCTCGTTTATCCCTAGTATTTGTTTATAGTCCTTTTTATTGTCTATCTATATCTCTTATGTGGTCACCTGAAGGTAAAAGAAAAAGAGGAAGACCTAAAACAACCTTTGAAAACACCATTCTTACAGAAGGGAATTAATATGCTGTAAGACTATTAATTCAAAATATCCATGCGGACCGCGTCATATTGAAAACCAAAACCTCTTCCCTATGTGTAGCTTGCGGCACGAAAGGAACAAACTAACTTCTTCTTCTTCTTCAGCGTTCATTCTCAAACTCCCACTGGATTTCTCTTGTAACAGGACAATGATCCTACAAGATTTCCAGTTGAATGTAGTCCAGAGAATGGAAATGCGTTGTGTTGCCGTTTTATTTGCGCCAATGGCCCAACACATCCGTCTTCGGCGGTATGTTATGGCCCTTGTTTAACTTTCGTTGTTACAAGTAGATTCTCTGAAGAATTCCGCCTTATGTGCTGCTTGTGAGTTTCATGTCTGTGATTTTTTTTGTGCATGGTCTGCCTCCGATTTCATATGTCTTTTCTCTTTCTTTTTAAATTTGATTTTACAACTACTTTTACTGTTTTATTATCATTGTCTACACACATGTTTGGTATGGCTCTTGAGTATATTATATTACTTCTGTTCTGTTAATTCTTCTTGTTAATATAAATATTATCTGGCATCTGCAGCTTAAATAGTTACACTTGTACCAGGCATAAATTTGGGTATCTATGTGCGTGACGAATGTGTTTGTTTAAATAAGTTTTTCTGAATACACATTTTAATTATTCTGTAGTTGTTGTATGTTTTCTTGTTTATTTTATATCCGAGCTATTCAAATCATTATTATATTATAAGCAATATTTTAATGCCTACCTCCTTAGTAGACGAGGTTTTAGGGATCTTATCTTCACATACTACTACATTATGGTAAGAAGCGTTGTCCATAACCAGACAGGAGGATCTATCTAACGATGGAAGTACAGTCTTTTCTATCCACTCTCTAAATATATGACCATTCATTTCAGCATGGTAGTCTCGATTATCGGTAGATTTGGAAATGAACATGAGTTCACAATTTTTCTACAGACCATTTTCTCTGCTACCTGCTTGTGCCACTATTAATCTTTGACCTTTGTTGCTTGGTACATATCTCTTAATAGTTCCATCTGTAGATTGCCATTCCTTTTCATTAGTGTGGTGATCGTTTATCCATGTTTCATCAATATATACTGTATTATAATTTTCTTTCCGCATCTCCCTAATTTGTCTCAAATATTTACTTCTCATAGTTACTAAATGTGGTTTTTCACAAATGACGCTTCTGTCACATGTATATTTGCGAAATGTACATCCGGCACTCCTGACTGATTTCCATAAATTTGTTTTAGAAATGTGAATGTCGTTGGTCTTTTCTAGATACGTTTTCAATATTTTTAATGTAATTGCTTCTTTGCCATCCAAAAGCCTATGAATTGCTCTTTTGATGATTTCTTCACCGAAATTGTCTACACCATTTTTTTGTTCTTTGTTTCCTTTGTGTTTTTGACATTAGGGTTGTCTTCGCTTAACCACCGTGATAGTGTTGTATAGGATATACCCATGACATGTTGTGCTCTTTTTGAGGGCTTCGATACACAATGCAATGAGTACCGCGTCTCTCTTCCTGAGAAAAAATATTTCTACAATCTAATAGCTATACTTTTCAGTGAAACGAATTTAACTTTCAAAGACATGGTTATATTATAGTTGTAAATGCTGCTTTATAGTACGCTGTAATGTTTTTCACAAATATGATATGTTGAATACATCACAATAAAAACACGACGAATATGAGATACGCCTCTGAGGAAACTGACCCTTAGCTATTATTTTAATATATAACTACGAAAAAAAAACAACCAACCTGGGGCTACTTCTTAGTATTTCACGTGTTTCTTACCGATATCAACTGAGACCGTGTAAAACAAAACAGAGAACCTGGTAAATTTTATGGTAAACTCGTGGACTTGTAAGACAATCAACATACAGGTATTGTTACCTTTGAAACGACATTTGTAGTGACTGCTGCGATAAATCCGTTCAATCTAGGTAGTAATTAATCATAAATCTGTAACTTGGTTATGAAATGAGGCACTCCTGCAAAATATGAAGTATATACGCTCAGTAATTACAGAGAAAAATGCAAATATCTGTGGACAACTATTTATGAACGCACTATATATACACATACACACATATATAATTCTTTACTTGCATTCATCGTGACCTCCAAGCAAGTGTGTACATGTGATTAATTTGTATGATTCTGACCACCGTTAATCGCTTAGGATAGTAAAAAATGATATTTATTACACTAAAAAATTATTGGGAGGTGCGTCTCCACACCCTTCCACCCCGCCATCAATCATTTACGATAACACTACTGGAAAGATATTGATTGCCTACAAAAAAAAGGAGAATCCGAAACGAAGAAAACAACTTATTTTATTGTGTTTCATTCTAGTAAAATATCCCACTCCCTAGTATGTGATCATATTAACAAATCCCACTCCCTAGTATGTGATCATATTAACAATACCACTCTCCCAGTATGTGATCATATTAACAAATCCATCTCCCCCAGCATTGATTATATTAACAAATCCCACTCCCCAGTATGCGATCATATTAACAAATCCCCCTCCCCCAGTATGTAATCATATTAACAAATCTTACTCCCCACTGTGTGATCATATTAGCAACTGCCACTCCCCAAGTATGTGATCATATTAACAAATCCCACTCCCCCACTATGTAATCATATTAGCAACTGCCACTCCTCCAGTATGTGATCATATTAACAAATCCCACTCCCCCACTATGTGATCATATTAGCAACTGCCACTCCCCCAGTATGTGATCATATTAGCAACTCCCACTCCCCCAGTATGTGATCATATTTACAAATACCACTCCCCCAGTATGTGATCATATTTACAAATACCACTCCCCCAGTATGTGATCATATTAGCAACTCCCACTCCCCCAGTATGTGATCATATTAGCAACTCCCACTCCCCCAATATGTGATCATATTTACGGCCCTCCATCCTATTTATATTGTTGTTCTCATTTAGTTTGAAATGTTATGAAAAAAGACATCCATGTTCACGATTTTCACAAATGAAATCATACAATTTCAAGAGAAAATGTATTTTAAATTTATTTTTAAAGCTGTTTTAACATATATCTTCATTTCCATCTCTGTTGACAACGTACCAAAAAGTCAATGTAAAATGTTTCCTGAGTTAGTATTTTCCAAGTCTGTGGTGAAACATCTGCTGCCATTGTGTACATTATTAAAATTGTACATTGTGTAATTACCAAAACACTCGCCTAGAGAAGTGGTAGTCGTGATAAGTTTCTGGTAAGTGAATCTGATCACATCGTACTGTACGATATATAAAGAGTTATTTTTCTAAACAAGTTATTATAGTGCACAAAAATGCATGTGTAACATTTCCTTGATATATCTCATACATATATTTTCACTGAAATCAATTCAATAGTTTTTGTGATGTAATCTTTTATCCATAGGCACGAATTTCTAAACGTGAAATACGAGCGTTTTCAAAATATTATGGGTTCACTAATTCATAGACATTATTGAAAGCGATTTTATTTGAAAATAATTGTTAGATTTCAGAGTTCGTTGCAAAACAACTTTTGAATATCAATGACTCTAAAATATTGCTATGATGTAGTCTATAGATGCTATGGATTTTCACATCCGCGATTTCTTGTGATATTTTATGATCATTGAACAAATAAGTGTTATCAAATTTTAAATTTTACAGTGCGCAGGTTATTTTCTAAAGTTTTATTCATATTCACATCTTCACAATGCATTGGTATATCAAGTAAATGTGTTTGTGGGCGTTTATTTACAATCGTAAATGTGACTCTAATATGTGGCAGTAATTTGTGCACTTCGGTCACCATTAGACCACAGTGTGTCCTAACTGTACTTACAAGTGTAGGGCTGTAGATGAATTTCAATAAGATGTATTTGTTGCCCATGTACCAACACTTAGCAGATGCTCAACATTTTCTTATTGATTCAGCTGTTATTATTCATCCTACCAACAAAATATGGTTTCACTTTTCCGAATGTGATGATTCCAAGAGTTTGATAATTGTAAATGTCTGAAGAGATTGTAATCCATCTCGATGTCAGTAGTCGTCTTTCTTTCGTAGCACCACTTCAACACACTTCTTCCACTAATAGCACATGTTCAACACACTTCTTCCACTAGGAGCACATGTTCAACACACTTCTTCCACTAGGAGCACATGTTCAACACACTTCTTCCACTAGGAGCACATGTTCAACACACTTCTTCCTATCGGAGCACATGTTCAACACACTTCTTCCTATCGGAGCACATGTTCAACACACTTCTTCCACTAATAGCACATGTTCAACACACTTCTTCCACTAGGAGCACATGTTCAACACACTTCTTCCACTAGGAGCACATGTTCAACACACTTCTTCCACTAATAGCACATGTTCAACACACTTCTTCCACTAGGAGCACATGTTCAACACACTTCTTCCACTAGGAGCACATGTTCAACACACTTCTTCCACTAGGAGCACATGTTCAACACACTTCTTCCACTAGGAGCACATGTTCAACACACTTCTTCCACTAGGAGCACATGTTCAACACACTTCTTCCACTAGGAGCACATGTTCAACACACTTCTTCCACTAGGAGCACATGTTCAACACACTTCTTCCACTAGGAGCACATGTTCAACACACTTGTTCCACTAGGAGCACATGTTCAACACACTTCTTCCTATCGGAGCACATGTTCAACACACTTCTTCCACTAGGAGCACATGTTCAACACACTTCTTCCACTAGGAGCACATGTTCAACACACTTCTTCCTATCGGAGCACATGTTCAACACACTTCTTCCACTAGGAGCACATGTTCAACACACTTCTTCCACTAGGAGCACATGTTCAACACACTTGTTCCACTAGGAGCACATGTTCAACACACTTCTTCCACTAGGAGCACATGTTCAACACACTTGTTCCACTAGGAGCACATGTTCAACACACTTCTTCCACTAGGAGCACATGTTCAACACACTTCTTCCACTAGGAGCACATGTTCAACACACTTCTTCCTATCGGAGCACATGTTCAACACACTTGTTCCACTAGGAGCACATGTTCAACACACTTCTTCCACTAGGAGCACATGTTCAACACGCTTCTTCCACTAGGAGCACATGTTCAACACACTTCTTCCACTAGGAGCACATGTTCAACACACTTCTTCCACTAGGAGCACATGTTCAACACACTTCTTCCACTAGGAGCACATGTTCAACACACTTCTTCCACTAGGAGCACATGTTCAACACACTTGTTCCACTAGGAGCACATGTTCAACACACTTGTTCCACTAGGAGCACATGTTCAACACACTTGTTCCACTAGGAGCACATGTTCAACACACTTGTTCCACTAGGAGCACATGTTCAACACACTTCTTCCACTAGGAGCACATGTTCAACACACTTGTTCCACTAGGAGCACATGTTCAACACACTTCTTCCACTAGGAGCACATGTTCAACACACTTGTTCCACTAGGAGCACATGTTCAACACACTTCTTCCTATCGGAGCACATGTTCAACACACTTGTTCCACTAGGAGCACATGTTCAACACACTTCTTCCACTAGGAGCACATGTTCAACACACTTCTTCCACTAGGAGCACATGTTCAACACACTTGTTCCACTAGGAGCACATGTTCAACACACTTCTTCCTATCGGAGCACATGTTCAACACACTTGTTCCACTAGGAGCACATGTTCAACACACTTCTTCCACTAGGAGCACATGTTCAACACACTTCTTCCACTAGGAGCACATGTTCAACACACTTGTTCCACTAGGAGCACATGTTCAACACACTTGTTCCACTAGGAGCACATGTTCAACACACTTCTTCCACTAGGAGCACATGTTCAACACACTTGTTCCACTAGGAGCACATGTTCAACACACTTGTTCCACTAGGAGCACATGTTCAACACACTTGTTCCACTAGGAGCACATGTTCAACACACTTGTTCCACTAGGAGCACATGTTCAACACACTTCTTCCACTAGGAGCACATGTTCAACACACTTGTTCCACTAGGAGCACATGTTCAACACACTTGTTCCACTAGGAGCACATGTTCAACACACTTGTTCCACTAGGAGCACATGTTCAACACACTTGTTCCACTAGGAGCACATGTTCAACACACTTCTTCCACTAGGAGCACATGTTCAACACACTTGTTCCACTAGGAGCACATGTTCAACACACTTCTTCCACTAGGAGCACATGTTCAACACACTTGTTCCACTAGGAGCACATGTTCAACACACTTGTTCCACTAGGAGCACATGTTCAACACACTTGTTCCACTAGGAGCACATGTTCAACACACTTCTTCCACTAGGAGCACATGTTCAACACACTTGTTCCACTAGGAGCACATGTTCAACACACTTGTTCCACTAGGAGCACATGTTCAACACACTTCTTCCACTAGGAGCACATGTTCAACACACTTCTTCCACTAGGAGCACATGTTCAACACACTTGTTCCACTAGGAGCACATGTTCAACACACTTCTTCCACTAGGAGCACATGTTCAACACACTTCTTCCACTAGGAGCACATGTTCAACACACTTCTTCCTATCGGAGCACATGTTCAACACACTTGTTTCCAAAATGAATGTCAATTTTTGAGATGGACTCAACGTGCCAGAGCCAGAACTTCAACATCACACACTGTATACGTTGTCTTATATTCAGCAACTTGTCCTCCCTTGACTTTAGCTCAGATACGTTCTATTGGGTTAAAGTGCGCATCACATGGCTTGGGAGGGGGGAGGGAAGAGAAGGTGCAGTGAAGTTTGACTGTATGTTTTTCAATTATTTTGCCTCTTTGATACAACTTTGTTTTATTTGTCTTCCCCACAAGCTGCAAAAAAATTGGACTTCAAATATGCATCATCGAAACTGACATTTTTCTTAAAAAGCAATGACCTAATTTGATCTTTTATATGTGATACTTTGTCTTCCTGTGATACGGTATTGAGATATGGTACATTGTGGTACTTTGTCTTCCTGTGATACGGTATTGAGATATGGTACATTGTGGTACTTTGTCTTCCTGTGGTACTTTGTCTTCCTGTGATACGGTATTGATATAAGGTACATTGTGATACTTTGTCTACCCGTGATACGGTATTGAGATATGGTACATTGTGATACTTTGTCTTACTGTGATACTTTGTCTTCCTGTGATACGGTATTGAGATATGGTACATTGTGATACTTTGTCTTACTGTGGTACTTTGTCTTCCTGTGATACGGTATTGATATAAGGTACATTGTGATACTTTGTCTACCCGTGATACGGTATTGAGATATGGTACATTGTGATACTTTATCTTACTGTGATACTTTGTCTTCCTGTGATACGGTATTGATATAAGGTACATTGTGATACTTTGTCTTCCTGTGATACGGTATTGAGATATGATACATTGTGATACTTTGTCTACCTGTGATACAGTATTGAGACAAAGTACATTGTTCATGACTTTACATGACGGCATCTCCAGATCAGGAAAGCTGTTTTCCACCCACTTCCTTGAAATGTGTCCATTCATTTCAGTGTGGTATTCCCTACCGTTTGTAAATTTAGCTTGGAAAATAAGAGTCATGAGTCCAGAGTCATGGTGAAAGCCACTGTTACTGTTTCCTGCGTGGTTATAATGGTCTTTCCTGCTTGAAATTTTTATTTTCCATTCAACTTTCAAATATTGCCGTCATATAGTATCGGTATCGTAAGCATTGCCTCCCCCGCTCGTAAATATATCTCAAGTATTTGCTTGGGGCAGCAATAAAATGTGACATTTAAAAAATATTCCTGCCGCCTAATGTTTTCCGAAAGGTCAAGACGACATGTTGTACAATTATTCACAGAGTACATGTACTTTTAGAAATTTCAATATTACAGCCTGTTTACAATATTGCGTTCAATTTCAGAAGAGTAACGATTTGATAGCGAGTTGGTCTCTAAAGCGAATGTTGCTATAAACAAACAAAAAACAGTGAAGCCCAAAACTTGTACTTATATATTAAGAAAACAAAAATTATGACAACTGATAAATGAAAGTGCAAATACAGATAATAATTGATAATTTCGAACTAGACGACGTAACAAATTTCGAGTATTTGGGCAGAAACATAAATAACTCAGAAGACTGGGATATAGAAATCAAGAGAATTTCAATGGCGACATTGAAACTTGTCCAAATGAAAAAAAAACCAAAACAACTTTGGTACCAGAAGCATAGCCGAACTATATATTATCTAAACATCCTTATTTCCAGTGGTAATATACGGTTGTGAGGCATGGACATTAAATAAAACAATAGCAAAGAGAAGCGCTGCTTTCGAAATGAAATGCTACAGAAGAATTTTACGTATGTCATGGACAGCTAAAAAGACAAATCAAGAAATGTTAAGATCAATAAAGGTCGAAGAGGGCTTTCCTTAACAACATCACAACAAAAAAACTGTGTTTTTTTGGTCATGTAAAGATACATAACAGCATGGAGAGTTTAATAGCTGGAGGCAGAGTTAACGGCATCAGAAGAGAAGGGTTCAAGACCACGATGGAGCAGTGATATATCAGATTGTTTAAACATGTCTCTAGCTGTAGTAGATCAAACTCTCACAGAATCGTGGAGTGTTCAGAGAATCTATAAGGAAGACCATGTTCTGGAAAGAATATGTCACATGCTGCTGAACGAGTTGATTTATAGCAAACATCTTTAACATCTCTGATCTTATCAAATCTATGACAATGTCGTAAACTTTTCTTTTACTTCCTTGCTTGATGCGTATGCACTCAAGAGTCCTATCGAATTCTATGGGAAGAATGTTATTTCAGACCTAACGCTAACTGCTGCGTTCACTCATCATCATCATGTGATATATTCATACCAGAACGTGGTCTTCCTTATGTACTTCATGAATGCTCCACAATTCTGGTAGAGTTGAATTGCCGCAGCTAGAGACATGTTTAAACAATCTGATATATTACTGCAACATCGTATATATCACGATCAAGGTGAGAAATATTGCAATATAAGTGACCTATCTAGATTCCCTTCAGAAACGCTGGTATAGTAAAACGATTCCCTTCAGAAACGCTGGTATAGTACAACGATTCCTTTTAAAAACGCTGGTATAGTAAAACTAATCTTCTGCATATTTATACATTTGTTCTTTAAAGTCTGTATGAATTTGATATCAATGAAAGTATGCTAAAACCAACATTATGCCACGATAACTTGACGACCAATCCGTGAAACGCCATTAACTAAACAACAAACTTGACATCGGTCTCTATTGGGG
Source organism: Meghimatium bilineatum (assembly GCA_034231615.1). NCBI lineage: Eukaryota > Metazoa > Mollusca > Gastropoda > Stylommatophora > Philomycidae > Meghimatium > Meghimatium bilineatum. The sequence goes on from CM067312.1 coordinate 25,367,433, forward strand.
GTGATCTTTTGCATGGTGACATCGAGAATTGTAATTTGTTAGGGACGTATTACGGCTAAAAATTATTATTAGAACATGGCAGCTTGTTAATGTAGAATGCTATATTTTATAAAATCGATTGTTGTTGATAAACAACTATAAAGTATACCGGACATTAAACAAAAAATTAGATACACTTTCTAAGAGTAAAAAATATTTATATGGCGTCATTGATATCCGAAAGTTGCATGCCAAAAATAATTGCGATCTGACAGGAAGTTTCTGAGAAAATAGCTTCCAATCATGTTTCTGAATTAGCAAATTGACTATAGTAATAAGTCCAAATGCATTTTCTAGCAGTATTTCTCTTCAATATATATTTAGGAATGGCAGAATTCAAATGTTAAGTGTCTGTGAACTATTAAGCTAATCCTTGAGATTTAGAACATCTTTGCTGTCAACGCTGAGACAAAAATGTCAGTCTGTGATTCATTATCTATTATGAAGCACTTACAATGTATGAAAATAAATGTCAAAGTTTAGTCATTTCTTTTCCAGCATTTCATGTCTGCTATAGACTCTTAGTCACGGCAGAAATAAAGTATAAACATGGACTATTGAGAGAGTGGGTATTACAATGACAATGTACATCTTGTATGTCACTAGAACGTTAAATACCAAGGGAGTGGGTCTAACAATCTACATCTTGTATGTCACTAGAACGTTAAATACCGAGGGAGTGGATATTATAATATACATCTTGTATGTCACTATAAAGTTAAATACCGAGGGAGTGGGTACTACAATGGACATCTTGTATGTCACTAGAACGTTAAATACCGAAGGAGTGGGTATGTTTGTTTTGCGTTCGCTCCATTGTAACCATCACGGATATCCGTGCGATTTCCGCCGGGAGCGTGATTACGTTGTGCCACCGTTATGCGCCTTGTAGGCCTAGCACATCCGATTTCGGCATGCCTTGACAATTCGGGTGGGCTACCCTAGCCTGTGACAGCTCCCTATCTGCCGCCAGGCAAGCGTGTGTGTGGTGACTCTTCGCCCAGACTATATTTGCTCACGTCTGTCTCGCACGAGGTGTTTAACTGTCTATGAATTTGCCTCGTGTAATTGGACGTGCTGTGCCTGTGCCCATTAGATACTGAACCGTTTCTCGTCCAAGAGCCTGGTGGAAGAACGCAACAGAAGCGTTGGACCCTGGCTCTTTCGCCCTCTTAGCCGAGGTGTCATTCACCGACATCGTGAACCACTCGCGCAAGTTCGAGTCTCACACCACGCGTTTGAGAGCAAGGCGTTCTCAAGCTGAGCGACCTTGTCCCAATAGCGTCTGAACCCATGAGGTACTGAACCCTTCCTCTATGCAAGTGTATTTCCGGTATAGGAAAGCTTGACAGTAGAGTTGGGCCAGGACTGCCATCTTTATTCCTTTTTTACCAGAGCCTATCGGTTACGGCAACCTTTCTCTTTGCAAGCATGTTTCCGGTATAGGAAGACTCGACATTAGAGTTAGGCCAGGTCTTTTTGCTTTGCTAGACGCCCATTATTGGGTATGGGTCTCTGCCTATAAGGAAATCAAGTAACTAGAAGCTCGTCACGAGCTAACAGAGCTTGTAGTTCTCATTTCCGTAATCGTTTCCACTTTCTATTTGCAGTTGGCGCTGCCCTCTAGCGCTGTTCTGCCCTTTCATTTTTTCATTGTACTCAGTATGAAATATGTCTGTCTGTCGCCATGCATCCACCGTTTCATGTTTTTTCATTGGCCGCCCCTCCAATGTTCGGACTGGACTAACTAGCTTCACTGTATGTCGACAGTGTCGCTGTACGTGGTGTTGCTGGTGGTATCTTTTGTTTTGTTTGTTTGTTGAGTAGTGGATTCGACTAGGCCATCTCGGGATGCCTAGTCACGTCACTTTCAACCTAGTCCTAAGAAGGAATTTTTGGTTATATCGCGACGCTGGGTGCGGACAGGGAACTGACGAAAAGTTCTTGAGCCTTGTCAAAAAGGCTGTCGAAAGTTTTGCTGAAGCTTGTCTACAATCTCGGGACGTACTGCGGATAAGAAGAGTCTTTTCTCTCTTGGAAGTTTCCAAGTCCACAGCAGGTTCCCACTTCAGCTGGAGATCGTCCGATCCTTGCTACCTTGGCCAGATTTCTCTGTTGCCCAGGGTGCTCCGCGGGGAGGCGTAGCAAGGTCTGGACCAGTATGAGTCCTGGTCCTGGTGGTATCAGAGATATTGTCTGTCTTTTATGCAGTCAAGTCTCTTTCCATCTGCTACCTCCACATTCTCGGACACGATCCCCAAATGTGTTGGCCAGAATCAGCTCGTGCTGATGTATTTCTTTTTCCAGGGTGCACCGCGAGGAGGTACATTTGGGATCTTGGTTATCTGCTAACCCTAGGTCCGCCGAGAGCAATACGTTCCCTTTTGCACCCCATGAGTGGGTATTATAATGGACAAATTGTATGTCACTAGAAAGTTGAATACCGTCGGAGTGGGTACTACAATGCACACCGTGTATGTCACTGGCAAGTACTGACTTCAATGAGGAAAGCACACTGTGGTGGTATGTTCTGATATGGAGAAAACATTCGATAAATTATTGACTAATTACAACTTTATGCTCGGTATTTTCGCTATCAACAAAACCACGAAAGACAAAACTTTTTATCAATAGAAATCCACAAGTGAAAGAATATTCTTCAACTTTTATTTGAATTACCTTTGATTTCCGGCTGATTTTAGAAAAAAAACCGAATTGAAAAGTATCATAAGTAAGGAACGAAACAATTGGCCCTAATAAAACTTTTGGCTTAATCAGACTCCTAGACTACCTCCTCGGTTCCAAAGAAAACGTATACAAACAAGCTATGCTAGAAGTGATTTTGTGTATGATAATATGAAATCATTGTGTATGAAATCAGGGGGAACAGACGTAAGTAGCAATTTTCACAAACTCGAATCAGTACATAATCTAGGAATGCAATGTATGACAGGTGCTACGAGATTTAGCCCAATAATAGCAATGCGATTTTGGCTTACTTACATTTGTGAATCAGGCTCGCATACTTAAGATAAAGCTGCATCAAGAAGACGCTTCTTTAAACAACATCACATTCAGCCCATGTCCAAGTTGGCTCATAACTCCTCTACAAAGAATGGAAGACTATACTTAACATAAAGACAAAACAGCAAAGTGGCCTAGATCTAAGTGTACTAAATTAGTATTAGTATTAATGATACAACATAATGCAATAATCGTGACTAGATTATATACAGAGGACTCGGCAGAGGAGATAGTCATAATTGATGGTGGGATCATCTATATAGAATGGTCCAATGAATGTAAGTTTCAGAAATTAATAGTCATTGGTGTTCATTCTATAAATTTGAAAGCAGTATGAAGCTATACAGATGCGATATATTAGCTGATATGATAAACTCACCTGGAGGAATCTAGACTAGTGATTCTGCACCATACCAAATCTATTTGTTATGTCTATCAGAACAAAAGATGTGTACCACTATCTAAATCGACAGGGACAGTTCTCAATACTTTGCCTAAGGACAAGACACAACCGACCGAATACACAATTACACAAGATGTGATTCTCAGGTACACCACTGTGCACGCGTATAATAAATAGATACTTATACTTTTGAGTATATCCTTTAGAGCTATTCCAAGATATATGGAAATATAGGTAAAGATATATGAAACCAAAAATAGTCTTATACAACTTTAGAGTTCATCAAGAAGACTTGTCTGACGGTGTAGCGAACAAAATAAATAAATAAAGAACACAAAGAAAGGATCAGGCAATCATCTTTGGATTAAGAACAGGCTACAACAGACTCAAACAACAAAGGTCTTTTCAAGAATTGGGTTAGAATTAGCTGATGTAGAAGGTTTGGAATTAGCAACGAAATTTGCCCCGTCGAAAATATACAGGTTGGTTGGTTGTTGATCCAGAAATCCATGGGTTCATGGCCTTTGACCCAATGACATTGTGTGATATATGCATGTGTTTGTGAGCTGTTGTTTTGATCCATATAAGGTGTTCCATTTATATGGCCTTGGAGGGGGAAGCATTTTCCTGACGTTTTTCAGCACTGGACATTCGAAAAGATGGTGGTCAACAGTTTCATAGGGATGAGTGCACAGCCGACAACTTGGAGTGTGGTGTGGTTGTATTCTGTTCAGGTCATTGTTAAGCTGTACATGTTGTGTGCATAGTCGGAAAATGATACTCTGGTCTTTCCTTCCTAGGAGGTTGATGCTGTATTTAGGATATGGGCTGGTCATATATTTATAGTTTTCCCTCCCAGTATGTTCCATGATCCATCTGTTCATCCAATTGTCTTTTTTCAACGTTTTTAACATTATTTTAATTGTGTGTATGCTCGTTTGTATATATGGATGTTCTTGTTGTGCTCCCATCTTTGCTAGTCTGTATGCCTTGCCTTTGCCATGTATGTTTGAGTGGCCAGGAATCAACTGCATAACAATGCTGACTTCATAAGATGTAAGCAGCTGGTTGGCATGGTGATATATTTCAACTAGATCATGTTTACAATGTCCATCATATTCTAGTGCTCGAAGAACGGACATAGAGTTTGTAAAAATCACAATGTTTTTTACTTTTGATGGAAAGGCATAAAATATGGTCTAGGTGGTACAAGAAAAGTTCTAGTGCTGTTATTTCAGCTTCATAGTTAGAACATATCTCCCCACAGGCATCAAACAACTCATTAGATGTTTTGTCTGGATATTCTATATAGACACCATAACCTGCTTTGATTGTGGCTTGGAAAACAGTCTCATCAGTATAGACATGAATCCATTGTTCTGGGTATGTGTCTAATGTTTTCTGTGCTGCTGTTAATTGTGTCTTGCATATATTATGGCAATTTAGAAAAAAACGTGTTTGGTGGTAAACATCTTTCTACTATTTGTAGTTCTTGTTTCTTGTCCGTGAGAAGATAAATGTATATTATTTTATTGACATGCTCGAGAACTGACTTTTGTTTTATTCTGTGGTCTAGTTTCCAGTTTTCTACAAGTTCTTTATGTGGGTGGTATTTGATCATTTTTTTTACTTCTTTTATAAGCCTCCAGTGTAGCTATATCTCTCCGTATCTCAAGGAGTTCTACATCTGTATGTATTTCACATGCATCCATTGGAGTAGATCTCATTGCACCACTAATAAGGCATAGGGCATTGTTCTGTACTCTGTCTAGAGATTCTAATTTGTGTTGGAACAAGTTGTCCGGAGTGCACTGCTGTATTCTAAAGCAGAACGTATATAACCAAGATATGTTCCTCTGAGGCTATCATTGTCTGCTCTCAAAGATGTGCCAGTGAGCCTTTTCAATAGCTGTAACCGTTTCAGTGCTTTATTTTTGACATTTCTACGTGCTTCTTGAGGGTGAGCTGACGATCTTCTTCTTTTCGCAATTTCTGTATATCTAACCATAGACTGACATTTTCTTTGGCTACTTTATGACTCTTGGTAAAGATGGTATAAACATTTCTCTAACGTTCACCATTATTCCAGAATCCAAAAATCAATATGGACATAAAGAGACAGCTAATATCTACAATTTTCATACCAACACTTTGCTATCAGCGTTAAACATGGTCTTTAACAACCTCACAGCAGAGAAAAATCATCAGGTGAGATGAAGTGTTTAAGAAAAGCAGCTATATTCAACAAATTGGACAGAGTAAGAAACGAGGATATCAGAAAAATAATGCCTTGTATCGAATATATAGAACGTCAGCAGATAAAGTGGTTTGGTAACCTTATGAGAATGGACCCAAGCCAATTACCACTGAGAGCTTATAACAAACGATCAGCTGGATACAGAGCAAAGGAATACCGAGAAAGAAGTGGAACGATAACATCACGACCACCCTCCACAAACACGGAATCAACACAACTCAGGCATCACATCTGGCCTTGAATAGAAACTTACAGCACCCACCCCTACGCTTAGCGGCAAATGTGGATGCTTTCAACTAGCCTCTACCTGGGGATAGACAATAGACAGTTTTATAAGTTTATTTTCAGCTTACTGTTTAACAGTACTCGAGCAGTCTTCTGAAATCCTCATTTAGTCTTGTGGCTGCACTTTCAACACTCTAATCGCTCTGCCATATTGTTAGATCATAAGCAAAGATGGCTTTTTTTAGCTTTGTTATACTTGGCTAGATCATTCATGTAAATGAAAAAGAGGTTGCAGCTCCAAGCTGAACTCTGTGGTAAGCCTCCTCTAGAACTTCTTTAGATGAGATTGCATCATTTATCTTTGTCTGGATTGTTCTATAAATGAGGAAGTATTTTATCCGGTTATATAGCATTCCACTAATTCCTAATTCAATCACCTTCATCTATAGACCCTTTTCCATATTCGACCGTAAGCATATTGTAAGTCACATGTATGCAGGCACGATTCCTTGTCAAAAACAATACTGCAGGGAACTGTCGAGGGTGGAAGAAGCAGAGGAGGACAAATAAAGGCCTGGATAAACAACATCAAGGAATGGACACGGCAAGATATTTCCCCACTCATCCGCATCGCTGAGGATATAATTTGCTGGAGGACTCTGTGTGCTGAGGCATCCAATGTGGTACCCCTACGACCCTGAAGGGTTACGGGTTTATTGATTGATTGATTGATATTGTAAGTCAAAGACGATGACTACAGTGTGTCTATTTTCCTGGAATCCATCATGGATTTTCTGTGTCATTCTAAATAGTTGGCTTTCTGTGCAATTGCGTTTTCTAAAACCAGTCTGTTCATATGGCAGAGGATGTTTGAGCTCTCGAGGAAACAGTCAAGTCGCACATTAAATCTACTTTCTGCCAATTTGCCAAGATATGACTGATGTTAGTGATAAGGGGTGGTAGCTTTTGGGTTCATCTGGAGGCTTGTTACCTCTCAGGATAGAAAAGAACTGAGCATTTCTCCAGTTTTTATAGATCTTTCCATTTATCTAAGGCATATTTTATTAGTTTAAGTACTACTTCATTTCTTAATGTATCCAGACAATCTACAGAAAGCATAACATATTTTACAGAGATGGTTACTGTATGACACAACAAGAAGAAAACTACACACAACTGAGACGACTCTGAAGTATAAGATCTACAGCCTAGTTACGGGACTGATGTATACAGTACAGTCAATGAAGCAGTCCATATGCGCGTGTGACTGAGATAGCTGAACGAGGAAGAAGGTGTCATTATTATTTCATCATAAACATTGAACAGAATTGATGACAGTACACAACTATCGCTAAAAGTACAGAAAGTGAACAAGAGTTTAAAAAAAGGACTTGTGGAAATAATAGTCATCATCAAGTGCGGTCTCCGCGATGAAGGTTGGCTGCAACAAACATTCCCTGTCTTTTGTTTTGGTGGTGCAATCTTGTTCGCCTCCCCTTGACTTTACCCTCAAGTAAAGTCTTCAGCAAGGTCTCATGTGTTTTAATATGTTTTAAAATATTTTATTTGCTTAATTTTTATTCCTTTAATAATTCTCTCTTCATCTTAAGTATTGTTGAAACTTCTTTGTTTTGTTCTCTTTCCATGATGTTCTCCCTATTCTTCTATATCCACATCTCAAAGGCATCAATTCTTTCTTTTAATTGTTTGTTTATTGTCCATGTTTCTGAGCCATACATTAATAAGAATATATGTAGAATTCTTTATTTATACCACAACTTCATTGACTTTACAAAGGCCTTTGATCGTGTTTGGCATGATGGTCTGTGGCACATACTAAGGAAATTTAATTTTGACACCACAATTATAGACATTATTGAAGCTCTGTACGAAAATGCAAATAGTGCTGTCTTGTCACACAATACAATTGGAGAGTTCTTCAAAACAACTGTGGGAGTTCGACAGGGATGCGTAATGTCCCCAGTACTTTTTAACATATACTTAGAGCACATCATACAAGAAACATTGCATGACTACAACACGTCTATATCGATCGGAGGTCGCCCTATTTGCAACTTGCGTTTCGCTGATGATATTGATCTTATAGCTGGGTCAGAACAATCATTGCAAGAATTAACATCAAAGTTAGAAAAAGTTACAAGCAAGTACGGAATGGAAATCAATTCAGATAAGAGCAAAATTTTGGTAAACAGCAGAGACACAGAAAACCAGACTAATATCATGATGAATGGACACAAGCTTGAAGAGGTGAATACCTTCAAATACCTCGGATCCAGTATATGCAGCGATGGTAAATGCAAAGCAGAACTAAAAATAAGGCTGGAGATGGCTTTAGCGTCATTGTCAAGGCTAACTGTGATTTGGAAAAGCAACATCAGTGTTGGAGTGAAAATCAAACTGTATAGGTCGCTGGTGCTTTCTGTTGTGTTGTATGGTTGTGAGAGTTGGACACTCACTGCGGACATGGAGAGAAGATTACAGGCTTTCGAGTATAAATGCTACAGAAGAATTCTACGAATTTCCTATAGGCAACATAAGACCAATGTGTACGTAAGAAATAAAGTAGAGATGTGTGCAGGTGTCCAGGAGCCATTGCTTTCAATAGTGAAACGACGAAAACTAGCATGGTTCGGACATGTATGCAGGCACGATTCCTTGTCAAAAACAATACTGCAGGGAACTGTCGAGGGTGGAAGAAGCAGAGGAGGACAAATAAAGACATGGACAGACAACATCAAGGAATGGACAGGGCTAGATATTTCCACACTCATCCGCATCGCTGACGATAGAATTCGCTGGAGGACTCTGTGTGCTGAAGCATCCAATGTGGTACCCCTACGACCCTGAAGGGTTATGGGTTTATTGATTGATTGATGTAGAATTCTAATTTTTTATTCTGTCGAAATAATAGTATAAATCAGTAAATGATACGAAATAGACATTATCCATAAAACGATAATTATGTCATTGATGTTTATAACAGAACAATAACAATGAAAGTTTGACACTCTTCATTTAAGTTTTATGTTTAGATTTCCATGGTTCCCCTCTCCCCGGTTCTCCAATGTAAACTACCACAGATGAATATGACGTATTTGGCAGAATTCTGTTAAAGGACATTTTTTAGAAGACGATACAATGAAACTGTTGTGATAATTCAGCTGGAACTAGTATAATAGAAGAAGCATTATATAAAAAGCAGGACGTGTAATAGCATATAACCGGGAATCATATAGCCGGGAATCATATAGCCAGGAATCATATAGCCGGGAATCATATAGCCGGGAATCATATAGTCAGGGAATAATATAGTCAGGGAATCATATAGTCAGGGAATCATATAACCGGGAATCATATAGTCAGGGAATAATATAGTCAGGGAATCATATAGTCAGGGAATAATGCGCAATAATAAAGAATAGTCCACAAAATATAGTAAAACACATGCACAGATGGAATACAAAACAAAATAATCAAAGCCTGAAAAGATATATGAATAAAACTGGCTGAAAAGAATATTCACTGCACAATGGACAAAAAAGAAAGTTTCCAGATGATTGAAAAAACAGTCAGTTTGATTGGTATTGTCACACAATAAGCACAACACAGGAAAATATGAGACATACCGTGGCATTTCACTATTATCGGTAAAATGTAATTCACGATAAACGAACAAGGAGGATATATGCTATTGTTGACAGTACACGACTGTACACGACTGTACACGACTGTACAATCTCCGCCACGGGCGAGACTGCACAAAGTCATTGTTATTTGTGATGTCATCTCTGTCTTAATCAGGAAGATTAAAAAAAGAATGCACAAATATTGTACAACTGGGATGACTCTCTGACAACGTCTTGATTAGTGTTTTCTTGTGAAGGAGTACAGGGGGGTTTTCTATGGTCTGTGAAAATAAAGGCCGCTTTGCCATAGCAGACGCTGTGACATGTACAGGAAGAATTGTGATTGTACATAATATGTTCATCACGTGGTACGCCCACGGGAGAGTAAGTTGAATATTTTAGGATGCAATTTCTAATAGGATATTACAATGAAGTTAACAACAATGATACTCATTTTTATTATAAATTAATATATAATATTGTAAAAACTTGCTTGAGGTACTATTTAATTACTAGTAGGCATCTACCGACCCTAAATTGTGAACACAGTGGTACTCAGCAGGACCGTGCGGTAGATTTGTTCTGAATGATACAAATCATCGGAATGCCGCCCCCTTAAATGTTTTTTGTTTTTGAGGAAATGCTGCTCCAGATAATGTACTTTGATTGGTGCGGCCCCTCTCTTCATCATAGCACGGTACGGTTCGTGAAAAAAAATAACGTAATAACAGATGGTGTTGAAACTGTAGACTGCATGATCCAGAGGTCCACATTCAGATCTCTGTTTTTCAACATTTAGATAGACAGTGTAATACAAAGGTGGATAGACATAATAACATTCAAACTGAGAAAAAGTAGCTAGAGAAGCAATGCACACAGCCGATTACGTTTTGTAGGTATTTCAGGCATACTTTATTATAACCAGCTAAAACTACGGGTAATATGATCGCAGTTCATTCCCTATTTTCGTTCTTTTCCCGTTAGTGCATACCTACGTATTTTCTAGTTAATTGATGAAAATATTATATCAATAAATAATCAATAATTAATTGAAATATTAAATTTTGGGTTATTGGTTAGGATTGGTTATGTTTTACATAACTAACAATAACCCTAACCTTAAATATAGTTATATTTATATTAATAAATGACAAACATAAACTGATAAACATAGGAAACGGAAATAATCACGCAGGTATGCACTAATTGGTGCAACAGGGGTTGTACAGCGAGCATACTACCAAACTACGATATTATATCGATATAGAGCTAGGGACGTTGAACAGAAATATTAGCACAACAAAATATTCGACGAAAACACTAAGCAGGGGAAGAGACTAGGCATGAGCGCACATCCTAGTGGGGAGGGGACACAAACAAAATGAATTTAGTTTTTAGATCTCAATATTTCACCTTAATGTATGCCCAGGGTCATAATGTGTTCCGACTTTACCATAGTATATGGCAAATGTGCCATTGTGTGCTCACTGTGCCATACTGTGTGCCCAATGTGCCATGTTTGCCCAGTGTGCCATAATGTGTACCAGTGTGCTATAATGTTTGCCCAGTGTGCCATAATGTGTACCAGTGTGGTATAATGTTTGCCCAGTGTGCCATAATTTGTACCAGTGTGCCATAATGTGTAATATGAGAATAACGCAAAGAATAGGTAAAATGTAAAATACCTGTGTACAAGTTGTACATATTGTGTTTTCAATGTCTAGAGTTGTAATGTCAGATATTGTCGCCAATAATATTTTGAACAGATAGATTATCTTTGGAAAACATAGATTTTACAATACTGACACATCTCATTTATAGATATCTTATAAATATCAGCCTTTAACCATTTTTTTTTAATAATGTAGATCAATCGTTCTTAACATGGTGCTCGCGAGCACGCTCTTTTCTGTTCTCGTAAGGTCATGCGCTCGAATCCATGGGTTAAACAAATGTTCTACAAGACTAACTACTACACGTAGGTGGTGCTTAGCCGTCTTAAATGGTTGACAACTACTGACGTAGATGAACAAGAAGGAACCACTAATGTATTTATTGAGAGCAGGTCAACCGTCAGTCATAGATGGTGATGACGATTTATTGAGAGCAGGGGTCGTCAGTCATAGATGGTGATGACGATTTATTGAGAGCAGGTTAACCGTCAGTCATAGATGGTGATGACGATTTATTGAGAGCACGGGTCGTCAGTCATAGATGGTGATGACGATTTATTGAGAGCAGGGGTCGTCAGTCATAGATGGTGATGACGATTTATTGAGAGCAGGTTAACCGTCAGTCATAGATGGTGATGACGATTTATTGAGAGCAGGGGTCGTCAGTCATAGATGGTGATGACGATTTATTGAGAGCAGGGGTCGTCAGTCATAGATGGTGATGACGATTTATTGAGAGCAGGGGTCGTCAGTCATAGATGGTGATGACGATTTATTGAGAGCAGGGGTCGTCAGTCATAGATGGTGATGACGATTTATTGAGAGCAGGGGTCGTCAGTCATAGATGGTGATGACGATTTATTGAGAGCAGGGGTCGTCAGTCATAGATGGTAATGCCGATTTATTGAGAGCAGTGGTCGTCAGTCATAGATAGTGATGACGATTTATTGAGAGCAGGGGTCGTCAGTCATAGATGGTGATGACGATTTATTGAGAGCAGGGGTCGTCAGTCATAGATGGTGATGACGATTTATTGAGAGCAGGGGTCGTCAGTCATAGATGGTGATGCCGATTTATTGAGAGCAGGGGTCGTCAGTCATAGATGGTGATGGCGATTTATTGAGAGCAGGGGTCGTCAGTCATAGATGGTGATGACGATTTATTGAGAGCAGGTCAACCGTCAGTCATACATGGTGATGCCGATTTATTGAGAGAAGGTCAACCGTCAGTCATAGATGGTTATGACAATTTATTGAGAGCTGGTCAATCGTCAGTCATAGATGGTGATGACGATTTATTATTAGCAGGTCAACTGTCAGTCATACATGGTGATGACGATTTATTGTGAGCAGGTCAACCGTCAGTCATAGATGGTGATGACGATTTATTGAGAGCAGGTCAACCGTCAGTCATAGATGGTGATGACGATTTATTGAGAGCAGTGGTCGTCAGTCATAGATGGTGATGCCGATTTATTGAGAGCAGGGGTCGTCAGTCATAGATGGTGATGACGATTTATTGAGAGCAGGTCAACCATAAGTCATACATGGTGATGACGATTTATTGAGAGCAGGTCAACCGTCAGTCATAGATGGTTATGACAATTTATTGATAGCAGGTCAACCGTCAGTCATAGATGGTGATGACGATTTATTGAGAGCAGGTCAACCGTCAATCATAGATGGTGATGTCGATTTATTGAGAGCAGGTCAAGCGTCAGTCATAAATGGTGATGACGATTTATTGAGAGCAGGTCAACCGTCAGTCATAGATGGTGATGACGATTTATTGAGAGCAGTGGTCGTCAGTCATAGATGGTGATGCCAATTTATTGAGAGCAGGGGTCGTCAGTCATAGATGGTGATGACGATTTATTGAGAGCAGGTCAACCATAAGTCATACATGGTGATGCCGATTTATTGAGAGCAGGTCAACCGTCAGTCATAGATGGTTATGACAATTTATTGATAGCAGGTCAACCGTCAGTCATAGATGGTGATGACGATTTATTGAGAGCAGGTCAACCGTCAGTCATAGATGGTGATGATGATTTATTGAGAGCAGGTCAACCGTCAGTCATAGATGGTGATGACGATTTAGTGAGAGCAGGTCAACCGTCAGTCATAGATGGTGATAACGATTTATGGAGAACAGGTCAACCGTCAGTCATAGATGGTGATGACGATTTATTGAGAGCAGGTCAACCGTCAGTCATAGATGGTGATGTCGATTTATTGAGAGCAGGGGTCGTCAGTCATAGATGGTGATGACGATTTATTGAGAGCAGTTCAACCGTCAGTCATAGATGGTGATGTCGATTTATTGAGAGCAGGTCAACCGTCAGTCATAGATGGTGATGACGATTTAGTGAGAACAAGTCAACCGTCAGTCATAGATGGTGATAACGATTTATGAAGAACAGGTCAACCGTCAGTCATATATGGTGATGATGATTTATTGAGAGCAGGGGTCGTCAGTCATAGATGGTGATGACGATTTATTGAGAGCAGGGATCGTCAGTCATAGATGGTGATGCCGATTTATTGAGAGCAGGGGTCGTCAGTCATAGATGGTGATGACGATTTATTGCGAGCAGGGGTCGTCAGTCATAGATGGTGATGACGATTTATTGAGAGCAGGGGTCGTCAGTCATAGATGGTGATGACGATTTATTGAGAGCAGGGGTCGTCTGTCATAGATGGTGATGCCGATTTATTGAGAGCAGGGGTCGTCAGTCATAGATGGTGATGACTATTTATTGAGAGCAGGGATCGTCAGTCATAGATGGTGATGCCGATTTATTGAGAGCAGGGGTCGTCAGTCATAGATGGTGATGACGATTTATTGCGAGCAGGGGTCGTCAGTCATAGATGGTGATGACGATTTATTGAGAGCAGGGGTCGTCAGTCATAGATGGTGATGACGATTTATTGAGAGCAGGGGTCGTCAGTCATAGATGGTGATGGCGATTTATTTAGAGCAGGGGTCGTCAGTCATAGATGGTAATGACGATTTATTGAGAGCATGTCAACCATAAGTCATACATGGTGATGCCGATTTATTGAGAGCAGGTCAACCGTCAGTCATAGATGGTTATGACAATTTATTGATAGCAGGTCAACCATAAGTCATACATGGTGATGCCGATTTATTGAGAGCAGGTCAACCGTCAGTCATAGATGGTTATGACAATTTATTGATAGCAGGTCAACCGTCAGTCATAGATGGTGATGACGATTTATTGAGAGCAGGTCAACCGTCAGTCATAGATGGTGATGACGATTTAATGAGAGCAGGGGTCGTCAGTCATAGATGGTGATGACGATTTATTGAGAGCTGGTCAAGCGTCAGTCATAAATGGTGATGACGATTTATTGAGAGCAGGTCGACCGTCAGTCATAGATGGTGATGACGATTTATTGAGAGCAGTGGTCGTCAGTCATAGATGGTGATGCCGATTTATTGAGAGCAGGGGTCGTCAGTCATAGATGGTGATGACGATTTATTGAGAGCAGGTCAACCATAAGTCATACATGGTGATGCCGATTTATTGAGAGCAGGTCAACCGTCAGTCATAGATGGTTATGACAATTTATTAATAGCAGGTCAACCGTTAGTCATAGATGGTGATGACGATTTATTGAGAGCAGGTCAACCGTCAGTCATAGATGGTGATGATGATTTATTGAGAGCAGGTCAACCGTCAGTCATAGATGGTGATGACGATTTAGTGAGAGCAGGTCAACCGTCAGTCATAGATGGTGATGACGATTTATTGAGAGCAGGTCAACCGTCAGTCATAGATGGTGATGACGATTTAGTGAGAGCAGGTCAACCGTCAGTCATAGATGGTGATAACGATTTATGGAGAACAGGTCAACCGTCAGTCATAGATGGTGATGACGATTTATTGAGAGCAGGGGTCGTCATTCATAGATGGTGATGCCGATTTATTGAGAGCAGGTCAACCGTCAGTCATAGATTGTGATGACGATTTATTGAGAGCAGGTCAACCGTCAGTCATAGATGGTGATGACGATGTATTGAGAGTTCTAACTATAACTAGAAGGTGGATCAGAAGAAACAGTGCAAACATCTAACTATAACTAGAAGAAGGATGGATAGATGAAATTGTTACAGTAATGTGTGTGCTTGTAGATCATACTGCCGCTTACTGCTCTATTAACAATTACAAATATCACCAATAGTGACATCATGAGAATAATGACAAATATTACCAATAGTGATATCATGAGAATAATGACAAATATTACCAATAGTGACATCATGAGAATAATGACAAATATTACCAATACTTACAGCCTGAGAAACATTACACATATCACTATTAGTGAGAACCTGGGACACATTACTGATATCACTCATAGTGACAGCCTAGGAAGCAGAAATGTAGAAAAATTCTTCCTAACCATTAGCAAAGTTCTAGCTAGAAAACTACAATATATGGATCACACTAAATGACATGACAGACTAGAAAAGGAAATTAATGAGGCTGGGTCTGAGATAAGTCTTCATTAAGTAGGGGATGGGGGGGGCGAGAAGTTTAAAACCTAATAGGTAGCTTGAAAGAAAAAATGATTAACTGCGATCGTGGCAGGCTTTAATGATCTTATTTTGGGAAAAAACCTTTAAAAAATAAAGAGGGGGGGGGGTGGATTTACCAATTTTCGTCTTTGCTTCTGTGTAATAAATACCATCTTATTTCATACCTCAAGGGAGTGGGGGGGGGGCGGGAGGGATGGTCTTATTTTAGCGGCTAATATCAATCTAACAAGAACAATATTTAGAACAGGAATAGTTGTGTGTATGACATGATTATAATTTACATTTCTTCTTTCCGTTTCATACACATTTATGATTTGCAGCGTCAGAGATAGAAGTGTTCTCTGGAAATGGCAGATTTGTGCGTTTGAAATATGTTTGTTTTCGTTGGCTCTTTTATTTCTGTAATCCATCTTTGGCACGTTCTTCTCCTGGCTTTGTGTCCATCGTGTCTGTATAACAATGCTTTTTTAGGGACACTATCTGATGGTAGTTTACAAGCGTGTGAAAATTACTTAATCTGTTGAAATCTGATGTAATCCATGATTGACATTGTGTTTGTTAGTTTTATGATGTTTTCTTTTCTGATTCTTTCTCTTATTGTTACTCTGAGAATTCTATGTAGACAATCAGTTCTGATGTAACACGTTTTCATTTGTTGTTAGTGTCCAAG
The DNA here is from genome assembly GCA_034231615.1 of Meghimatium bilineatum. Taxonomy (NCBI): domain Eukaryota; kingdom Metazoa; phylum Mollusca; class Gastropoda; order Stylommatophora; family Philomycidae; genus Meghimatium; species Meghimatium bilineatum. The sequence goes on from CM067312.1 coordinate 25,383,937, forward strand.
TTTGACATTGGTAGCACAGAGATGGTATGATAATCGTATTATATAGTGCAGTTTTGGTGTTCATGTTCACATATTTGTGTTTGAAATGAAAATAGGAGACATCTGCACTACGATCTGGTATGCTATGTTGCATATATATTGGATTTCTTTATGTTTTCCCCATTTGATTATACGATTAATAACACTTTAATGTACCTATTTATGTTCATACTCGAATTTGTTCTGTGCTACAGCAGCCGCTATGTTTCTAGTTTCTTTTGTTATCCCTGAACTTTCAGTGATGTACCCAGTGCAGGATTTACCTATAAGCTAAACAAGCTATATCTTAGGGCCCATACTTTCTTTGGGCCCCTAAAAATCATATTTGGCACTGACATATAATATCTGGACTTATAAAGGACCCTATATCTCAAATAGCTTTGGACCTTATCAAGTCTAAATCCGGCGTGCATGTATCTTATAAAAAAATGATAGACGCAATAGACGAAAAGACCTCATGGGAATGAGAGTCGTTGAGACGTGTATCTTAAAATCTTGGGTGGGGGATTAGAAGCGTTATGTCGACACATCTTGTCAGAAGCATCACCCAAAGTGAAGATCATTTGTAAAGCATTCTACTATACAACTATGTGAAGCAGAAGGAAGCTTTCACCAGATCCACAGAGCAATGGCAAGGGAAAAGAGAAAATTGTCAATTTAGTATGTAGTAATTTTTTTAAAATTTGCTAATAATAATAATAATAATAATAATAATAATAATAATAATAACAACAGCTTCCAACATGAATTATTTATAGTGGAAATGAAATAAAAAAGTATACGACTGTGAAAGATCCTCCTCCCATTTATGATATTTACTCCTAACCATTACAGTTACATATTATTCTTGCTTTGTTTATTCGTAGGGTATTGGCAACACCGACAAGGTTCCGTTATCTCTGATTTTTTCTCTTGCTACTTTTCGTCAGATATTCTCTAACCTACTCCCTCTACTCTTTCTGTGCGTGGTAAGTTAAGTGCTTACTATTGGAAGTTTTCCCCCACACAGGCATGTATACTCTATTCCATCTCTAGTTAACATGTCGGTATATTTATTTCATTTTTACTAATTAACTAAGTAATTCCGTCTAGCAGTTGACCTTTTACGATTTATTATGCCATTATATACTAACAATTTGACTAGTCTCATCGCCTCTCTTCCTGTTTGAACATATTGTACCCATGCTGATACTCTTCCTCGTGACTTATTGCTCTTTCCGTAATCCAGTTTTTGGTTGTATGATGTTCTAAGAAATACCAGCGATTGTCAACCCACACACGTATCTTATTCATCTTCAATTAATATAGTAGAGCGGGCTGGTATTTCATGAATTGCCACCATATTTGAAATGTCTGTTATATGTTGACAGATGTAGCGTATATATGTTTCTTTTCTTCTTGTTGATAGCCTGTTTGTTGTTCAGCTAGATACTGTTTCCACGTGTAACTTGAAAATACTAAAACTTGTCATACAGCTGCAAGATATTGTAATCATAATATTAAAGCTATAATAAAACTAGAAACCAGCGATATATAAAACTACAGAAACTATAAATTAATTATGTTATATAAAATCATACAATGAAGCAGTGATGTTATATAAATCTACGGTAATACCATAAACCACTACCGTTATATAAAAATGGGGTAATAACATGGATTAGCGATATAAAAAATACGGTAATCCAATAAACTAATGATATATAAAACTATACTAATTCCATTATCCAACAATATATACAAGTAATGCCTGTTCCTTTAACCAGTGTTGTTATCTATATACAACTAAGTAATTTCATAAACCAACAACATTGTATAAATCTTCGGTAATACATAAACTAATGGTGTGATATAACACTACGGTAATACAATAAACTAATGGTGTGATATAACACAATATAACACTACGGTAATACAATAAACTAATGGTGTGATATAGCCTTACGGTAATACAATAAAACAATGATGTATATAAAACAACGGTAATACAATATTCCAGAAATGTTTGTTCATAATGCCTTTCGCGTTATCTTTCCATGTTCTCTCACTCCTTTATCTGATCGTGTTTTATTACATATCTTTGCCAGAATAGAACACGCTGCAGTCATCATCATCATTCCCGATAAGCTTAAATTGTTTTTGCCGACTTCAACGAACGAACATATGCGATCTTGCGATCGTAGGGAGTTCGGTGTACTCCATTATCATAATATGCAGTGTGGTCGAAATTGGAAAACGTGTTGTCTCAAATTGCGAGACGATTAGGAAAATCTGAGCGGATCTGGTTCAAATCCAGTGTGCTGCATTAAGATTTTTCTTTAAATAATAAATCCTCTATACTTGTATATTATATTATCCATTAATCATAAGTTGTCAAAACCAATTGTATTTTCTGTCTGTCGATATATTCCATACATGATATAATGCCTATTGTTTTATTATATTTCTGATGTCGTCATTTCGCAACATTTCTAATTATTATTCTCCTTCGTTCGTTCTCAAACTCCTGCAGATTAGCAGGATGTAGTCCGGAGAACGGAATGCGTTGTGTCATAGTTTACAGCATTGCTGTGATATCTGCGCCTTTCGGCCTCACACATCCGACTTCAGCATGGCTTTGGGTCACTGACCCTATATAGGATGGGACAGCCATCTCCATCCATAACCTGCTTAGTCGCATTTTACGACGTGCGTGGAAGGTAAACAGTGTTGCTATTATTTGCTCCCCTTTCGGGCCCCGACAACACACGGGCGAACTTTTCTAATGACATCCCGAGTAACAATGAGATAACTAGATAAACATGGACTACTCTCTGATCGGACTATAGACCCAAGGGAAGGCTTGGATAGCGCAGACATCCTTTCTCAAGCATTAATTTCATATATGATTCTCCGTCTCATCCGTGAAGATGTCAATGTCTAAGTTTGGTGCTGGTAACACATTGCCGGTATCGTTTAATTAACAGTAATTTTGATCATTAGATGTTGAAGTAAGAGACATAAACTAATTCCTCACTTCCATTGACATTTGACGCGTCGTCTCTCTCTGTCTTGACTTCTGTTCTTGGTGAAAATACTGCCTAGATATTTGAACTCGGAAAGTGTTCCATCTACGGACTCCCAATTTGTATGTTTAAGTGGGCTTGGTGGTTTTTTGCTTTTCATAGATTCAGTATTTTGTATAGCGATTCTCACGTTGTAGTCGATACAAATTGTTATCACTGAATCTGTATTTCTCTACATTTCTATTCATCAAAACGACACAAGTCGTCTGCGAAGCGTTAAGTAGAAGAGTAGAGAGTGGCTAAGCTGTTGGCTTTGTACAAGAAAAGTCGCGGGTTAGAATCCTGCCGACGATGTATTAGAAACACACATTTTTTCTGAGATTCCAGAGGATTATCACATGAGCTACGGAGTTTTGTAATACAAGTGGTACTTTCGACAGACAGCGCAGCTTTGTTGTGAGGGGCTGAGTCAATATAGGGTAACCCGAGTACAATGACGTGATTCAAGTACGTCTTTTCGGTTTGTTTACGTGCGTAAGGGGTGGCGGAAGAAAAGAGAAAGAGAGGCTTCCGTGAGTGTTTTCAACTGCGTCCAACGTTTACAATTTTTTTTTATCCTTTTGTCTCCGTTCTTATCTATATAATCCTTCTTTTTAGATAATTACAACTCAACTTACATACCATCTTCTTTAATATCTTCTATAATTGTTTTTTTTTGTTGATGTTATTGTCTGTTGTTATGTTATTGTCTGTTGTTATGTTATTGTCTGTTGTTGATGTTATTGTCTGTTGTTGATGTTATTGTCTGTTGTTGATGTTATTGTCTGTTGTTGATGTTATTGTCTGTTGTTGATGTTATTGTCTGTTGTTGATGTTATTGTCTGTTGTTGATGTTATTGTCTGTTGTTGATGTTATTATCTGTTGTTGATGTTATTGTCTGTTGTTGATGTTATTGTCTGTTGTTGATGTTATTGTCTGTTGTGCATCTGTTTCCTTCTCAGTATACATTAAAGTAACCCATATCATTTATTAATGCCGTAGGGAGATGTTAGCGATATCACATTTCAGAGGCTCTGCAAATGAGGGCGGTAGCTATCTCCTCTCCCTCGCAGTCTTTACTTCCCGGATTAATCCGGTACCCATTTAAGGCTAGGTCGACCTGGAAGCCGTTGCGATCTGAAAAACTTTCCGCCTCAACTGGGGAATGAACCCAGGACCACTCATATGCGAAGCCAGTGCGCTAACTTCTCAGTATAGTGGTTTCCAAATCTGGTGTTTCTGTTGGTGTTGTAAGTACTTCTTCTGATGGTTGCTATGCGACAGTAAACTAGATGAGGTACATCTGAAACCTTAACTAAGTCTTAGCTTCTAAAAGAAAGGAAACTTTATTACACATAGCTATCTTTAATAACAACTTTCTTTTATGGACATCAATTACGTGAGGGCAATCTATGTTATGACATAAAACACATTCTTTCAGTCTTTATACTCACAGGAAAGGAGGCAGTTGATTTCCTAGCTATAGGCTGACCACCTATTTTCTAACATCAAATCAGGTGATCTACCCCAACGATCCGACCTAACTAACACTAAAAAAAAAGAGTTAAAAAATTAGTTGACATTCACTATAAACCTGTCCGTCGAGTCAATAGTTCGCAGTTGTCGATGTTAATTGTATGATTAACTCAACTTTCCAAACAAGATTTGAAAACCAAGTTAGTGGTGACTTTGACAACGTAGTGTTCACAGTTTATTCACTAAGCTATCCCATTGGCTTGAAACGGAGATCGTATGCTCCCGAAGGTAATGCAATACTGCCAAGGTAACGTTGACTGGCTGGGTCTTCAAGAAAAGACAGCAGCTTCATCCAAATTCAAGGTCTCCGACTGGTTGTATCTCGAAACACGCTCGAAAGTCGGGTAACCTTTCACACTGTACATTTCGTTGTACAGCTTGGATTCCAACATCCTTTTACAAAAACAACAGTGCTCGAGCAACCATGTCCTGCTCCATAGACAATTCCCCGATAAATCCATCGTTACATTGCTGAGATGTTACTTTTTGCTGCCAAATGAATGACAGATCACTCAAGATTGATTACAATCCGTTACATTCACTTATTTAGACGTATTTTGGATCACAATCTTCCTGAACACTATTCTTAGTTTCCCAGGGAGAAAAAAAACTGCATTCATGCTTATAATAAGGCATCCAGGCGAATTGTTTCTCTGGGAAACTAGAAGAAAATCTCAGCAATGTGTCGGCATACCCTCATCGTATCCTTAAGGATGCCTCAGCAGTTCTTGAACTGCTATTCTCGTTCACAATTTTCGTGAATTTTTATTTCGGACTTTTGTTTCTTTTGGGTTATCCACATATTACGTCACGTGTTTATCGAATTATTTAACCCTCCCGTTTGTTGGGAAGTTCTTCAACTATTTTGGAAGCCCTGAATGATTATTTTAATCAATGTGATTATTTGACTTCCCACTGAGGCAATTAAGTGAAAAAAAAATAAAAACAAACGAATACAATCAAGATCTAAGCACATTATTTGTAGATCATGAAAAGACAATTGACAGAGTAGATATAAACATTCTATGGGAAACCTTAGAAAATTATAACATAAAATGAAAACTGTTAGGTAATATAAATGTGATATATTAAAGATTATAAAGCCCAGTAAGAACAACAGATGGAATGACTGAACCTTTCGAAACGAGATCTGGAGTAAGACAAGGCTGCGTGCTTTCATCTATACTTTTCAACATATATATGGACAGAAAAGTAAAAGAAATGATATGTATTCAAAATAAAATGCTATAGAAAGGTCATAAGTATATCATGGACAAGAAGAAAAATTAGCACAGATGTCCGCAAAGATCTGAACATAGAAGACTGGTTCCTCAAAACTATCTAAACCGCAAACCACATATTTCGAGCATATAAAGAGACATGATGGTAAGGAAAGATTAATCATGCAGGGGAAAGTTTCAGCAAAGAGAATAAGAGGCAGACCAATACTATAATTCATTCATTCATTAATGTTCCTTTTGCGCTGAAGTTAGCGCATAGGGAAGAGGTCAGATCTCTCCAATTCTGTCTGTTCAAAGCTATTCTGTGCAGTTTTTGAATAGTATGAATACTGGTTGTTTTACTTTCTCTAAGTATTGTTCTTCTGAGTGTTTTTTTTGCAATACTAAATGGACACATGATATCGAAGACATTCTGAACGTGACACTGGAAGAAGCCTGGCTGCTCGCACAGAAACGTAAGGCTCAGTGGTGTAGCGAAGGGAGGAGGGATGGGGCGGAGGTGCGGACCGCCCCGGATGGCATCATCGGGAGGGCGGCGAATTTTCAAAAACTAAATATCCAGCTACTAAATTAACAATTCCTTACTTAACAATGATAATTATGACAACAGAACCTTTCCGAATAATAGTCTTCAGAAGATAAAGCAATAAAATGTACCAGGAAAAGTGTAGATTGTTAGTGTTGTTATTTAAGTTAATATATAAAATAATATATATGCTGTAAAATGTACAAATATTAAGTTATATGAGAAATAAAACTGGATAATTAAGCTTACTTTGAAGAGAAATATATAGCAGTGGTCCACTGGAAGCATATGAGTTTGCAAATAGAACAAGCGAAAAATTATAAATCCGCCTACTACCCTAGATAATACAAATATCAGATGCGCTTTTTGTGTCTGAAGAAATCCTAAAAAGATTATTTTTTTAGATGACTATAACTGCCCCCACCAAAGTCAGATGTAAACAGACGGTTTACTGTTTTATGTACTTAGTTATATAAAATAATTTGTGTTCTTAGTTCTTTGATAAAAGTTTTAGTGTTAATACATTTACCTGGATACTATTATGTGATTCCGTGTAGTGGTTATGTTTAAAATAAAAACTATAAACATTTAGATTCTAGGACATTAGTGATTGAATCATTCATTGAAACCGAAGGCAAAAAGGCTGAGGATATATCGAAAATGATTCTGGACAAATTTGAAAGCGATGGACAGGACATTTAAAATTGTTGTAGACAAGCATACGACAATGAAGCTGTCATGCCGGGAATACGTTCTGGTGTACAATCAAGGCAATTAATCCAAATACCCAGTATGTTGCTTGCAGTAACCATACTTTGAATCTGGTGGGAGTACACGCAGCGTCAATATAAGTGCACTCAGTTACGTTTTATGGTACTATGAATATAGTTTTTAATTATTTTTCGTCTTCCACTAACCGCTGGAAAGTTCTTACCGACATTGCAGGTCAAGGTGTCAAACGCTTTTTTGAAACACGATGGAGTGCAAGGTACGAAGCCATATCGATCATGAAGACCAATTATAATGAGATTATTGAAATCCTGGAATCACTTTCGTAGAACATAAAAGAAAATGCAGTGACAAGATCAGAAGCTGGGCTCCTACTTCCTGCTCTCACTCGTTGTCATTTTAGGCTTTCCCTAAATTATGAGATCGAGTTCTTTGTGAAATACATGATACACAATTTTATCTCCAGACGAAAGGCCCAAATCTGCATTAATGCGGTATGAAAATGCAGGCATTACAAGTGTTCCTAGTCGACAACAGTGATGTTATGGTCAACGACGCATTGGAATATACTAAAATGATTGCGAAGATCTAGACATCGATATAGCTCCTCGTCGAATAACAAAAGCAAAAAAGATGACTGGTGAGAAAGCTGCAGATGCTGGTTTAAGTTATGATATTACATTAAGACAAGAAATGTCAGAATCAGTGGATAGAATAATGCAAAAAAATCAAGACCAGGTTTTAGCAACTACATGAGCTGGATGTTAAATACTCTTTCCTCACACCAAGCAACTCGTTAAACCTATAATACAAGTATGAATTCGAAGAACCTATTGACATCGACGTAAAAGAGTTTGAAATCAAAAGAGAGAGAGAGAGAGAGAGAGATTGCGCAATTTCGTCGCTGTAGCTGATGCAAAAGACCAAGATAAAGTTAGGAAATGGATCATTCAGCAATTCAACTATCGTATTAGCGTGCCGAATATCGTGATAATGCATCGCATATTTATAACAATAGCTATCATCATTACATCATTGAAACGAAACTTCTAAAAGTTAAAGTTAATAAAAAAATTACTTAAGGTCTACCATGAGCTCCACAAGATTAAGTAATGTAGATATTTTGTCAATAGAACAAAGTATCACGGACGAAATTCATTTTGACGACCTCAAAAATATTTTTGCCGCCTCTAAGGATCGAAATGTTGATGATAATGTATTTTATTTATGTACCTAATATGTTTTCAAATAAAGTGTCTGAGAAAAGCTGCAATGGTTACTAAGCAAAATAAAATAAGAAATGAATACATTAGGAAAAAAGTTTGTATAATATCATGTATCGAACATATTGAGAGACAGCAAGTGAAATGGTTCGGTCACATTATGAGAATGAACACAAAACAAATACCAATAAGAGAATATAACAAAATAATATTCTGGCATAATTCCAAAGATAGACTTATAAAATGTGGTTAGAAAACATCAATATAGCTATGAACAAACATAGACTTAATGCAACCAAGGCGACACATCTGGCCTTGTTAAAAGAACTGAAGCTCCTACCCCTACGCTTAACAGCAAATATGAATGCGATTAACAATCATTTATCTGGGGAAAGACTATAGATAATTGTTTGACTCACAGTATGATTGACTAATGTGATTGTATGACTCAATATGGTTGACTCAATGTGACTGTTTGAATCATTGTGATTGTTTGACTCAATGTGATTGTGTGACTTAATGTGACTGTGTGACCTAATGTGATTGTGTGACTTAATGTGATTGTGTGAATTAATGTGACTGTGTGACTCAATGTGATTGTGTGACTTAATGTGACTGTGTGACTTAATGTGATTGTGTGACTTAATGTGATTGTGTGACTTAATGTGATTGTGTGACTTAATGTGATTGTGTGACTTAATGTGATTGTATGACTTAATGTGATTGTGTGACTTAATGTGATTGTGTGACTTAATGTGATTGTATGAGTTAATGTGATTGTATGACTTAATGTGATTGTGTGACTTAATGTGATTGTATGAGTTAATGTGATTGTGTGACTTAATGTGATTGTGTGACCTAATGTGATTGTATGAGTTAATGTGATTGTGTGACTTAATGTGATTGTGTGACCTAATGTGATTGTGTGACTTAATGTGATTGTGTGACTTAATGTGATTGTATGAGTTAATGTGATTGTGTGACGTAATGTGATTGTGTGACTTAATGTGACTGTATGAGTTAATGTGATTGTGTGACTTAATGTGATTGTGTGACCTAATGTGATTGTATGAGTTAATGTGATTGTGTGACTTAATGTGATTGTGTGACCTAATGTGATTGTGTGACTTAATGTGATTGTGTGACTTAATGTGATTGTATGAGTTAATGTGATTGTGTGACTTAATGTGATTGTGTGACCTAATGTGATTGTATGAGTTAATGTGATTGTGTGACTTAATGTGATTGTGTGACTTAATGTGATTATGTGACTTAATGTGACTGTGTGACTTAATGTGATTATGTGACTTAATGTGACTGTGTGACTCAGTGTGAGTGTCGAGTAAAATCCCACGAATTAACCTTCTACGACTGAGTTAATGTTTCCCTTTTTTTTTGGAAATTTCTATACACGCTGCAAATACGATGATTGATTAAGCTCTTCTAGCAGTTTATTTTTCTGTCTTCAGAAGACTACATTGAGGGAAGATCATGGGAGGGAGATATCGTCGTCATCTCAACATCCTTAATCGACTCCCATTTGGCATATACAGACGGCAGTGTTAATGTCATATGTTCTTCATTCCAGCCCCAGAACATCCGGGGTGGAATACTTAGCATAGTTGCAAATAATTTCCATGAAAAAAAAATGCTGCAAACAATATAACTCTTGATTCTTGATTAGAAACTGGCTTCACAGCACGCGGGACATTCCCATAAGTGCTCCGCCCTCCGCTCCAGCAGCCATCCCAGTGTATGTAGACTCATAGTTCCGGTCAGGTGTTGATTGTGTGATCTTCGGGACTTTCCAAAAAATTTACTTTTCCTACCCTCACCTCTGAATACTCTCATTTCTAGTATGTGTACGCTCTCAACATCATTGACATCATCTGCATCTCGAAATGAATTTATTACTGCCTTTATTAAATCTGCTTTATCTCTTCTCAGCAATGTGCTGACTATCGCCGCATTGCCTGCCAGTAAGTCGGCTCTCTCGTTTCCTCTGACCCCAGCATGACCAGGGCAGAATATCCATGTAATGCTTTGGACAACTGAGTTGTTCAATAAGTCCCACCATTCTTTTCTTAGCATGAACTTTTCTATCTTGAGCAACATGGTTTGAGAGTATGTGAGTATTACCGCGTGTGTTGATGTATCAGTTATCAACCAATTAAGAGCTGCTGTAACTCCCTCTATCTCCATCCTCATGCTCGATGTGACAGTAGAATATGCTGAAGATTTCTCAACCAACTTCACGCCATTTCTGTAGGCAACAAACCCCAACCGCTTTTATTTGTGTTTCTGCTAACAGATCCATCTGTGTATATAATTATGTCTTGTGGTTTCGAGTGTACCTGGGCGAGTTCTTGCACTGTATCCTGAGCCCTGACTGCCGTCCATTTTCGACACGCTTTATCTAGTTGTATTATTACTTTAGTCAGTGATTTCTTCTCAGTGTCTACCTCCACCCATTCACTGCCCGTTCCTATTTCTTCCAATTCACATACTATTCGCAGTGTGTCTTCAGCCTCTGCCATCCATGATCTGCCACGCTTAATACGTTTTCCCTTGACTCATCTAGACGATGGTGTAATGGGTGGTGGTTCTATTCTGTCACTTTAAGGTTAGTTAGTTAGTTAGTCGTCGGATCATCATCACTGCAAATTGGACACATCCATAGTTGCTCCGATCTCTCCTTGAGTGTATCCGCCATCACACTTCTGCTGACAGTACCGGTCCTATGCTGGTTGACCATCATTCTTCTGCGCCCTCCAAAATGTTCACCTCTAGCATTACCGCATTTCAATCCCTGATCTTTAATCCTAGCCATTGAAAAGGAATCATCATCCACATTAGTCTCACTCTCGCGTGTTATATCTCTTAAGGAGTTCAAAACGTCAGCGCGATCCATTGCCCCATCGCCCTTTGCCACAATCGCACACGATGCCAGTTGATCCGCTCTTTCATTGCCTCGAACGTCCACATGTCCCGGCACGAAAATAAATGTAACCGCTTTCAAGCTCGCATTTCTCAAGGCCTCAATCCACTGTTCGCGAACGAGACCCACTTGTACCTTCTTAATCATACTCATAGAGTCACTCAAGATGCAGACCTGCGTTACTTTCTGTGTGCGAAGCCACTCAAATGCCTTGGTCACCGCCATAGTCTCCATGGTCATACTACTCGTAGTGACCGCACTGCGAACATGCCTAATTACAGATCCATCAGTGTATATAATCACATCCCCCTCTTTGGTATTCTCACTGATTAAAGCCAGCACTTCTTTCTCCACAGCTGTGGGACACCATTCTCTGCATTCTCTGCTAAGTGATATTACTACTCTCAAACAAGTTTCGAAATCTGTGGGTAGACCTATCCATTCCGCACCTGCTGCCACATCCTGTAATCTGCACACGCTTTGTATTACATCCTCAGCACGTCCCATCCACGACCTTCCTCTCTTGAGTCTGCTGCCTTTAACTTTCTGTATTTCGGAATGCAACGGGTGTTCCTTATCTGCATGTATTTGAAGGTACGCCCATGCACGGCAATACTGTAATCTATGCTCAGCTGTTGGGCAGTCAAGTAGGTATCGCATAGCTCTTGTCGATGTGTCTCTTGTGCATCCCAGAATGATACGCATTGCTGCATTCTGGACTTTATCCAGTCTTTCGATCTGAGTTTGGCTAAGAGTCAGAATTGCCAGTGCATATTCCACCACAGCCACAACCAAACCCTGGTACAAAAGAAATAACAATCTTTGCTCACACTGCGCAGCAGCCATAACCTTCATTGCTGCTAAGCCTTTGCCTGCCCTTATGATAATGTGGTCAACATGTTCCCTGAAACTCAGGCTTCTGTCAAAAAACACACCCAGATATCTCATTGTGCTAGTTCTTTCTAAACTTTTCCCGGACAACGAAACTTGTGGCATGGGTGTCTTTACCATGTGATTGTTCAAGGAAAACCACGTCACGAATGCCTTAGACGGATTAACCATTGCTCCCGTATCTCGACACCAATTTGTCAGTCTGTCCAGCTCCTTCTGTAGTTCCACGACGCACTCTTCTCGATTTCTGCCCTGTCTATACACCAGGATATCATCGGCATATGACATCGTTCTGCCAACACCTGTGATTTGATTGTCAGCGATATGTACTGTGTATACATTGAAAAGTACAGGAGATAGAGGCGATCCCTGTGGCATGCCAGGGTTAATAACCGTTGGTGTAGATATCCAGTTACCACACTTAAGAACTACAACCCTGTGCATCAGGGCGGCGCCAACCCAACGCACGACAAAAGGATTAACTGCAAGATTTAACAGCTGGTGCATCAAGATATCCAAGGACACCCTATTGTACTCATCCTCAAGGTCTATTGCGACCGCACATGTCTCCATGCGCGAATCAAACCCCTCAAAAACATCCTGCGCAAATATAGCTGCATTCTGCCATGTCTTCTTTCCTCGACGATATCCTCCTAACAATGTTGGTAAACACTTATTTCTTTCAAGATAACACGATACCTTCCGGGCCACAATTTTTTCCAAAAGCTTGCCAATCGTATTCTGCATAGTTATTATTCTGTAGCCATGTATCCTGGTGTGGTCCTTCCCAGGTTTGTGTAGTGGAACTAAATATCTGTGCAACCAGTCTTCTTTCACTGTGCCCTTTAGAAGGCTATTATTGAACATGTCCGCCAACTCTCCCAACTCCTCATCCGTTCTTCGACTAATGTCATCGTATCTAATGCCATCTGGCCCTGGTGCTGTATTTTTTGTACTTTTCAGTGCCTTCCTGATTTCTTCAACTATGATTAGCATATGGTTTTCCATGCTTAAGTTCTTACACGTGTCTGTGAGCATTTTCCTGATTTCATGATATGCCTCCACATTTCTCTGACCAATTTGTGCGGTGTAGTGTGCCAGCAACGCAGCACCTTTTGTCTCGTCCGTCTTCTGCCAGACGGTATCGTCGCTCTGGAAATCGGCAATAGTCACGCGTCTTGTGAGACCATTCATGGATTTGTGTAAATTAAGGTACGACTTAACTTGTGCTACTTGATGTCGCACTCTAATGCTGGGGATATCAAGCAGAAATCTTATAGCAGAGATGGGTGTATCTCTAGTACACCCCAGTACCGCTCATTGCCTCATTTTGAACTTTTTCCAATCTATCGACTTGTGTCTGTGACAAAGTTAGTACGCCGAGGCCATAATCTATTACAGATAGCACCACCACTTGCAGGAGCAGAAAAAGTACCTATTGCTGCATGTCGAAGGTCGACATAACCTTGATAACACTGATCCCTCTTCTAGCCGTCTGAATCATATTTGTGACGTGCTTGTTGAATGAGGGACTTCTATCAAAGATTATCCCAAGATATTTAAGGTCCTGTTCTTTCAATGAATGAGCCCATGCAACTAACAGCTGGCAGTGTCATTAACCAGATTATTATTTAAGGAGTACCAGACGACCTTTGCTTTCAAGGGATTGATCACAGCGTTGTATGTTCTGCACCATATCGACAATTGATCTAGTCCATTTTGTACACTGTCAGAGATATTTCTTCTGTTCCTGCCCATGTTGTATAGTAGGATATCGTCAGCGTATGTTAGAACTCTACAATATAACTCTGAACAGCTGAACAGCTGAACAGCTTGTTCTTTCTCATTATCATCACGCATATAATATTATATATATATATATATATAACAGTGGTCAACGTGAACATTGCATAGACTCTACGATTGTCTAAATGCACCAATGCATTGCTGCAGCGTGGATGAACCTATTTGTTATAAATCACAAGACAATTACTCTATGCCAACCTTTGCAACTTTAGTTCAAAGATAATGAAGAAATAATGCGTGTTCAATTCATGAATTTACGGTCAATTATGAAATTTCAAGTTAGCTTTAAAATAATGCATTTTTCGCTACTTTAAAAATTAATCGGCTAGTTTCGCCTCTTCGATTTTTTTCAATAGTTATCGAATAGTTTCTTCTAAAATCGGCTAGATCGATTCGAAAAATGGCTAAATTTGGAACTCTTGAGTTGCGAGTTTACAGCTCACTTGTTTCTCCAGTCAGTGGCATCTCTGTCTGCTCGTGTGGTAACATGTGTGCACAAGATTATGTTTGTGAATGTGTGAAGGAATAAGTGAAAGAACGGTTGAAAAGATGTAGAGGATTTTCGTTATTGTACTCGGGTTGCCTATATGAACTCCGCCCCTCTCAACAAAAATGTACGCCAATTTCTGAGAGAACCACCCATAGAACGTAACTCCGTAACTTCAATCGATAATCTCCAGGAATCTCAGAAAAAAAAAATCCACTCTATAGGCAAGACGATATGAGCGGCATTCGTACCCGCGATTTCTTGAACACAAAGCGAACGGCTTAATCACTGCGCCAGGGAGGATATCTCTTATATCCATGTACGTAAATAGTTTATGTCTATGTTTGTATATTCTATGTGTATACCACCGTATTTTACCAAGTCGTCTCCAACAATGCAGCTACGTTGTTGACAAGTCAGACTATTGTCTAGGCTATTTAATCTATTGTTGAAAACTAGCATGATTTGGAAATGTATACAGCCATGAAACATTTTCAAAAACAAAATTGCCAGGGAACCATGGAAGGGGGGGGGGGGGGAGGAAGGGAGGGTAAGCCGAGAAGGAAAAATCACGATATTGAAAAAAATCAACCAATCAATCAGCCTGCCTGCCTGTTTATCTGTCCTCCCTATGGCCTTCCTGTATGTTGTGTGTAAGCTTGTTTCTGTGACATCTTTAATTTCTGTGATCCATCTTTTTCATGGTCTACCTCTGGCTTTATAGCAGTTATGTCTTTGTGTCATGGCTATCTGTGGAATGCTGTCTGTTGGTAGTCTGGAAGTGTGGAATTGTTCATCCGTTAGTGCAATTATGTCTCACATCATTGTTCCTTCGTTAGTGCAATGCTGTCTCACATCAATGTTCCTTTCGAAAGTACAATTTTATCTTTCATCATGTGAGTTCCATCGTTAATGCAATAATATCTCGCGCAAGTAGTTTCTCTTGCTGATGTAAATTGTGTCAGTTAGTTTATCCTCTATCAGTTAGTTTTTTCCTTGTTTTATAAAATGTATCTCTTATAGAGAGGCATGCACAATTTAACGAGATACATATCATCCTAATTGGCTATATAAGAGCTTTTTACTATCAAAAACTAATGGAAGCCGCGGTAATCCAGTTACCACGACCTCCGGGACATAGTTAGTTCGTCAGCCCCGCGTAATTAAAGAACCCCTTTTGCGTAATAGATTCCATATGTTATATAGAACTGCTGAAAAAATCACATTTTTCCCTGTTGATACAATATTATCTTCCAATAATTACTTCCCATGTTTATGCAATATTATCTTCCAATAGTTACTTCCCATTTTTAAGGAATATTATCTTCCGATAGTTACTTCCCATGCTTGTGCAATAATATCTTCTAATAGTTACTTCCCATGTTATGCAATAGTATCTTCCAATAGTTATTTCCCACGTTTATACAATATAATATTCCGCTATTTCCCCCTTTTGATGCTATATTATTTTTCATCAGTTACTTCCCCTGTTGATACAATATTTTTTTCCCATCATATATTTTTCTCTGTGTGTTATCAGAGTTTATCAGAACTTTAACAGAGTGTTATCACATTATTGTCTTCTACAAATTCATGCTTTTTCTTCTTTCGTTGAAGTGACGTCATTGTTCACAGTTCTGTTAATTCCATTGTTGCAATATTATATCTGAAAAGTCAGTTTGGAATGTAATGTTATATTCTGCAAATTAGTTACATCAGATTATGCAATATCTTCTATCAGTTAATTACTCCCGTTCGGAAACGAAATTAGCAAGATTAACTTTGCCAATGAATAATATCAACCATCATAAACTATGGGGAAAAACAATCAGAAAAGTGTGGCTGTCAGCCAGAAAATAACATAAACTTCACAAACAGATTACCACTAACGCAAACACATTTTTGTCATGATTCTCATATTTCTGTTGATTTATTACATTTCGACAGACATGAAGAGTATATGAAAATGCGTACGAATATTGATTACGTGAAGTAATCTGCTCTTTTATATACCTGGCTGTAAAATATTTCATTTAGGTCTCAGGAACTATTTTCTTTTTCAGATTGGAAGTTGTGTCGGGCTAATATAGATATGTTCACGTTAAATGTTTCGGAATAATATAGATCTGGTCACATTAAATCTTGTGTCGCAGTAATATAGACATCTTCACATTAAATCTTGTGTCGCAGTAATATAGATATCTTCACATTAAATCTTGTGTCGGAGTAATATAGATATCTTCACATTAAATCTTGTGTCGGAGTAATATAGATATCTTCACATTAAATCTTGTGTCGGAGTAATATAGATATCTTCACATTAAATCTTGTGTCGGAGTAATATAGATATCTTCACATTAAATCTTGCGTTGTAGTAATATAGATATCTTCACATTAAATCTTGTGTCAGAGTAATATAGATATCTTCACATTAAATCTTGCGTTGTAGTAATATAGATATCTTCACATTAAATCGTGTGTCAGAGTAATATAGACATCTTCACATTAAATCTTGTTTTGGAGTAATATAGATATCTTCACATTAAATATTTTATCGGAGTAATATAGATATCTTCACATTAAATATTTTATCGGAGTAATATAGATATCTTCACATTAAATATTTTATCGGAGTAATATAGATATCTTCACATTAAATATTTTATCGGAGTAATATAGATATCTTCACATTAAATATTTTATCGGAGTAATATAGATATCTTCACATTAAATCTTGTGTTGTAGTAATATAGATATCTTCACATTAAATCTTGTGTTGTAGTAATATAGATATCTTCACATTAAATCTTGTGTTGTAGTAATATAGATATCTTCACATTAAATCTTGTGTTGTAGTAATATAGATATCTTCACATTAAATCTTGTTTTGGAGTAATATAGATATCTTCACATTAAATCTTGTGTTGTAGTAATATAGATATCTTCACATTAAATCTTGTGTTGTAGTAATATAGATATCTTCACATTAAATCTTGTGTTGTAGTAATATAGATATCTTCACATTAAATCTTGTTTTGGAGTAATATAGATATCTTCACATTAAATCTTGTGTTGTAGTAATATAGATATCTTCACATTAAATCTTGTGTTGGAGTAATATAGATATCTTCACATTAAATCTTGTGTTGTAGTAATATAGATATCTTCACATTAAATCTTGTGTTGTAGTAATATAGATATCTTCACATTAAATCTTGTGTTGGAGTAATATAGATATCTTCACATTAAATCTTGTGTTGTAGTAATATAGATATCTTCACATTAAATCTTGTGTTGGAGTAATATAGATATCTTCACATTAAATCTTGTGTCGGAGTAATATAGATATCTTCACATTAAATCTTGTGTTGTAGTAATATAGATATCTTCACATTAAATCTTGTGTTGTAGTAATATATATATCTTCACATTAAATCTTGTGTTGTAGTAATATAGATATCTTCACATTAAATCTTGTGTTGTAGTAATATAGATATCTTCAAATTAAATCTTGTGTTGTAGTAATATAGATATCTTCACATTAAATCTTGTGTTGTAGTAATATAGATATCTTCACATTAAATCTTGTGTTGTAGTAATATAGATATCTTCACATTAAATCTTGTGTTGTAGTAATATAGATATCTTCACATTAAATCTTGTGTTGTAGTAATATAGATATCTTCACATTAAATCTTGTGTCGGAGTAATATAGATATCTTCACATTAAATCTTGTGTTGGAGTAATATAGATATCTTCACATTAAATCTTGTGTCGGAGTAATATAGATATCTTCACATTAAATCTTGTGTTGGAGTAATATAGATATCTTCACATTAAATCTTGTGTCGGAGTAATATAGATATCTTCACATTAAATCTTGTGTTGGAGTAATATAGATATCTTCACATTAAATCTTGTGTCGGAGTAATATAGATATCTTCACATTAAATCTTGTGTTGGAGTAATATAGATATCTTTACATTAAATCTTGTGTCGGAGTAATATAGATATCTTCACATTAAATCTTGTGTCGGAGTAATATAGATATCTTCACATTAAATCTTGTGTCGGAGTAATATAGATATCTTCACATTAAATCTTGTGTTGGAGTAATATAGATATCTTCACATTAAATCTTGTGTCGGAGTAATATAGATATCTTCACATTAAATCTTGTGTCGGAGTAATATAGATATCTTCACATTAAATCTTGTGTTGGAGTAATATAGATATCTTCACATTAAATCTTGTGTCGGAGTAATATAGATATCTTCACATTAAATCTTGTGTTGGAGTAATATAGATATCTTCACATTAAATCTTGTGTTGGAGTAATATAGATATCTTCACATTAAATCTTGTGTTGGAGTAATATAGATATCTTCACATTAAATCCTGTGTCGGAGTAATATAGATATCTTCACATTAAATCTTGTGTCGGAGTAATATAGATATCTTCACATTAAATCTTGTGTCGGAGTAATATAGATATCTTCACATTAAATCTTGTGTTGGAGTAATATAGATATCTTCACATTAAATCTTGTGTTGGAGTAATATAGATATCTTCACATTAAATCTTATGTCGGAGTAATATAGATATCTTCACATTAAATCTTGTGTTGGAGTAATATAGATATCTTCACATTAAATCTTGTGTCGGAGTAATATAGATATCTTCACATTAAATCTTGTGTTGGAGTAATATAGATATCTTCACATTAAATCTTGTGTTGGAGTAATATAGATATCTTCACATTAAATCTTGTGTCGGAGTAATATAGATATCTTCACATTAAATCTTGTGTTGGAGTAATATAGATATCTTCACATTAAATCTTGTGTCGGAGTAATATAGATATCTTCACATTAAATCTTGTGTCGGAGTAATATAGATATCTTCACATTAAATCTTGTGTCGGAGTAATATAGATATCTTCACATTAAATCTTGTGTCGGAGTAATATAGATATCTTCACATTAAATCTTGTGTCGGAGTAATATAGATATCTTCACATTAAATCTTGTGTCGGAGTAATATAGATATCTTCACATTAAATCTTGTGTTGGAGTAATATAGATATCTTCACATTAAATCTTGTGTCGGAGTAATATAGATATCTTCACATTAAATCTTGTGTCGGTGTAATATAGATATCTTCACATTAAATCTTGTGTCGGAGTAATATAGATATCTTCACATTAAATCTTGTGTCGGAGTAATATAGATATGTTCACATAAAATCTTATGTTGGAGTAATATAGATATCTTCACATTAAATCTTGTGTCGGAGTAATATAGATATCTTCACATTAAATCTTATGTTTGAGTAATATAGATATGTTCACATTAAATCTTATGTTTGAGTAATATTGATATCTTCACATTAAATCTTGTGTCGGAGTAATATAGATATCTTCACATTAAATCTTATGTTGGAGTAATATAGATATCTTCACATTAAATCTTGTTGTGGAGTAATATAGATATCTTCACATTAAATCTTGTGTTGGAGTAATATATATATCTTCACATTAAATCTTGTGTTGGAGTAATATAGATATCTTCACATTAAATCGTGTGTTGGAGTAATATAGATATCTTCACATTAAATCTTGTGTTGGAGTAATATAGATATCTTCACATTAAATCTTGTGTTGTAGTAATATAGATATCTTCACATTAAATCTTGTGTCGGAGTAATATAGATATCTTCACATTAAATCTTGTGTCGGAGTAATATAGATATCTTCACATTAAATCTTGTGTCGGAGTAATATAGATATGTTCACATAAAATCTTATGTTGGAGTAATATAGATATCTTCACATTAAATCTTGTGTCGGAGTAATATAGATATCTTCACATTAAATCTTATGTTTGAGTAATATAGATATGTTCACATTAAATCTTATGTTTGAGTAATATAGATATCTTCACATTAAATCTTGTGTCGGAGTAATATAGATATCTTCACATTAAATCTTATGTTGGAGTAATATAGATATCTTCACATTAAATCTTGTTGTGGAGTAATATAGATATCTTCACATTAAATCTTGTGTTGGAGTAATATATATATCTTCACATTAAATCTTGTGTTGGAGTAATATAGATATCTTCACATTAAATCGTGTGTTGGAGTAATATAGATATCTTCACATTAAATCTTGTGTTGGAGTAATATAGATATCTTCACATTAAATCTTGTGTTGTAGTAATATAGATATCTTCACATTAAATCTTGTGTCGGAGTAATATAGATATCTTCACATTAAATCTTGTGTTGGAGTAATATAGATATGTTCACATTAAATCTTGTGTCGGAGTAATATAGATATCTTCACATTAAATCTTGTGTTGGAGTAATATAGATATCTTCACATTAAATCTTGTGTCGGAGTAATATAGATATCTTCACATTAAATCTTGTGTTGGAGTAATATAGATATCTTCACATTAAATCTTGTGTCGGAGTAATATAGATATCTTCACATTAAATCTTGTGTCGGAGTAATATAGATATCTTCACATTGAATCTTGTGTTGGAGTAATATAGATATCTTCACATTAAATCTTGTGTCGGAGTAATATAGATATCTTCACATTAAATCTTATGTTGGAGTAATATAGATATCTTCACATTAAATCTTGTGTCGGAGTAATATAGATATCTTCACATTAAATCTTGTGTCGGAGTAATATAGATATCTTCACATTAAATCTTATGTTGGAGTAATATAGATCTGTCCACATTTATTTACCGGCTCTGTGAAGAAGTACGACTAAGGTAACAGACTCAATTTGCACCGCAGATAGCTGTGCATTTAGATAACCCGGAAAGCATCGGCAAACTATTGAAAGTAAATACTGTCAAGAATATAACTACCGCCCAAAAATTCTAGACTGAAGGTTAAATAATAAATAAGATACATCCTTAATGTGTGTTTAATATGTTTCTTGCTTAGATGGAATATTAAAATAAAATGTACCTTTTATGGCGAGTTACGTTTCTTTCAACTGTGAAAGTTAGTCCAATTTGGTTACACCAAAGTTTTACAACCATAAAACAATAGTAGAGGTCGCGATTCTGGTAATCCAGCAACCGCGATTTCTAGAAAATAGCTAATATTTACGAATTATGTGTATCAGCCCATTAAAACACCGTCACTTTGATGGAATGTAAGTCTGTTAAAATAGAGCCACTGTGTAGTGTTACAGGAATGTAAGTTTTAACATAGGGCCGCTGTTTAGTGTTACAGGAATGTGTTTTAACATAGGGCCGCTGTGTAGTAATACAGGAAAGATAAGTTTTAACATAGGGCCGCTGTGTAATAATACAGGAATGTAAGTTTTAACATTGGGCCACGGTATAGTGTTACATGAATGTCAGTTTTAACATAGGGGCGCTTTGTAGTGTTACAGGAATGATGTTTTCTGTTACAGAAGTGTAGGTATATTAACACAATGTGTTCTTTTATAGATAATATAGGAATGTTAACATTAAGTATGACGATGACAAATATAGTTCATCATGTGATGTTTTAGAGAATATGTATATGTTAATATACTGTGCTAAAAATGTTATGCTGTGTTACGATACACATCAGTTAACATATTATATTGTGTTACGGATACATATATCAATCTTTTAACATATTGTTGTGGAAAATTATTATTTTGTAGATAAAAGTTTATATTGTTTTACTGAATTAATTGCACGCAGTTATTAACGTTATGGAAGGAATTAAATTAAGTTGAAAAGGACAAAATAAACAACTAGAGTGATCGGTAAAACCAAGCAACAATGATGCTGGCAAGGAAAGCAACAGTACGGAGAACAAGGCGCAGATCAAGTGGTGGAAAACCAAGACGATGTTCTGCTCCGGTGTTAGGTCAGGGTACTAGAAATGCGCAGAAGCGAGAAGACATCCCTCAGAGAATGTGCAGGACTCCACAACCTACAGACGTCGAAGGGGGACGTATTTCTCCGTATCCAAGCACATTATATCCTGCAACATTCAGATATGGACAAAGTTCTCCTTGCCCAAGCGACGTGTCTTGTCAGTTGAAATCTGAAGACTTACTTAACAGTGAATCAATCTTTTCGAATCCATTTCAGAACTCAAATCTTCAAAACGACTCATCAAAGAACTCACCACGTCTTATTAGTAATAATGGATACGCCTTTTCATTGTCTGTCCAATCACCAGGGCTTGACTTCGAGGGAGGAACAGAGAACAATTTGATGAAGACAAGCTCTTGCACTGTTTTTACTAAGGTAAGTTCATGCTGATGACAATATCTTCTCTGGTCGGCTTATTACAGGTCGGAAATAGATGGGGGCCACTTTCTTCCATATATAGATATAACATTGTAATGAGAGTTAGATACCATAGCCACACATCTGCCCATTTGTTCGATTTTTTAGTTAATATAGTTGATTTGCATAACATTATCAGACACAAGAGTGCTCCGTCTCTTTCTGTAGATAACAAACTGACTACAAATTGATAACATCATTTCATATATAACACATATTTCTTTCATTCTCCCATTAAGCCAACTAGTTATATAGTACATTTTCTCTACAAAACGTTTCCATTGAGTCTCTTGTCTCATGTACTCTTTACAATTCGTCCCATGCTTAGCGCATCCTTCTTCTTACATTATTAAATTATAACGAGTGTAAATTTTAGGGAAGTCGCAATGAAAAATCTTAGTCTGACATGATCTGTTAGTTATTGAAACATTGAAAACTTGTTTTCCAAAACATTCTGAGCGATTTTCGGTATCAAGTACATTATAATTTTGAAGTCGTAGTTCTAGGTCCTTGGTTGAAACAAATGTGTTGGTTCTTGCTCGGAACTCGTGTCCCCCGATGTGATTATTTTCCTTGGCAATGTTTGTCAGTTTATGTTTATACTTTATTAATTTTATTATAAATTTATTTAGGGTTAGGGTTTAGCTATGTAAAATAAAACCTCTCCTAACCCAAACCCTAAAAAAACAATAGCTAAATTAATTGATAAATATCAATTGACAAACATTGCGAGGGGGAATAATCAAATTAATAATATCATCGGGGGGGGGGGGGGGGTGGAAGACACGGTTTCCAAACATGAACCAATGTGAGTATCCACATGGTTATGTAATCCACAAATATAAACATACTAGGTTGTATTACATTTCACTGAGTTTTCATAATGGATAGTCATAGATTGTTGGATACGATTTCAGCAGTGATATTGCTTAGTGTCAGCCAAAATGGCTAGGCATATGTCTTCATAGAACGTGACTTGGGAAACGTGTCATAAAGAGCAGGTTAATGTTGTTTAGTCGTCAGATCAGCATAATTCACTAGGGCACTCCGGGCATGTCCACAGGTGCTGTGATATCATATTCAGTATCGCCCGTGTGTTGTCGGGGCCCGAAAAAGGAACAAAGAATAACAACACTGTTTACCTTCCACGCATAGCGTAAAAGGCGACTAAGGAGGTAATGGGATGGAGTTGGCTGTTCCATCCCATATAGAATCAGTGACCCAAAGCCATGCTGAAGTCGGATGTGTCAGGCCGAAAGGCGCAGATATCGCAGCAATGCTGTAAACCATGACACAGCGCATTCCGTTCTCCGGACTACACCTGCTAATCTGCAGGAGTTTGAGAATGAACGCAGAAGAAGAAGAAGATATTCAGTATGTCCTTCGGCATGTGGTAAATGACTTTCGGTTCTGTGTTGGTTGATATCTCTTCTTTTGATTAATAAATGTCCTGTGTTTTGCGTAACACTAAGTTTCATTCCCAAGTCCTGCATTGCATCATTAGACACAGAAGAAAAAATACACATCATATCATCCGACTGGTCTAACTCATTGATTTTATTCAAAATATCATGACAATCCACAGAACTACCGTGTGTCACCGTTGCTACGTTGGAAAGTTTGTTTTCTCTTTCATTTCTTCTAACACCCACGTTTTCAGGCACAAAAATAAAGGTAACATTTCAGCACAGATTTCGTCATCGATTCCAGCTACTGACTGAGTAAATAGCCCGGCTGTATCTTTTGAAGCATACTCATTGAATCACTCAGAATACAATCACCTATTTCACCATGTGTATCCAGAAATATTACTGCAGTCGCCACCACCATTTCCTCCATTGTTATACCACTAGTGGTTGTATAGAAAGCACCATTTCATTTCCTAACACACGTCTCTCTGCATTGAGAATGAATGCCCAAATCTATTTAAGATCACCCCACACCCGTGGTAACATCATCTTTTCGGCAAGTGGGTGTTTTTTTATTATGTGGCGTAGATTTCGCTGAGGTCATTAATATTGATCCTGCTAACGGCGATGTCATCATCCAGAGATATTGTCCATTGCAATTTGTGTATCTAAAAACTATCTAATAACTAAAATAATTAATTTCTTTAAGTTTTTATTTTTCTCCAGCATATGACAAAGTGCCCCCCCCCCATATAACCGTTACACTTTTAAACTTTATAGTTATATCACATCAAAAAGTTGTGGCTGTATACACAAAATAGCTCCTGCCATTCAAGGAAACTCTCATGGTATGCTCTTCTGGGAATAGCATGTGCACTTCCGTCGCTTTGTCTTGAATCTTATCAATGTCATCGAGCTGTCGATCTTCCATAGTTCTCTTAATTTGCGGAAGCAAGAAAAGTCGAAAGTAGCACTACCAGGTAAACGCAGAGATGGTGTGATCAATGGAATGTTATGTTTCGTAAAAAAATTGATAGTTAATTGTAAAAGACCTGTGTGCAGGAAAAATTGTAATAATGTACAATCCAATTGTCTGTGCGCTACTTGTAAGGGCGATGTCTACGCACAACGTTACGGAGACGTCTCATCACTGTTTTGTAAAATTATGTGTAGCATAGATAAAATGTCCTTTAGGGACGTAATCCTGATGAACCTGCTCGTCAATGTCGAAGAAAGCAACATTAAACGTGATATTGACATTTGAGTTGTACTGCTTTGCTTTGAATCCGCGTGCATTTTTGAACAGGAATAATATTCACATCGTTTATATCCACTAAGAATCTCTGAAAGCTGATTACAGCATTTTGAAAAACCAGCTTGTTTTTTAAGGCCGTAAGCAGAAATAAATGCAGACATATTACTGAAGATTTAAAACGTTACGATTTGAAAAGCCACTAGACCAACTAGGTCACCATCAATTATGGCATTTACTGCGCATGCGCAATGTAACATATATATTGGTCTTGTATACGTATTTCATATAGCGATAACATGAGCCTAGTAAGTAGAAATGATCTGCGTAACACGATTTTTCGGGGAAAAAGTATGTCCGGGTACCTATTGAACAGTCCTCATACAACATATAAATTTATTGGAACCGTATTTATTAGAAAATAAATCAAACATATGCGTCCTTTTCTTTAATGGTTTCTTATTGCTTATGTTAATTTTATGTCTTATATTTCTTGAGTTTTTCTCAACAATGATATCCTAATCGACGTCAAATGTGTTTTCATCCTCATTATATACATTCCCATCAAGCCCAGCTCCTTGAAGTGGAGGTAGGGATCTTAGCCCAGTCAACAGAGGCTAGAAAAATAAGTTTTATTCTCCTATATCGAGTAGGACCACAGTTTTTCCCAATCAAGCACATGTACTGAAGTCGGAGATAAAAGGCCAGTGAGCGCACGAGAAACTATGGTAACACACAACCTTCTTAGTTCATGTTTGTGTACGACAAAATAAAGAAATCGTTTCTTCTTTTTCGTCATCATCTTCTTAAAGATGTTTTGTCACCGTCATTCTATATTCATATCATTCATAATCTTCATCTTTCTAATCATCTTCATACATTTCTTCTTCCTTTTACAGTCATCTTCGTTCATGTATAATCTTCTTTGAATTTTGTCTTTTTAATTGTACCTTTCTTCGTTTTTACATTTATCTGCATGAGATCTATGTTATTAGTTTACCTTCTTCGACTGTGTTTGGTTGGGTACCCATTGTACGCCTGTCTTGATTTGAGAGTGACCGTTTCTGGAAGTGAATCGAGAATATTTAGGTAATATACATTCCCACTAGCAACACATTCCATGTGCAATAGACGTATCCTAAATATCAGAAAATATAAGTAAGGTGCTCAAGAATCAACATAGATATGAAGTAACACCTTACCAAACCGCTCATTCTCAAGTGCACGTCAATTTGTATGATTTCTTGGACAGATAAACGTGTTCGCACCTTTTATAAAATGATCCAATTTTCTCATATGCTGCTGGTAAAATATTATCAATTTGTATCTGCGTTCAATATATTTAATCAAAGTAAGAAAATATGTGAATTTAATATATAAACTGAGGTCACGTGCACATTTGGTATAGCACTAGTTTTCCAGTCAATATGCTCGATGGTTAGATTCCCTTTAAGAAGGCAAACAACATTAGACTGGACCGAGCTTAAAAATGGGTACCATCGAAAACCCAGAATAGTAAAGACATCTTACTTGTGTGTTACTTTAGCAAGCAATGGAGGCACACAATGTCACATGTATATCACAATATAAATGTAACAACAATAAAAAAAGGTAACAACTAAAATTTAATCAGATCTGTGTAACCAAGTAATTTGATGTATATATTCTCTGCGTACTATAGCAGGCACATTTCTTCAAATGCAACACAATTAAGTATCAGGTAGAATGATCTTGATCGAATATTATCAATTGCCTTTTGATGTTTTACAATAATTTCTCTTAAAGTCACATTGATTGGTAAATGCATATCGTATGAAGTGACGAACTATTAATGGTTGCAGCTCCATCTCGTTAAAATTAAAGCCATAAAGTATTGAAAGGATTTACTGGAAAAGGCGCAAATATAGCGGCACTATTGTAAAATTAATTTTACCAGCACTTCCTCTAAAATATAGTATGGAAAGTAACTATTTTTTATCTGTGTGCTTTTCATAAACAGATTTCTTATTGAAAGAAAGGGCACACTACATGATTAATAGTTCTATTATGGACATTCTGAACACTTATAAATTTCACGAATACCATGTACAGCTAAAAAAAAGACAAATAAGGAAGTATTAAGATCAATAAACGTCGAAGATGGTTGGCTCCTTTGCAACATCATAACAACAGTGGGGTTTTTGATCATATAAATAGACATAACAGAATAGGAAGATTAATAGCGAAAAGCAGAGTTAATGACAACAGGTAAGACGGCGTCAAGACGACAATGGTTCAGTGATATATCAGATTGTTTAAACATGTCTCTAGCTGCGGCAGGGTAACTCGCTCTAATCGCGGAGTATTCAGAGAATCCATAAGGAAGACCACATTCTGGAAAGAATATGTCACATGATGATTATTATAAAGTAGCAGCAGAGCATGTATACACTAACATTGGAAATAGAAATCTGTCAATAAACCAGATCGCCAACGTATAACTACAATAGTCAGACAGATAGCCAATGCTATGATGAACATATAATCATGAAGAAGTGTCAATGAACAGATAATAACAGCATACCTTATTCTCACAAAATATAAAAGGTAATACTGTTGTGAAACGAAAAAAAAACCAATAATATTTACGTAGAACACAGGTTTTTGAAGTTTCATTGAACACAGCTGACATACTATCACTTAAGGGCTGTAGAGTGTAAACACAAAAAAAATACAAATGACATTTGAACGTTTCGATCTGTTAGGTCTTCGTCAAGATTATATAAAACAAACAGTGAACACACACTAACTGGCGGTAGCCATTTCCTCTCTCTCGCAGTCTTTACTGCCCGGATTAATCCAGTACCCATTTAAGGCTGTGTCGACCCGGGAGCCGTTGAGATCTGAAACACATTTCCGCCTCAGCTGGGTAATGAACCCAGGATCACCCATATGTGAAGCCAGTACACTTACCACTGCGCTACGCGGCTCCTTTAATATACAGAATAACGTAGTATGGGGTAATTAATACAGTAGAAAACACTCACTATGTAATGATTGAGTAGAATTAGAGTTACAGGCAGTATACAATTGATTAGAAATCATTAAATATGTAAGACGTATTGACGTATGAATCATGACGTATGTTGTAACGACGATACTAGAAATGTATACCGACAGACAGGGAGATCTTCCTAAAACGCTTCATATTGTAGAATGTGCGATTTAGTGTTAGGACATCGATGTCATTACTTTCCCTTTTGATGTTTCTTTTCATTTTATTAATTAGATTTATCAATTAATTTTTATCAATAATCAATTAAAAATGATTATGCTAATCTGTTTGAGTGTATACGGTACCCGCAGGGCCGGTCTTAGGCCATTACAACCTATGCGGCCACAGTGGGCCCCGCACTTTCATAGACCCATAAATTCACATTATAATTTATTTTATTATCCTCTTCCCTACCCAAACTGAGCCCCGCGCAATCGGTTTCGCATAGGGCCCCCGCAACTGTTAGGGGCAGCCCTGGGTACCCGTAACCTGAATACTTGTAATGTCCCACAGACTCCTCCCACTCATGCTCAGATTGTGGTAGACAATTCCAAGCACGGATAGAACTCATTAGTCACAGTCGAGCACACTGTAAACATCACCATTTTCATCATCATCCTAGTTGTACTGAATGGTCATCGTCGACTTCGACGAAAGAACAGCACTTGTAAAGCACTTGTTTCAACGTCACGTATGAAATATTCAGTCGCATGTCAATCAGACTAAATTCTTGTCGGAGACGGCACTTGATGAGGATTATGAATCAGCGTGTAATCGAATAAATGAGATGATGAATAGATTTGACATCAAAGCCATTTAGTAAAATATGGTTATAAAATATAAACAACCTTTTTCAAAGTGTGCCTTAATTATTCATAATTATTAATGATTGACGTCGAAACATTTCGACGTCATCACGACAATATGGCGTTGTGTTTTCATTCTGTGAAGCAGGGATCTATGTTATGTATTATATTCAGTGAATTAGTGTGCAGTTGAAAATATGTCAATTCGGGATAATATCTTGAAGGTTACTCGTTAATAGATTAAAAGATAACAACATAGTGAAGGTATTATCAAGTTTAGAAGTCTTAATGTGGATGCGTACGAAGTAAGGTTGTGACCTAGTGAAATGGTAGCGATGCGCTCAGCGCGAAGTTCAAATGTGATGTAGTGTCAACATCAGCAAAGTGCAATGGAGATGGAGAGTGAAGACACATCCATATAACCACATCAGAAGGACAGCTGGAGAGGAGATGGGCACCACTAGCTACACCTTTTGCCCACTGAAATACTACAATGGATAATCATATACTTAGAGCACATCATACAAGAGACATTACATGACTACAACACGTCTATATCGATCGGAGGTCGCCCTATTTGCAACTTGCGTTTCGCTGATGATATTGATCTTATAGCTGGGTCAGAACAATCATTGCAAGAATTAACATCAAAGTTAGAAAAAGTTACCAGCAAGTACGGAATGGAAATCAATTTAGATAAGAGCAAAATCTTGGTAAACAGCAGAGACACAGAAAACCAGACTAATATCATGATGAATGGACACAAGCTTGAAGAGGTGAATACCTTCAAATACCTCGGATCCAGTATATGCAGTGATGGTAAATGCAAAGCAGAAATAAAAATAAGGCTGGAGATGGCTTTAGCGTCCTTGTCAAGGCTAACTGTGATTTGGAAAAGCAACATCAGTGTTGGAGTGAAAATCAAACTATATAGGTCGCTGGGGCTTTCTGTTGTGTTGTATGGTTGTGAGAGTTGGACACTCACTGCGGACATGGAGAGAAGATTACAGGCTTTCGAGTATAAATGCTACAGAAGAATTCTACGAATTTCCTATAGGGAACATAAGACCAATGTGTACGTAAGAAATAAAGTAGAGATGTGTGCAGGTGTCCAGGAGCCATTGCTTTCAATAGTGAAACGACGAAAACTAGCATGGTTCGGACATGTATGCAGGCACGATTCCTTGTCAAAAACAATACTGCAGGGAACTGTCGAGGGTGGAAGAAGCAGAGGAGGACAAATAAAGACATGGACAGACAACATCAAGGAATGGACAGGGCTAGATATTTCCACACTCATCCGCATCGCTGAGGATAGAATTCGCTGGAGGACTCTGTGTGTTGAAGCATCCAATGCGGTACCCCTACGACCCTGAAGGGTTATGGGTTTATTGATTGATTGATTAATGATTGTGTATAATTATTTTGTAGTTATTCGTCGAGACATGAGTATTAAACAGAGCACGGGGGAGCATATATTAATGCTTACAATATGCTTACAATATTTCTATCAACATGCCTACAATAGATTGATAGTCTCTTGTGTCATGTTCTGTATGACAGCCAATTTACATATTATGTTTCTGTAATTCATCAGGATTACGCCTCGAACTGAGATACTTTATAGCGTGTCTTAGTTCGATTAAAAACTGTTGACCAGCTTTGTAAAACGAACATCTCAGGGAACTGAAAAAATAATATCTGCTCCACCAGCACAAACATCAATGTCATTATCATTTATACCGTCTTCTTAATCGTCGTTATCACCAGCGCCAGTGTTGTACTCAACATCGTCGTTGCTATCACTATTGCTATTTGCACCGTCATGGCTATCACTATTGCTATTTGCACCGTCGTTGCTATCACTATTGTTATTTGCACCGTCGTTGCTATCACTATTGCTATTTGCACCGTCGTTGCTATCACTATTGCTATTTACACCGTCGTTGCTATCACTATTGCTATTTGCATCGTAGCTGCTATCACTATTTCTATTTGCATCGTCGTTGCTATCACTATTGCTATTTGCACCGTCGTTACTATCACTATTGCTATTTGCACCGTCGTTGCTATCACTATTGCTATTTGCACCGTCGTTGCTATCACTATTGCTATTTGCACCGTCGTTGCTATCACTATTGCTATTTGCACCGTCGTTGCTATCACTATTGCTATTTGCACCGTCGTTGCTATCACTATTGCTATTTGCACCGTCGTTGCTATCACTATTGCTATTTGCACCGTCGTTGCTATCACTATTGCTGTTTGCATCGTCGTTACTATCACTAGTGCTATTTGCACCGTCGTTACTATCACTATTGCTATTTGCACCGTCGTTACTATCACTATTGCTATTTGCACCGTCGTTGCTATCACTATTGCTATTTGCACCGTCGTTACTATCACTATTGCTATTTGCACCGTCGTTACTATCACTATTGCTATTTGCACCTTCGTTGCTATCACTATTGCTATTTGCACCGTCGTTGCTATCACTATTGCTATTTGCATCGTCGTTGCTATCACTATTGCTATTTGCACCGTCGTTGCTATCACTATTGATATTTGCACCGTCGTTGCTATCACTATTGCTATTTGCATCGTCGTTACTATCAGTAGTGCTATTTGCACCGTCGTTACTATCACTATTGCTATTTGCACCGTCGTTGCTATCACTATTATTATTTGCACCGTCGTTGCTATCACTATTGCTATTTGCACCGTCGTTGCTATCACTATTGCTATTTGCACCGTCGTTGCTATCACTATTGCTATTTGCACCGTCGTTGCTATCACTATTGCTATTTGCATCGTCGTTGCTATCACTATTGCTATTTGCACCGTCGTTGCTATCACTATTGCTATTTGCACCGTCGTTGCTATCACTATTGCTATTTGCACAGTCGTTGCTATCACTATTGCTATTTGCACCGTCGTTGCTATCACTATTGCTGTTTGCACCGTCGTTATCACTTTCATCTGTATCATCATCATCTAATTGAATTTGTAGTTGATGATTTGAACATGCTTTTTGTTTGTGTGAGTTAAGGGAGGTAAAGATAGCAAACAAGGGAACTGACCACTCCACCTAATAGTTTCTACGGCTTAGTACATGAAGAGTTATCTTCATCCCCGACGGCAGGTTGTTGTCGTGGTACCAACCCTTACTTAGAACATGAAGAATTATCTTTATCCCCGACGGCAGGTTGTTGTCGTGGTACCAACCCTTACTTAGAACATGAAGAATTATCTTTATCCCCGACGGCAGGTTGTTGTCGTGGTACCAACCCTTACTTAGAACATGAAGAATTATCTTTATCCCCGACGGTAGGTTGTTGTCGTGGTACCAACCCTTACTTAGAACATGAAGAATTATCTTTATCCCCGACGGCAGGTTGTTGTCGTGGTACCAACCCTTACTTAGAACATGAAGAATTATCTTTATCCCCGACGGTAGGTTGTTGTCGTGGTACCAACCCTTACTTAGAACATGAAGAATTATCTTTATCCCCGACGGCAGGTTGTTGTCGTGGTACCAACCCTTACTTAGAACATGAAGAATTATCTTTATCCCCGACGGCAGGTTGTTGTCGTGGTACCAACCCCTACCTTAGTTCGGGTAACAATAGCCATGTAACCGATCACCTTAAGTTCACGTAACAATTACCTATAGCCTAACCATTCTGTGATGAGCTGATCGCAACATTTAGATATATGATTCTTTATCTTTGGGACGCCCGAGTGATAAAAGTGGCTGGATTTCTGGTTCGGGGTGCAACGAATAGGGCCACTACCTTCTGTCCAGACATGTCGTAGGAGGCGACTAAGGAAAATTGAGGTATAGGCAAGGAAACTGTCACATGTGAAGCGATCAGCAAACTCACATCGTGTCTTAAGTATTTACTTTTGACCAAATAATCCCCGCCGAAGATGGATGTGTCAGGACATTGGCGTAAATAAATCTGCGACACAACGCATTTTAATTCTCTGGACTACATCATGCTGGAAATCTTGTAGGATGGTGGTCCTGCTACAAGGGAGATCCAGCGGGTGTTTGAGAATGAACGCTGAAGAAGAAGAAGATCACATAATCCACATTCATGACGAGGAGACACAGGCTAGCTCGCACGTTGCACCTTTGTTCTTTTGTGGCAGATTCCTCGATGACTTCAGCAGTACCTGACCTACTGCAACTGATAGAGATTTGTCAGAGATCATTGCTGATGTGTCAGAACATCTGAAAGAAGAGTAGTGTTATTGTTAGCTCAGAAGGGTATGCTGGCACCTGACAGGACCTGGTAATCCTAAGATACTGGCGGACTGCTTGCCTCCCTTCAGGAACAAACATGCTTTCATAAACCTTTCTTACGTAGCCATGCCATTGAGAAAACCTACAAAAATCCGGGTGCCAATTCAGTTACACAACAGAAAAGAACCAGTGTTTTTGTCTGAAAGACGAAAAAAAGGGTCCCCAGACTCCAGAACATATTCTGCAGACATTGGGAGACCAACTTTATAACCATTCGACCACTCTCAAATGATATGTATTGTGTTGAAAGGTTTAGATTTTGCAGCCAAGCTGTAAACATTGACCATGAAATCATGAAGTTATTATTTCAGTTGTAACTACTACAAAAATTACTGTTTGCTATTTGTAGAAAACATACTATTATGAAAGATCAAGAATTGACTGAAACAATGAACTGGAAAAAGTTAACAATTGTGAATATTTAGACGTGAATACAATCAGTTCAGGATAAATATATAGTTGAAATCACAAGAAGAATTGCAATAGCAATATCCGGATTAGCGATACACGGCATCAAGAAAATCCAGCAAGACACAAGCAGCACAACTGAAGACTAATTAGCGAGCAGAATTCTACATAATCAAGACGTAGTCCTCCATACTGAAGACTGATTAGAAAAGCATATTTCTACATAGACAAGACATTCAAACTGAAGACTGGTTAGAAAAGCATATTTCTACATAGACAAGACATTCAAACCGAAAACTGATTAGAAAAGAATATTTCTACATAGACAAGACATTCAAACTGAAGACTGAGTAGAAAAGCATATTTCTACACAGACAGGACATTCAAACTGAAGACTGATTAGAAAAGCATATTTCTACATAGACAAGACATTCAAACTGAAGACTGATTAGAAAAACATATTTCTACATAGACAAGACATTCAAACTGAAGACTGATTAGAAAAGCATATTTCTACATAGACAAGACATTCAAACTGAAGACTGATTAGAAAAGGATATTTCTACATAGACAAGACATTCAAACCGAAAACTGATTAGAAAAGCATATTTCTACATAGACAAGACATTGAAACTGAAGACTGATTAGAAAAGCATATTTCTACATAGACAAGACATTCAAACTGAAGACTGATTAGAAAAGCATATTTCTACATAGACAAGGCATTAAAACTGAAGACTGATTAGAAAAGCATATTTCTACATAGACAAGACTTTCAGACTGAAGACTGATTAGAAAAGCATATTTCTACATAGACAAGACATTCAAACCGAAAACTGATTAGAAAAGAATATTCCTACATAGACAAGACATTCAAACTGAAGACTGATTAGAAAAGCATATTTCTACACAGACAAGACATTCAAACTGAAGACTGATTAGAAAAGCATATTTCTACATAGACAAGACATTCAAACTGAAGACTTATTAGAAAAGCATATTTCTACATAGACAAGACATTCAAACTGAAGACTGATTAGAAAAGCATATTTCTACATAGACAAGACATTCAAACCGAAAACTGATTAGAAAAGAATATTTCTACATAGACAAGACATTCAAACTGAAGACTGATTAGAAAAGCATATTTCTACACAGACAAGACATTCAAACTGAAGACTGATTAGAAAAGCATATTTCTACATAGACAAGACATTGAAACTGAAGACTGATTAGAAAAGCATATTTCTACATAGACAAGACATTCAAACTGAAGACTGATTAGAAAAGCATATTTCTACATAGACAAGGCATTAAAACTGAAGACTGATTAGAAAAGCATATTTCTACATAGACAAGACATCAAACTGAAGACTGATTAGAAAAGCATATTTCTACATAGACAAGACATTCAAACTGAAGACTGATTAGAAAAGCATATTTCTACATAGACAAGGCATTAAAACTGAAGACTGATTAGAAAAGCATATTTCTACATAGACAAGACATTCAGACTGAAGACTGATTAGAAAAGCATATTTCTACATAGACAAGACATTCAAACCGAAAACTGATTAGAAAAGAATATTTCTACATAGACAAGACATTCAAACTGAAGACTGATTAGAAAAGCATATTTCTACATAGACAAGACATTCAAACTGAAGACTGATTAGAAAAGCATATTTCTACACAGACAAGACATTCAAACTGAAGACTGATTAGAAAAGCATATTTCTACATAGACAAGACATTGAAACTGAAGACTGATTAGAAAAGCATATTTCTACATAGACAAGACATTCAAACTGAAGACTGATTAGAAAAGCATATTTCTACATAGACAAGGCATTAAAACTGAAGACTGATTAGAAAAGCATATTTCTACATAGACAAGACATTCAAACTGAAGACTGATTAGAAAAGCATATTTCTACATAGACAAGACATTCAAACTGAAGACTGATTAGAAAAGCATATTTCTACATAGACAAGGCATTAAAACTGAAGACTGATTAGAAAAGCATATTTCTACATAGACAAGACATTCAGACTGAAGACTGATTAGAAAAGCATATTTCTACATAGACAAGACATTCAAACCGAAAACTGATTAGAAAAGATTATTTCTACAT
Organism: Meghimatium bilineatum; assembly: GCA_034231615.1. Classification (NCBI taxonomy): domain Eukaryota; kingdom Metazoa; phylum Mollusca; class Gastropoda; order Stylommatophora; family Philomycidae; genus Meghimatium; species Meghimatium bilineatum. The sequence goes on from CM067312.1 coordinate 25,420,079, forward strand.
AGATAAGACATTCAAACTGAAGACTGATTAGAAAAGCATATTTCTACACAGACAAGACATTCAAACTGAAGACTGATTAGAAAAGCATATTTCTACACAGACAAGACATTCAAACTGAAGACTGATTAGAAAAGCATATTTCTACACAGACAAGACATTCAAACTGAAGACTGATTAGAAAAGCATATTTCTACATAGACAAGACATTGAAACTGAAGACTGATTAGAAAAGCATATTTCCACATAGACAAGACATTCAAACTGAAGACTGATTAGAAAAGCATATTTCTATATAGACAAGACATTCAAACTGAAGACTGATTAGAAAAGCATATTTCTACATAGACAAGACATTCAAACTGAAGACTGATTAGAAAAGCATATTTCTACATAGACAAGACATTCAAACTGAAGACTGATTAGAAAAGCATATTTCTATATAGACAAGACATTCAAACTGAAGACTGATTAGAAAAGCATATTTCTACATAGACAAGACATTCAAACTGAAGACTGATTAGAAAAGCATATTTCTAGTAGCAAATGTATGGCTTTGGGCACGGTCACTTAATCAAATAATTACAATAAGGATTGCTGTTTCCTAAAAGATATATTAAAGAAAGAAGTATCCTGAAAACATCAAATCATTCAAGTGATATATTCCTTCTAGAATGTACTTAAATCTCTATAGACGGATGTGCTGAACTTCTCAAGATTATTTGTCAGTAGAACTGCTGCAGCCACGGTGTCGATGAAGTATACTGACGCCACACAGGTTCTCACTAACTACATGTACTCACAACTCAAATGACTGCCTGCCGTCATGTAAACATTAGCAGCGGAAGACAATGTTTAGGCCAAAAAATCATCAATGTGAAAGAGTGCACTGTGGACTATAGACACCTTGCCTATTATAGTTTATTATAGTCTATTATAGTCTTGTCTATTCTAGTTTATGGTTGCCTATCTTAAATTACCAGCAAGCATGCCTTTTATTGTTAGTTCCAGTAAAAAAGGACGAATAAATGTGAGTGCTTTGGAAAGTTGCACCTAAAAATATCAAAACAAGGTAATTAAAGTATTTTCACCCTGTTTTGATGTAGACATTAGGAGTGGAAAACATTGTCTCAGGAAAAACATTAACAGGCCGTTTAGAAGCAACAAGGATTAATTCAAGCATATCATTGAATGAAGCGCGAGGGTAAACGTGTCTAGAATTGGCAAATAAACAATCAAGAAAACTACATTCTGGAACTAATATGTGACCGGATGAACTTTATCCCGGTAGAACTTCCGGGAAAGAGAAACATAATAGATATACAAAAAGACTGATAAATCAACATCGAACTGAAACTGTAAGCCTCTACACACTGTTTGATCTATTGAGACAGGGTACAGAGCACCGATCCAGTTGTACTCCTGCTGACAGCATGCACTCAAAACTCATACATCTAAGAAGGGATGATCATATTTCCAGTAGTAACTTATGGTTGTGAAATATGAAGACTTAATGTAGTGTCAAGGAGAATTTCTCTGAACACTTAAAGTAGTGGTAAGGAGAATTTCTATGAACGTCTAAAGTAGTGGTAAGGAGAATGCATATGAATATTTAAAGTAGTGGCAAGGAGAAGTTCTTTGAATACTTAATGTAGTGGCAAGGATAATTTCTATGAATATTTAAAGTAGTGGCAAGGAGAAGTTCTTTGAATACTTAATGTAGTGGCAAGGAGAAGTTCTTTGAATACCTAATGTAGTGGCAAGGAGAAGTTCTTTGAATACTTAATGTAGGTCAAGGAGAATTTCTGTGTAGACTTAAAGTTGTGGCAAGGAGAATTTCTATGAACACTTAAAGTAGGAGAAGTTCTTCCTTCGAAATGAAGCGTAACAGAAGAATATTTAGAATATTATGAGCAGATGACGATGGAGATGAAGAAGAAGTAGTCCCGTGACAGTCCATAGTTTTATGACAAAAGCGCTGCTCCATATCCCCCCTCAGTGAGTAGCATAGGTGACACTCGAAATTGTATGGGTTTGTTGTCTCAAAGTCATGTGTGTGTGTGTGTGTTCAAGAGGTTTATGAAATAACATTTAGTAACCGAAGGGCGGCATTACAGTGCAGCTGTATCCCGGGATCATCACGTCCTGCCAGGAACGCAGCAGGAGCATATGAGCTAACCAGTTCATAATTCTTCTGTCAGATCTGTTGATCCATCAGAAGATCTAGCACATCTAGCATCGCCCGTCAAGCTAGACGTCTACCACACAAAGGACAAAGGTACAATGTCCACTAGTCTGAATTTCTTCCTCATTCATGGGGACCATTTGACAGAAATCGAGATATCGAGACTAGACATACAATGACAATGATGATGTGATATGCAGTAACAATGATGTTTTTATCACAGGTGACGGGGTGCAAAGGGAACGCATTGCTCTAGGCGGACCCAGGGTTAGCAGATAACCAAGATCCCAAATGTACCTCCACGCGGTGCACCCTGGAAACAGAAATACAGCAGCTCGAGCTGATTCTGGCCAAATCATTTGGGGATCGTGTCCGAGAATGTGGAGGTAGCAGATGGAAAGAGATTTGCCTGCACAAGAGACAGACAATATCTCCGACACCACCAGCATCACCACATATAGCGACACTGTCGACATACAGTGAAGCTAGTCAGTCAAGGCCGAACATTGGAGGGGCGGCCAATGTAAAATGCATGTAAAGGTAGATGCATGGCGAGAGACAAATAGAATTCATACCGAGTACAATGAAACAATGAAAGGGCAGAACAGCGCTAGAGGGCAGCGCGAACTGCAAATAGAAAATGAAAAGTTCCTAGGAAAGGGGAACTACAAGCTCCGTCAGCTCGAGACGAGCTTCTAGTTACCTGTGTTCCTTACAGGCAAAGACCCAGACCCATTCATTGGCGTTTGGCAAAGCAAGAAGACCTAATGTCGAGCCATCCTAAACCGGAAATATGCTCGCAAAGAGAAAGGGTTCTGTACCCGATGGGCTTAGGCAAGAAAGGGACAACGATGGTACCTGGCCCAACTCTACTGTCAAGGTTTCCTATACCGGAAGTACACTTGCAGAGAGAAAGGGTTCCGTAATCGATGCGCTCAGGCACAAAAGGGACAACGATTTAGCCCTGGCCCAACTCTACTGTCAGGTTTTCCTACACCGGAAATATACTCGAAGAGAGAAAGGGTTCAGCACCTGATGGGCTCAGGCGCTATTGCGACAAGGACGCTCAGCTCGAGAACGCCTTGCTCTCAAACGCGTGGTGTGAGACTCGAACTTGGACAAGGGGTACACGATGTCGGTGAATGACACCTCGGCTAAGAGGGCGAAAGAGCCAGGGTCCAACTCTTCTGTTGAGTTCTTCCCCTTAAGGAACCAGGTCCCCGGATGAGAAACGGTTCAGTACCCAATGGGCACAGGCACAGCACGTCCAATTACACGAGGCAAGTTCATAGACAGTGGAACACCTCGTTTGAGTCAGACGAGAGCAAAAAATCGTCTGGGCGAAGAGTCTCCACTACGCGTGCCTGGAGACAGATATAGAGGCTGTCACAGGCTAAGGGTAGCCCACCCGAATTGTCAAGGCATGCTGAAATCGGATGTGCTAGGCCTACAAGGCGCATAACGGTGGCACAACGTAATCACGCTCCCGGCAGAAATCGCACGGATATCCGTGATGGTTACAATGGAGCGAACGAAAAACAAACAAACATCACAGGTGACAGATTCTCAGCCTATCCCTCCCCATCTTTTCCTAGTCACCTACTACAACATACATGGAAATAAGATACTGATCTTATTTTGTGCACCCAGAATTAGAAGTCCAGGGCTAGATTGGCACACGGACAAACATAGACATATATAGAAACAGAATCAAGCGGTATTAAGAACACTAAACGTGAAATTTTTACGGCCACTAAACAACTTTATATAATAAGAAATGTTTTATGATCACCTATACAGAAACACAGCATGGAAACACTAGTAATGTATGTAAGGCATAGTTGCAGGTAACGAGGAGAGTGCACCAAAGACAACGATGGAAAAAATACATATCAAATTATTTAAACATGTCTTTGGCTCCAGTGCTCGTCCAGAATTGTGATGTGTTCAGACAGACAAGAATAGTGATATGTTCAGACAGACCAAGAAGTGTTTTGTTCAGACAGATTATGAATCCTGATTTGTTCAGACAGATTAGGAATTCTGATTTCAAACAGACCAAGAACATTACATTCTGGAACGAATATGCCGCATGAATCACAGAAATTGTGATGTGTTCAAACATGTAAAGAAGTATGATTTGTTCAGACAGACAAACAATCGTGATTTTTTTCAGACAGACAAAGAATCGTTATTTTTTTCAGACAGACCAATAATCGTGATTTGTTCAGACAGACCAAAAATAGTGATTTCGTCAGACCAACCAGAAAGATTACATCCTGGAACGCATATGCCGCATGAATATATGTACCACAAGGGACAACTATGTATGATTTAAAAAAAAATTATGACATTTACCACAGAACTGATCAATGTGAACGTTGTGAACCTTGTACATTAAGTACTGACGGGAAATGTAGAGGAAAAACAACCACGATTTGAAATGTGTATAAATAAGTGACACTTTGCTGTGACAGCTGGTGGCTCACCAAATCTAAAAGCTAATACTGAACAAATCTGGCATTTTACAGAATTGTCGAAATTACGTCTGGGGCTGAATGTTGTATGGTTGTCTGTCAGAGATTTGTTTTGTATTTCTGTCTGGCTCCAGTACAGATTATAGAACATATCTTTTTTATGTACTGTATATTCTATCTATCTACTTACCTATCCATCCATCCATCCATCCATCCATCCATCAATCCATCCATCCATCCATCCATCCATCCATCCATCCATCCATCCTTCCATCCATCCATCCATCCATCCATCCATCCATCCATCGCTCCAGCGGTCCGTCTGTCCATCCATCCATTTATCCATCCATCCATTTATCCATCCATCGATTTATCCATTTATCCATCCATCCATCCATCCATCCATCGGTCCGTCCGTCCATCCGTCTGTCTGTATGCTTTTCTCTCTGTCTATATTCCTTCAATGAGGTGCATCAGGCAGGTACCAGAGCTTTCTAATTCGAGCGATGTGATTAAACTGTGTGTAATTCTTATACTCGTATGTTGTTGAGATCCATAGTCAGGCATACCCTATTTGATGGTTGGTCTGCGAAGATCCTCTCTTGGTCTCTGTCTATCAACTGTCACTCTTTTTCTTTTGTCCATGGTAACCATTTTAATGCTTGTAATGACATGCCTATATCATACATGCATAATAAGTATATATTATTTATGCGTTAATTGGTAACACTAGATTGATACTGTTTATCTACATTATAACCTGAAGTAAGGCGTAGACTATCTAATGTAGTTTTCTTTAAATGTGCTCTATACTCCAGCTGGATCCATCATGTGTAATTCAAATTATCGAGGTGGGTTTGCTGACCTTATAGTTTCACCAATGACCCGACAAACCATACTTTGACGAAGTCTAATTACTATTCTTTCTTTATATTTGAGTGTTCACCTACGTTCTAGTTTTCTTCTTTCTTTTGTTTCCACATTGGGGTTGACTTCTTGTTGTTGCCTTTTTCTTTGTGTACTAATATCATGTTTCATGTTACATATTACATTCGTAGTAACAATATCATGTTTCATGTTACTCTCGTAATAATAATATCATGTTTCATGTTACTCTCGTAATAATAATTTCATGTTACATCTTACATTCTCGCCGAAGACAGATGTGGTGGACCATTCGCGCAAATAAAACGGCGACACAACGCATTTCCATTCTCTGGACTACATCCTTCTGGAAGTCTAATAGGACCATGGTCCTGATACAAGAGATATGCAGTGGGAGTTTGAGAAAGAACGATGAAGAAGAAGACATCTTACATTCGTAGTAATAATATCATGTTACGTATTACTCTGGATGTAATAATATTATGTCGCATATTACACTCAATAATAATATCATGTCACATATTACTCTTAATAATATTACATTATATAAGATTATGTTATATATATCAATTGATATTTATGGTGTTTTGAGTCTTTAATGGCGGTCAGATAAAAAGGCAAGTGTACATGTCGAGACACATGTTGTTTGTCCGTGGGAGCCGACAGTGACCATTCAGATGAAGATGATGATGTCTGCCATGTGCCCGAATGTGATTAATGAGTACTATGTGTGACTGGTATTGTCTACCACACTCTGAGAGAACTGTCGGAGGGTAAATTAAAAAACTCACCATGTACATTACGTGGCCACAGCAAGAGCATGCGGCCTTTATCACGCAGCTATTCAATCCCGTCCCTGCAACACCTTAACTGGTAAAATGCTGTATTGACAGTTTTTTTAATGCTTTCATTTTGTTGTTGAAATGTGTTTCATGATTACTTGAATATATGTATGCACCCTCTATGGTTGGGAGGGAGACAGAGATGTACTGTGCAGCACTGGGGAGGAGGAAACTGACAGCACTGTCTTTTGCTATGGCTCAAACCCATCATAAAGGCACAGTGACTCAGGACGTGACAATCCTTGTGACTTGAAAATTTTGTTTCATGGTTGGACCTATAGAGAAGTTCGACATAACCAGTAGTCAATTGGTGGTGTGGAATGAGCACAGTGACCTATCTTGGCTACAGTGGCTAGGAGCAGTGCATAGTTTGAAACCTACCTTCCTGGTGGTTTGATAGTTATTATCTGGCTCTGTCCCGGAGTGGGCCGAAAATCCACAGACTTCCCAGCAATATAATGCCATTTAATGGCATTGGGTCAAAGGGCATGAGCCCATGGACCGCTGGGTCAGCAACCAACCAACCAATTAGCAACGATTAAGGTAGCTACAATTCAACCCTCTGGATTATGTCGAATATTAACGCTTGAGGACGACATTCTATCTTAGACTACTGGATCGGTCATGCAAGAAATAGTGTGACATTCAGGGTACATTAAATGATATATCATGTTTGTGTGGGGAATCAAGTAGTCACGTAAATCATGAGACAATGTGCACATGAACTAATGACAAGGCATTCGGCTTTACAAATGAAACACATACTACAGATCTAGTTCGTGTCTAGAGATACGTGGTGTGTGGGTTCGCACCTCACATAAATTATTGGCATGTTTTTCTTAAAGTTTGGTAAGTTACCATTTGAAACAATGGAAAGCGATTCATATGTTTGGCAAATGAAATAATGAAATTTCGAAAATCCCGGTTTATCATATATCCAATCCCGGTATTTTGAAACATCCGTTTTTTTGTCCGGTATCCCGGTATGTTCAAGAGTCGGGATCCCGGTTTCGATATCTAGTCGCTAGTTGTCATTGTGTGACAAGAGTTATTCTGAGTTATGTCGCATGCTGTTATTGGAAAAATGTAAAAAGATCATTGTGACAATATACAACTGTTTTTGGTAGTTAATGAATGCGAGTGCTTGTGTACTCCCACACTAGTTGTTAGAATAGAGATCATTTCGCTAAACACGTGAACATTACATGTAGAAATATCGCTGAATCATCAGGCTAATAAAACATTCAAAATAAATACATGCAATAGAAGGAAAATCAGAGAAATGAAATCGGTGTAAGGACTGATAAGATAAGAAATTGTTCTAAGGACAGATAAGAAGAAATTGTTGTAAGGACAGATAAAACAAGAAATCATTGTAAGGATAGATACGATAAGAAATCATTGTAAGGACAGATAAGAATAAAAATTGTTGTAAGGACAGATAAGAATAAGAAATTGTTGAAAGGACAGATAAGATAAGAAATTGTTGTATGGACAGATAACACAAGAAATCATTGTAAGGATAGATACGATAAGAAATCTTTGTAAGGATAGATACGATAAGAAATCATTGTAAGGACAGATAAGAATAAAAATTGTTGTAAGGACAGATAAGAATAAAAATTGTTGTAAGGACAGATAAGATAAGAAATTGTTGTAAGGACAGATAACACAAGAAATCATTGTAAGGATAGATACGATAAGAAATCATTGTAAGGATAGATACGATACGAAATCATTGTAAAGACAGATAACAATAAAACTGTTGTAAGGACAAATAAATAAAAAAATTGTTGTAAGGACAGATAAGAATAAGAAATTGTTGTAAGGACAGAGATAAGAATAAAAATATTTGTATGGACAAATAAAAATAAAAATTGTAAGGACAGATAAGAATAAGAAATTGTGGGAAGGGCAGATGATTGGTTGGTTGCTGATCCAGCGGTCCATGGGCTCATACCATTTGACATAATGCCATTAAATGGCATTATATTGCTAGGAAGTCTGTGGATTTTCGGCCCACCCCGGTACAGAGCCAGAGAATAACTATCACACCTCCAGGAAGGTAGGTTTCAACCTAATTACTGCTTCTAGCAACTGTAGCCAAAATAGGGTTCACTGTGCTCATTCCCCGCCACCAAATGACTACTGGTTATGCCGAACTTCTCTATTACTCCAGGCATGCAACCAAATGTTCAAGTCAAAAGGATTGGCACGTCCTGAGTTACTGTGCCTCTATAATGGGTTTCAGTCATAGAAAAAACAGTGCTGTGAGTTTCATCCCCAGTGCTGCACAGTACATCTCTGGCTCCCTTACAACCACAGAGGGTGCATACATATATATTCAGGTAAACATGAAACACATTTCAACAACAAAATAAAAGCATAATTGTAAAGATGACGTGCCATGAAGCTTCTCTAAGATGATAACCTCAATATAACGGCATCCACTAAGGTTTTCTGTTGCATGGGTGGTATTTCTAATGAGCCATTGGTGAGACCCATAAACGCAACCACATGCGTAGAAGGGAAGATAAGATAAGAAGTCGCTGTAAGGAGAGATAAGAATGACAACACAAGAAGATGAAATGCTAATATCAGAAGCCATAACCTGGAACATTTCTACGTTTTAATAGTGGCAATCCAATTTGGATGCAAATCATTGTTCATATATAACAGTACGACTACACTAGTATTCCAGTTCACTGTCATTCGTACTTATTCCATATATGTCAGCATGCACATTCAATTGAAGCGTTAGGCCTATAGAAGATATCCAACGATAAAAATAAATGTCATGTACATACGTTAGAGACTGCCTATAAATATCAACAAACTAGGGGATGGGGTGAAACTCTGAGAATGTTTAGCAGTTAATGAAAAAAAATGCTATATTTTATTCAAAATTAAATGAATCACGCTCCCGGCGGAAATCGCACGGATATCCGTGATGGTTACAATGGAGCGAACGCAAAACAAACAAACAAACAATTAAATGAATATTTTAAACTATACATTATACGAAGTTTAGCAGAGAATTAATGTACAGTTTCATTTTATATTGTACTGTTATGACACTAATCACTTTATTATCAATTCCAATTTCAATACGAAAATTCCTTAAACTTTCTGCACGCATGTTAAGAATTGTTCGTAAGAAACTTTTTGTTTCATAACTATGTTTTGCAAGCAAATCAAGCAATTATAGATTTGATCATCTGACATCAGTAAAATATTGAAGATTGTATCTTCTTCTTCTGGTATAAGCAATAGATTGAAGACTTGATTACATGACATCAGCAATAGATTGAAGATTTGATAGCATGACATCAGTAATAGATTGATTGTTTGATCACCTGACATCAGCAATAGATTGAATATTTGATCTCATGACATTAGCATTAGATTGAATATTTGATCACCTGACATCAGCAATAGATTGAAGATTTCATCCCCTGACATCAGCAATAGATTGAAGAATTGATCAGATGACAGCAGCAATAGATTGAAGATTTGATCTCATGACATCAGCAACAGATTGAAGATTTGATCTCATGACATCAGTAATAGATTGAAGATTTTATCTCATGACATCAGCAACAGATTGAATATTTGATCACCTGATATCAGCAATAGATTGAAGATTTGATCTCATGACATCACGAATAGATTGAAGATTCGATCACCTGACAGCAGCAGCAGATTTAATATTTGATCACCTGACATCAGTAATAGATTGAAGACTTTATCACCTGACATCAGCAATATATTGAAGATTTGAACCAAATGCCAGTTTCCTCCCCAGTACTGCACAGTACATCTCTGACTCCCTTCCAACCATAGACGGTGCATACATATATATTCAGGTAAACATGAAACAAATTTCAACAACAAAATAAAATCATAATTGTATAGATGACATGCCATGAAGCTTCTCTAAGAAGATAACCTCAATATAACAGCATGTCATTCACTACGGTTTTCTGTTGCATGGATGGTTTGTCTACTGAGCCATTGGTGAGACTCACAGACGCAACCACATGCGTATTACATCAGTAAAATACACAAGGTGCTGATTGGTGCCAGGTGCCAGATCTACAGTGTCCGTGCAATGCTGTTGTCCACTGTGTGTATAGGAATATATCGTTTCAAATAGCAATATAATAGTTCTAAAACACTACCACTCCCACATTTTGTATTTACTGTTAAAATGAAGAAATGCAGCTATTTTGAGCTACTTTTATAAAAGATATTAGCTGATTGGATATTATTCAACCTATGGATGTATCCACCCAGTGCGGAATTTACCTATAAATTAAACAAGCTATAGCTTAGGGCGCCCACGTTCTTGGGGCATCCCCCCCCCCAAAAAAATAAATTAATAAAATAAAATCATATTTGGCACTGACATATAATATCTGGACTTATATCATTATTGGACGCTTACATACTATACAATCACAAAGTGTAGTGACCCGACAATTTAATGTGGTTACATCAGTTTCTTGTTGAGACGATTTAAACAAACTGGCTCAGTGGCAGATCGGTCGCGCAGTGGCAAATCAAAAGTCTTTATACGACTGCCTCAACTCAGGAATCTATTTGCATCTGCGTCCTCCACAATCCACTCAATTCTAGCAGCTCGTCGAAGTTCAGATCAAACGATGCTGGTCTTTGGGCAAGAATACAGTACATAGATCCTGTCTTACAGACCGACATAGCCAGAACCGACTGCAGTTTGTTTGTTTGTTTTTCGTTCGCTCCATTGTAACCATCACGGATATCCGTGCGATTTCCGCCGGGAGCGTGATTACGTTGTGCCACCGTTATGCGCCTTGTAGGCCTAGCACATCCGATTTCGGCATGCCTTGACAATTCGGGTGGGCTACCCTTAGCCTGTGACAGCCTCTATATCTGTCTCCAGGCACGCGTAGTGAAGACTCTTCGCCCAGACGATTTTCTAGCTCTCGTCTCACTCGAACGAGGTGTTCCACTGTCTATGAACTTGCCTCGTGTAATTGGACGTGCTGTGCCTGTGCCCATTGGGTACTGAACCGTTTCTCATCCATGAGCCTGGTTCCTTAAGGGGAAGAACTCAACAGAGGAGTTGGACCCTGGCTCTTTCGCCCTCTTAGCCGAGGTGTCATTCACCGACATCGTGTACCCCTTGTCCAAGTTCGAGTCTCACACCACGCGTTTGAGAGCAAGGCGTTCTCGAGCTGAGCGTCCTTGTCCCAATAGCGCCTGAGCCCATCAGGTACTGAACCCTTTCTCTCTTCAAGTGTATTTCCGGTGTAGGAAAACCTGACAGTAGAGTTGGGCCAGGGCTAAATCGTTGTCCCTTTTGTGCCTGAGCGAATCGAGTACAGAACCCTTTCTCTCTGCAAGTTACTTCCGGTATAGGAAACCTTGACAGTAGAGTTGGGCCAGGACTGCCATCGTTGTCCCTTTCTTGCCTACACCCATCGGGTACAGAACCCTTTCTCTTTGCAAGCATATTTCCGGTTTAGGAAGGCTCGACATTAGAGTTGGGTTAGGTCTTTTGCTTTACCAAACGCCGATGGATGGGTCTGGGTCTCTGCCTGTTAGGAACTCTGGTAACTAGAAGCCCGTCTCGAGCTGACGGAGCTTGTAGTTCCCTTTCCTAGGGACTTTTCACTTTCTATTTGCAGTTCGCGCTGCCCTCTAGCGCTGTTCTGCCCTTTCATTGTTTCATTGTACTCTGTGTGAAACATATTTGTCTCTCGCCATGCATTTACCTTTACGTGCATTTTACATTGGCCGCCCCTCCAATGTTCGGACTGGACTGACTAGCTTCACTGTATGTCGACAGTGTTGCTATATGTGGTGATGCTGGTGGTGTCGGAGATATTGTCTGTCTCTTGTGCAGTCAAATCTCTTTCCATCTGCTACCTCCACATTCTCGGACACGATCCCCAAATGATTTGGCCAGAATCAGCACGAGCTGCTGTATTTCTGTTTCCAGGGTGCACCACGTGGAGGTACATTTGGGATCTTGGTTATCTGCTAACCCTGGGTCCGGCTAGAGCAATGCGTTCCCTTTGCACCCCACCGACTGCAGTGAGCGAGCCCCCATTGTTAATGGGCCGTTGGGAATGTCTGGACGGGTTTGGTTTAATAATAAATCATTTGTGTGTTTTCCAGCGGCACGATATACAGAGAAGAGCTTACCGCAGATTATGTGAGCGCTACGTCCAGTACAGAGTTGATTAGGCTCCTCCACATAATGGTGGAGATGTACTGATGTGGGGGGGGGGCGATCGACTTCAGGAAAGAAGTGACTTGGTGCATATTAAAGGACGCTTGAAAGCCGAACGGTACGTCGCTAAATTGTTTGTGTCGCGTCCATCCAATTTTGGCTGCATAAGAGTAGATTATTTCAGCAGGATAACACTCGACCTCATGTGGCACAACTCCCTACCCAATGCATCGCTGTTCTTCAATTAGAACAATTCCGACTATTCCGTGGCCAGCCATGTCATCAGGTATGAACCCCCATAGAATACTTATGTGATTAACTGGACAGACGACTCGGCCAGCGAGACGTGCCTCCAGGCAATCTCTGATAGTTGTCTCTTGCACTGCGAGAAGAGTTTGCAGCCACCCCATAACAACAGACCCAACATTAATCTTATCCATGTGGCGCAGATGTCGTTCTCTGATAGAGGCTGGAGGAAGCCATATACCTTACTGAAACGGAGTCCTCAGTCGCACAGAATAAATGTCCAAACCAAATTTAATGAACATCATTTCATTGTTACAGTCTGAAAGATCTTCATGCCGATGTTGAGACATTAATTCCGTAAAATAAAATTTTGATAGACTTTTGAAAATTGGTGTATATTAGCAGTGCCGGATTTACCTCTAGGCTAAACAAGCTATAGCTTAGGGCCCCCACTTTCTTTTTGGACCCAAAATGTTTTTACATTTTACAATCTATGTATTCTTAATCGTTAAAGGGCCCCATATCTCAAATAGCTTAGGGGCCTAAATAGGCCTGGTATAGTAGCACTGCAATATTGTTGCATTTCGTGGTGTTCATTAGATCTGCAAAAATGTTGCGTTTTAACTTTTGAACAGTATAAATGATGGAGGAAAAAAATAAAAAATAAAAGAGAACAAAGAAATACGATAAAATTCTCTCTCTCATTCTATGTCTATGTTTCTCTGATATGTCTGTCCTGCGTCTCAATACTTTCTCCGTTATCTAGAAAATTCTTTTCGTCATTATTCGGTCTGCTGTCAGACTTCACAGAATGAGATTCTGTTATAGCCAGGTTGCCTACCTCGTGACGTTTAATCAATCCTTTTCAAGTGTTTTGCAAGTTAATCTGATGCGCATGTGAGCAGGAAATAGAAGGCGAGTTGGCAGCATTCATTTGGTGTTTTTTTGCTTTATCAACAATCGTCCGGACTTGGTAACAGTAGCTTATCAAGGGCTGCAACTAAAAAAAGGGAGGTGTGTCCTTGCATGAGTTCGCGTTCTTAGATAAACAGGATGTGTTAGACAGCAAGTGTTTGATAAGAATTTATAATAAATCAATTTTAAACAAAATATATTATCAATAAACAAACTATTCTGATTTGTTTGTCTAATGATGCGGAGTATTGCACTTGCGGTAAATAAGGTCAAATCATTTGTGATCGCATAACTTTCTATAGAACAAATATATCTATGATATCATAACTTTCTATAGAACAAATATATTTATGATATCATAACTTTCTATAGAACAAATATATTTATGATATCACAACTTTCTATAGAACAAATATATTTATGATATCATAACTTTCTATAGAACAAATATATCTATGATATCATAACTTTCTATAGAACAAATATATTTATGATATCATAACTTTCTATAGAACAAATATATTTATGATATCACAACTTTCTATAGAACAAATATATTTATGATATCATAACTTTCTATAGAACAAATATATCTATGATATCATAACTTTCTATAGAACAAATATATTTATGATATCATAACTTTCTATAGAACAAATATATCTATGATATCATAACTTTCTATAGAACAAATATATCTATGATATCATAACTTTCTATAGAACAACTATATTTATGATATCATAACTTCTCTAGGAACAATCCAATTGGGATCGCATACATTTCTCTAGGAATAATGAATTTAGGATCGCATAACTTGATATATAGGACCAATCTATTTGTGATCGCATACCTTTCTTACAAAATATCACAACAGCAATGCACATACGCTGTGTCACCGGCACTATTTTGACGATTCATTTTTATGTTTTTCTTGTGATCATAACTTATTAGCAATTCAAAATTGACTCCTTATATTTGTGTTATACTTTAAGCAATATTTCAGCGTGCGCAAACAATATTCTTTTTCACACGTGGGTTTCAGAATTAATATTCTTCTTCACAACTTGTCCCACATTTCCATACAATCACAATTAAATCTCCCACTATTCCTCTCACTCTCTCACACATACAAGCTTTTTAGACACACCATCTTTTTCTTCGTATCTCAAAAACACACAATTTAATTTTCTGTCATTGACACATATTGCCACTCTTCTATTTTCTTTTTTTGTGCGCGCACACACACATACGCACACGCGAACGAACGCGCGCACGCACACACACAATTCTGTTTTACTCCATCTTCCTCTGTGACACACATTCTGTATTACAGAAATCTACTCTCCATCTCACCATACATTACACAACACACACACTCTCACGCAAAGTTCACTTGTTCGCACTCACTCACACACAGTTGACTTATGCACACACATAGATACACACAAATACACCCTTGTAGCGTGTTCTAGGAGCAAAATAAAACATTCTCTTTGTTTCTCACATACACTCTTTGACAACCACACACCCCTCGCACAATCATAGAAAATATCGGGCTCAAACATGAACACACCGCCGAAGACGGATGTGTCAGGACATTGGTGCAAATAAAACGGTGACACAACGCATTTTAATTCTATGGACTACATCCTGCTGGAAATCTAGTTGGACCATTGTCCCGCTACAAGAGAGATCCAGTGGGAGTTTGAGAATGAATGCTGAAGAAGAAGATGAAGAAGAAGAAACATGAACACTAACAAACACAGTCGTAGACACTCGGAGTCTCAAATATATAAACTCACAGACACAATCGTAGATACTCACAGTCTCAAACATGGACACTCAGAATTTCAATCATAGACACAGCTTGAAACATAGTCACATCCTTAGTAATTTATACTTGTTGGTGTCAATAATAGACATAGCCTCAACCATAGTCACACATCCCTAATCTCAAACATAGACAACCATCCCTAATCTCAATCACTGACGCACATCCCGAATCTCTGTCATAGACACACATCCCTAATTAATACCACACACAACAATAGTCTCCACGGTAGACGCACATCCCTAATCTCTAATATAGACACACAACCCTAATTTATAATATAGACATGCAGCGCTAATCTCAACCATTCCTAATCTCTACCATAGACACACATCCATAACCTCTATTATAGACACACAACCTTAATTTCTACAATAGACACACAACCTTAATCTCTACCATAGACACACACACTTAATCTTTATCATAGACAAATATCCCTAATCTCTTCGTCACACACACAACCTTAATCTCTACCATAGACACACAACCTTAATCTCTACCATAGACACACAACCTTAATCTCTACCATAGACACACACATTTAATCTCTACCATAGACACACAACCTTAATCTCTACCATAGACACACAACCTTAATCTCTACCATAGACACACAACCTTAATCTCTACCATAGACACACAAACTTAATCTTTATCATAGACAAATATCCCTAATCTCTTCGTCACACATACATACTTAATCTCTACCATACACACGGCTGTAATCTCTACTGTAGAGACACAGACGTAATCTTTAGCGTAGACAAAATCCTAATCTCTAATGAACATTCACTTACTCTGTATGTATAATCCTAATCTCTAATCCTAATCTCTAATCCTAATCTCTAATGAACATTCACTTACCCTGTATAATAAACAATATTTTCCTCTGATTCTCATAAACACCCTCATTATTTCACTCTGTCTCTCATGCAATTTCACTTTTCTCCATCTATTTTTTGCGTAAACTCTCTCACTTGTCTCTCCTCCCGTTAATTGTCTCCCTCTTTCTTTCATAATTTTTTTCACTCCCTCCCCCATAACTCACTCACTCGTCTTCTCTCTCCCATACTCTTTCAATATTCTCATCGATCCTATACACTCACTCTTGTTTTCTCTCTCCCATACACTCTCTCATTATTTTACTCCTTCCAATACACTCAATATTCTCCTCTTTCCCTTAAACTCACTCTTCTTCTCTTTCCATACACTCACTGGTCTCCTTTCCCATACACCACTCTTTTCCTTTTACCCATACATCCACTCTTCTCTCTCCCACACACTCTCTTACCATTCTCCTCTGTCTCATAACTCCCTCTCTCACTCTTCCTGCCTCTCTCTCATAAACTCACGATCTCTCTTCCACCCATTTATCTCATCTCATTCTGTCTCCTTCATAATCCCCCCTCCTGTCGCTCTCTCTTGTAAACATGCGTTCTCATTCATTTTCTCTCATATTTTGTCATTTTCTCTCACAAACACTCACACACTTGATATCTCTTTCAGAAAACACGCACACATACACAGACACAATCACTTCCAGAAACTACCTATTTTCAATCACTCCCGTGTCCCACAAGCCGAGAATAATTTCGTATTACTGAAACGCGTCACTCCCTCCAGACATCTGTAACTCTTCAATCTTCGCTCGGTTTGCCCCGGGGTCAGACAAGGTCACCGACTCGGTAGATGACGCCTCATTATTTTCGTCTGCGACACCATGAGATTAGCCTCGTTTTAAACTGTTCTCCCTATTGGTCGTAGACTTTTGTTTTAGTGCACAATGCAACTGGTAGATTGTTAACTTGGTAACTAGAACATGAATACAGAAGATATTCAATCCAAATATATATTTAAATGCATGCAGACATACAATAGTCAAAATATTTGTTAAAAAGTTCTAAATATGAACGGAAACGTAAGTTCTTATAGTTCATGAAGTGTAAGTTAGTTCTTATAATTCATGGCGTGAAAGTTAGTTATTATAGTTCATGAAGTGTAAGTTCTTAAAGTTCATGTAGTGTAAGTTAGTTCTTATAGTTCATGAAGTGTAAGTTAGTTCTTATAATTCATGGCGTGAAAGTTAGTTCTTATAGTTCATGAAGTGTAAGTTAGTTCTTATAGTTAATGAGGTGTAAGTTAGTTCTTATAGTTCATGAAGTGTAAGTTAGTTCTTATAGTTCATGGCGTGAAAGTTAGTTCTTATAGTTCATGAAGTGTAAGTTAGTTCTTATAGTTAATGAGGTGTAAGTTAGTTCTTATAGTTCATGAAGTGTAAGTTAGTTCTTATAGTTCATGAAGTGTACGTTAGTTCTTATAGTTGATGAAGTGTAAGTTAGTTCTTATAGTTGATGAAGTGTAAGTTAGTTCTTATAGTTCATGAAGTGTAAGTTAGTTCTTATAGTTCATGGCGTGAAAGTTAGTTCTTATAGTTCATGAAGTGTAAGTTAGTTCTTATAGTTAATGAGGTGTAAGTTAGTTCTTATAGTTCATGAAGTGTAAGTTAGTTCTTATAGTTAATGAAGTGTAAGTTAGTTCTTATAGTTGATGAAGTGTAAGTTAGTTCTTATAGTTCATGAAGTGTAAGTTAGTTCTTATAGCTCATGTAGTGTAAGTTCTTAAAGTTCATGTAGTGTAAGTTAGTTCTTATAGTTCATGAAGTGTAAGTTAGTTCTTATAATTCATGGCGTGAAAGTTAGTTCTTATAGTTCATGAAGTGTAAGTTAGTTCTTATAGTTAATGAGGTGTAAGTTAGTTCTTATAGTTTATGAAGTGTAAGTTAGTTCTTATAGTTAATGAAGTGTAAGTTAGTTCTTATAGTTCATGGCGTGTAAGTTATTTCTTATAGTTCATGAACTGTAAGAGAGATTGCACATGGACAAGGTTCACAGTTTTTCACGTCCCGGCCACTCCCAGCAACAACTATCAACAAGAATTCAGAGATCCAGCGATCCTTGCAATCAGGCTTCTATCACTGTCTTACGTTTTAAAAATTGATTTATACTTGTATATTCATCTTCATTGTGTTGGCTTCTATTTTATTGTATCTATAATCTGTACATTTTTTCCTGTCATACATAGTTATTGCAAGTTTCACTAGCTTTTCCTAACTTCAAAATGTTATATCTCATCAAACATATAACGCATGTAACTGAAGTATATTGTGTGAATTTGAAATGACATAGACCGATGATTTAATGTTTTCATTAAAATGAATTCATTAATTTAGATTTTCTTTAATTTACGATATATATCAAAAGTCTGCTTGTCATCTGGCATTTCACAAACGCGTTTACGATGTTTACGGTCAATTATAAGACCTCGTTTACACTTTATTGTTTTTCTTACAATTGAAATGATTTAAGCGTGAAATTGCACTATTGTATACTCCTGAACACAAGACAGACGGTTTTAAGGTTGCATCCGGTAAAAGTCTGTACTTGTGAAATGTATATTCTTGATAAACAATAATTAGAATGCAAACAAAGATCAAATGATGTCATTCGTTTATAAAAACTAAACATGATGCACAAATATATTTATATATATAAAGCATATATTTATTGGGTCTAACCAAACAATAACATCGTATGCAAAAGCATCGAATTAATACGTTAGACCGTTAATCAGATAAATATATTTGTTTGAGGATAAAGCTAGTGAAACGTGCCTTAGTTGAAATATCATCTTCACATCGAACTATCGTTCCATATGTACCTGTGTCTCCTCTTGACGAGCTTCCTTAGCGTGTAACAACTGACTATATCTACTCTTTACTGCACCCTGGCGTAGTGGTTAAGCTGTTCGCCTTGTGTTCATGAGGTCACGGGTTCGAAATCCGGCTCGTGTCGTATTGTTTATAAGGTGGATTTTTTTTCGGAGATCCCTGTGGATTATCACTTGAAGCTACGGAGTTACGTGCTATCAGTGGTACTCTTGACAGGCGGCGTGCCGCTTTGTTGAGAGTGACGGAGTACATATGGGAAACCGAGTACAGTGAAGTCAATCTTCTACGGCTTTTAAACCCTTTTTTTACTGACTATATATATATATATATTCTTTACTGGTTTGCGGACTATATCTACTCTTTACTGGTTTACAAGTCTCCTCTAGTGATCTGAATAACGCTCGTATAGCCTCTCCCCTCCCCCTGTACATGATATTCTTGCAGTTTCTTCACGGTTGAAAATTTTACATGTAATTCTTTCATCGATGACTCGTCCTGTCTCAGTAATGTCATTTAGAACGTTAGCGCGATCCATTGCTTGCCAGGTCCATATGATCGCCGTACAAGCAAACATATCCGCGTGTTATTTCATCGAGAAACGGTATGGAAACGCATACATAAATCTGATTCTTAGATTCCAATCTTAACTTAAATTGTATACAGCAGTGGTACGTCCAATGTGGTCATAAGCTAGTGAAACATGGACAGCGTATAGACGACATATGAGGAAGCTTAATTAGATTCATAAAATTTGTCTTAGAAAAGCTATGACGATCAAATAACTAGGTCGCCAGTGTGTTTCCGGGGCCCGAGAAGGGAGTAAAGAATAACAACACTGTTTACAATCATGCAGTGTTGATCATAAGAGGAGACTAAGAAAGGTATGGGGTGGAGTTGGCTGTTTCAACCCATATAGGGTCAAAGTGACCCAAAGCCAATCACTAATCGAATATGTCAGGCCGAAAGACGCAGAAATCGCAGCAATGCTGTAAACCATAACAACACACTTCGTTCTCCTGACCACATCCTGCCAAACTACATATGCTTGAGAAGGAACGCAGAAGAATAAGTAGAAGATGACAAAACAAGATTCTGGAAACCGTTGTCTTTGACAGAGCTAGTATCCCTAGTATTGACACTATTCTCACGCAGACACAGATTCGTTGGGCAGGGCATGTCGCAACAGATCAAACAGGTCTGTCAGATCATCGCCTTCCAAAGATACTTCTCTAAAGAATTGTAGAAGGGCTTAAGTTCTGAAGGTGACCAAAAGAAGAGCTACATGGACTTGTTAAAGACCTCATTGAAAGCTTTTGGAAATAAACCAGGATACATGGAAAAACGTTGCACAAAATAGAGCTGTATGATGCTTTACAGTCAATAAAGGCGCATCATCTTGTGAAAAGAGAGAGAGAGAGAGAGAGAGAGAGAGAGAGAGAGGAGAAATACAGCAGCTCAACAGTAGATAGTAACTATAGAAAGTCACGGGTAGATGAAAAAAAGCATCTCCTAGATTAAAGAAAATTAACTCAAATGATCATAATCTCATGTCCGAACTGTACAAACACATTGGCGGATAGCATAAGGCGTATTGTCCATCTACGGACTCATAGTAAATTACATAACTAATTGAATTTTATAAAGTTGATGTAAAAAGTGTTCAAGTGCAATGAACGAACAACAAAAAATGTTAACAAAAGTTTGCCCTGAAGGAAGTTTTCAATAACACATATACAAAAAAGGTCTCATACATATAGTTTTGACAGTGTACGTTCCAAATTTTACGATCTAGATTTATTCCGGCATGCGTATTTTAGCCCATCAAGGGTGCTTCCTACAGTAGCAGGGGCGCTATAATATATGCATGAAATCACAAAGTAACTACTTGTATATTTAAAAGGGAACCATAACAGAGGAGTTATTGAACAACTCTCGTAATTAAAGATGTTCTGACAACAGAAACACAACACAATATAGTACAGTACATCAGCGTGTTGTTAGATATCTCACGTATATCTTTAAGGAATTTGGCTGAAAGATACAGATGCTTTTGTGTTGTTGAAAAGTATAGAAAACCAATGTGAAATGTGTTTGACGCATGACCGAGAGGTTAGAGTTTTAAATCACATCCGTGAGGTCCAGGGTTCGATTATCAGTAAGGATTGCATATTTTCTGTCAGAGAACAAATTAAAAAAATACTATCGCTATACCTGTCTTGGCAGACAGCAATGGCATGCGACCTTTATCACACCGTCACAGGTACCACCTCCCAGCAACTCGCTAACATGCAGTGTGGACATTTTATTTTCTTAATAGAAATGTGCGGTGTACTAAATAATGATGAAGAAATGTCACGGTAGAAGATCTAATATCTAAATAATGATGAAGAAATGTCATGGTAGAAGATGTAATAGCTAATTATAAAACAACTCAAGTTCCAGGTTGTATATAATTGGAGAAAATCTACAAGTCCGCAGGTTAATAAGATTGAGGAAGATTGACTTCTCAGTTTGTTGTGGCCAGCTCGTAGTCTGAATATGATGGTCTGTTCCTTGCGTGACATTTGTTGGGTAATTTGGTTCTACATTTGGGTGCTTCTACTTCCACTTTTTCTTATATTCTGTTTTTAGCATAGTCTTACATTCATAGTATGTATTATCATTTTCTATTTCTTCTAGTGATCCCCCTTTCCTTGCCCGAAGATCAGCTTTTTCATTTCCATGTATTCCACAGTGACTAGGATACCACTGCAATTCGTGCTTGTGTTCTTTGGATCTTTCACTGCCTGTAGTACTGACTTTGCATCCGTTAGAAAGACTACATGTCTGTTGTGACTCGACAAGCAATTTATGATCATTTTGGCTTCCTCTATTATGGTTTCCATTTCTGCTCTGAAATTTATGGAATGTTTGCCTGTTGGTATGGATTTTTCTATTTCTTTTCCATCGCTGGTGCTGCTGTATATGTTACCGATCCCCCATCTAATACTCCTTCTTGCGATGTTGTTCTTAATAGTAGAAAAGTTTTTGGTTTTTGTTTGCCCTTTCCCCCATATGTTTCATCTGTGTTGTTTTTGTTGGGTCCATTGATAATCTTTTTCTGATTTCTTCTGAACAATCTTCCGTGACGTTTTTGCTTGACCCGATATATTCAAAATTGGTGACATTTTCTAGTTGTTCTTAGTTAATGACTATTGTTAAGTGTGAGCACATTTCTGTTGATATGCAGTAGTTTTGTTTCTTTGTGTCTTGAGGACAACATTTAGAATCTTGCTAATATTTTTAACTGACATCATCATGTGTTCTAGACCTGTAGGGCTTCTTGATATTACGTTGGTGTCGTATACATTCCTAAGTTTTGTATTCTCATAGCCTTTGAAATGAATAGCTGTTTTACGTGTTTTAGAATAATACACATAATCTATATTTAAATCAAATTTTTTAAAATCAAAACAGTTACAAAGAGGAAAATAATGAAAGAACAAAATCAATGTGTAGAGTTGCAGTGACGTAATCACTGAAACACAGTACGCTCATCAAATACCTTAAAGATATAAGGGTCCATGAAATTTAATCCACCGAAGACAGTGAACTTTGTTGATGAATATTGTAATATCGTGATGCTTGTTTGGGATTGTAGAAATTATGTGGAATATTTGAACTGAGGTTGTGAACTTATTTCCATAACTCATGGATTCACGCACTAATGTACAAATCATTCAATTGGTTCGTGCCAGTATTAGTTATGTTTCAGGTGAGCAATTGTGTTAACATCGTGCCAATAATAGTTATGTTTCAGATGAGCAATTGTGTTAACATCGTACCAATAATAGTTATGTTTCAGGTGAGCAATTGTGTTAACATCGTGCCAATAATAGTTATGTTTCAGGTGAGCAATTATGTTAACATCGTGCCAATAATAGTTATGTTTCAGGTGAGCAATTATGTTAACATCGTACCAATAATAATGTTTCAGGTGACCAATTGTGTTAACATCGTGCCAATAATAGTTATGTTTCAGGTTAGCAATTATGTTAACATCGTGCCAATAATAATTATGTTTCAGGTGAGCAATTGTGTTAACATCGTGCCAGTAATAGTTATGTTTCATGTGAGCAATTGTGTTAACATCGTGCCAATAATAGTTATGTTTCAGGTGAGCAGTTGTGGTAACATCGTTACGTATTGACTTAAATTTACTGGTCTGGACTTCCTCTTAAATGTATATTGTATGAGTAGTATGACTGAAATAACACGTTAGTCCACGTAGACTAGTCTCTCTGAGAGAGAGAGAGAGAGTGCGAGAAAGAGAGAGAGAGGAGGAAAAGGAGAAGCAGCTGAATGAAGTGCCTCAGGTAATAAGATGTGGGATGAAGAAACGTTGCTAGAATGAACATTGATAAAGGATGGTGTATCTCGTAATGAGTGCGTCTTTGATCGATGTCTATAGTTTGTCTGTAGAAGGATGTAAAAAAGGAGAGAAAGAGAGAAGGTATTAGACGGAAGGGTATTGTTCATAATGAGCCCTTAATAGGGAAGAAGGAACATGGGAAGAGAATATTTCAAGAATGTAATAATAATAATAATAGGCATCATAAAATAATCGGCGCAGAATCGCAGGCAGCGAAATTTGAGAAGTAACTCGAGCTGATAAATATAATAGAAACATAGAATAGGAATACATGAGATCAAACACACAATGTGAATTGTATGAGTTGTAGAAGTAATATACAGAATCACACATCTACAGAGTACGTATATGTGAAGGCATATTTATATTTAGTATACGTGCGTTGGGATATACTCACAGCAAGTTGGCACATATATCACACCCACGCATATGTGCATGTTGTTTGACCACCAGCGTCGACGGCGACCTTGTGAGCTAAACATGGATAATGATGAAGATGAAAATGTCTGGACTTTACTAATGAGA
This sequence comes from Meghimatium bilineatum, assembly GCA_034231615.1. Taxonomy (NCBI): domain Eukaryota; kingdom Metazoa; phylum Mollusca; class Gastropoda; order Stylommatophora; family Philomycidae; genus Meghimatium; species Meghimatium bilineatum. The sequence continues at coordinate 25,444,346 of CM067312.1, forward strand.
CATCTATGTGTCTCGACTTTACTAATGAGTCATGTATGTGTCTCGACTTTACTAATGAGTCATGTATGTGTCTCGACTTTACTAATGAGTCATGTATGTGTCTCGACTTTACTAATGAGTCATGTATGTGTCTCGACTTTACTAATGAGTCATCTATGTGTCTGGACTTTACTAATGAGACATCTATGTGTCTCGACTTTACTAATGAGTCATGTATGTGTCTGGACTTTACTAATGAGACATCTATGTGTCTGGACTTTACTAATGAGACATCTATGTGTCTGGACTTTACTAATGAGTCATGTATGTGTCTCGACTTTACTAATGAGTCATGTATGTGTCTGGACTTTACTAATGATTCATCTGTGTGTCTGGACTTTACTAATGAGTCATGTATGTGTCTCGTCTTTACTAATGAGTCATGTATGTGTCTCGACTTTACTAATGAGTCATGTATGTGTCTGGACTGTACTAATGAGTCATGTATGTGTCTGAACTTTACTAATGAGGTATGTATGTGTATCGACTTTACCAATGAATCATGAATGTGTCTGGACTTTACTAATGAGTCATGTATGTGTCTGAACATTACTAATGAGTCATTTATGTGTCTGGACTTTACTAATTAGTCTTGTATGTTTCTGAACTTTACTAATGAGTCATGTATGTGTCTGGAAATTACTAATGAGTCATGTATGTGTCTTGAAATTACTAATGAGTCAAGTATGTGTCTGGACTTTACCAATGAGTTATGTATGTGTCTGGGATTTGTTTCCCACACTCTGAGGTTGTGCGGGAAAGATCTGTGAGACATTGCGCAGCTCGTGCCTTTCGTCTCACACGTTTTGTTGAGCTGCATTTGTGTCCAAGGTTCTCTATTACAGCTGCACCACTCCTGATTCTGCAACACCGCTAGAATATGTCCTGTATAACACTCCATTAACATTTATTAAAGTCTTCCTTTAAGTAAGTCGATCACGTCTTAGGCTTGTCCTTAAAACTTCTGTCCTCCTGCTTTGAGGTGTCCAATACTGGAGTTCATGGTAAAGGAGTTTTCTTTAGCAAACGACGATCTGTCATTTGGACCAGGTGACCTGCCCATATCATGCCTTAACCAACATTAGTGCATGTTTACAGATGTAGATTTCATCACTAAATCACTATCTGGTATGTTAACTCAGCGCAGTACCATTTTCAGTTTTACCTTGTTCACGACACTGAGAAAACTGAGGCGTACTGAGGGAATGCCGTGTTTAGAAGACTGAAGTTCTCATTGATCATCAGCATAGCTAGAGAAACTCTACGAAGAACTAGTACTAGAGAAGGCATGTCAATGAATCTAAACAACACCCATGAACTGAAAGACATAGCAACACAAAGGCAGAAATGAAAAACTATGGTTTCTGCCCTATGCCCCGCCTATAGCCCTGGAGGAACATAACATAACATAACATAACATAACATAACATAACATAACATAACATAACATAACATAACATAACATAACATAACATAACATAACATAACATAACATAACATAACATAACATAACATAACATAACAGTATACTAGAGATGAACTCATCATCAAGCACGCTGATTTACTGTTCTTAGTACTTCTTATTCTTCTGCGTTCGTTCTCAAACTCCTGCAGATTAGCAGGATGTAGTCTAGAGAACGGAATGCGATGTGTAATATTTTACAGCATTGTTGCGATATCTGCGCCTTTCGGCCGGTCAAATCCGACTTCAGCATGGTATTGGGTCACTGACCCTATATGGGATGGGGCAGCCACTCCATCCCATAACCTCTTTAGTCGCCTTTTACGACATGCGTGGAAAGTAAACAGTGTTGATATTCTTTGCTCTTCTTTCGGGCCCCGGGAACACACGGGCGACTGTTCTTAGTAACTTATGAAGTCAAGTGAAGTGAAAATGCTTAAGTGAAAATGGGTGAGTCTCCTATTGTACCTGCTATATATTGTCCATGTTTCACAGACATATAGAAGTGATGGTATTACTGCTGCTTGATAAACTATGTGCTTGGTAGTTGTTATTTTCCGTCTTTCTCATATGTAATCATAAGCGTTCGACTGCGTCCAACACCAGAAACTATGGGAGATCATGAACAACATGGGTTTCCCAAAGACATCTGACTCATCTAATAGAGAAGCTTTACCAGAATCAAAATGTTGCAGTGAAGTTAGATGGCGACCTCTTAGAGTGGTTTGAGTGGAGTAAGGCAGGGATGCACAATCTTCACATACTTGTTTCAACATCTGCGCAGAACAGTGGCGTAGCGTGGGTCAATGGCGCCCGGGGCGGAATCATAATTTTCCGCATTAGTGACATTAAAAAAATATGACAGTGGTTGTGAAAGCCTGGACGAAAATAAATTTGCCGCCCTCCCGATGATGCCGCCCGGGGCGGTCCGCACCTCCGGCCCCCTCTCGCTACGCCACTGGCGCAGAAAATATAATGAGGAATGTGAGAGAAGACATACACAATGCCGACTACACCGCTTTAAGCATCGCTGGTTTTGAAGCCCATGAATTACACTACGCAGACGACACAGTGTTTATTTCAAATGATATAAAGGGATTGGAAAAACTAATCAAAAACACACAAAAATACAGCGAATCACAATATTTATATTTAAACGTGCACAAAAACCCAACAAATTATATCAGAAGATATACATCATTCAAAAATAGGAATATACAATACAGAGATAGCGTGTATAGATAAAGTCGAATACTTAGGAGCAAACATCGACAGTGCATGAGACTACATTGCAGGAATTAGAAAGAGATTGGCAATGGCACATTGTAAAATAACACGATTGACAAACAAATGAAAAAGCAACACAATGGAAACGAAAGTGCTAATGTTAAGAATACTTATTTTTCCGGTTGCAATATACGACTGCGAAACATGGACTCTAAGTAAAACAGCGGCAAAGAAGATCAACGCCTTTGAGATGAAATGCTACAGAAAGATACTTAGAAAATATCATGGAAGAAAAAAAAAGAAAAACACAGATATTATAAATACATTGAAGATTCCAGAGTGTTGGTTACTAAACAAAATAACAAAAATAAAACTACGCCAGTTTGGTCATATAAAGAGATAACTGCTAGAAAGACAAATAATATAGGGCAGAGAACCTGGGTGGAGAAGAAAGGACAGACCAAGAAGACGATGAACTGATGACATTAAAGATAACATGAATACGTCGTTGCAAAATGCAAGCCGCGTTTCCCAAGACAGATATGGGTTCACGGAGTTCACTGGAAGATAACAGTTTAAAAATAAACGTCACATGACACCTCATATATTTGCGTTGTCGTTCACTAAGTATTCACATAAGCATATACTGATAAACATCGGTATACGTAAATACGTATGCCGGTATGTACATAATTACATATACATGCGTCTATAACATTAACATGTATACACACTCATACACACCCACGCTGAAAGAAATGCATAACACACACATACTGACATGTGTACAAATAAAGTACATACATGTGTCCTTACATATACATATTCACATACACACAAGCGTCTACCTCCACACGCATTTCCATGCCAACTAAACACTCATACAATGTCTCACAGATGCACACACGAGAACACATGCACACATACTAACACTCATTCGCTCACGGATAAACATGCATAAACACTCACATAAACAAGCATGAAACAATTCACGCATACACACAGTCATTCTCACATGAACACCCCAACACACACGAGCACACACACGAGTACACACACGATCACACACACGAGCACACACATATGCAATGGTTATGGAAGTCGAGAGTGTCTTAATGAAGCTAAGAAAGTTTGTCCTAACTATTGGAATGTGATAGATTGTGGATTGATTTCTCTACCATTTTTCTGGATGAATAACACGACACTCACACTGCACGTGGATATTGCGACGGAGGAGACGGGGGTGAGGTAGAAAGGCGTCTGTGAGTACCAGTGAATAAATGACTCACAGGAAGAGAAAAACGCTTTGAATTAGTAGAACATTTGCTTCGGATACTCGGAGTAAAGGTCCTACACAGAGACTCTTAGATTACGGTATCTAGGTAAGGGTCTGATTTCACTGGTTGATTTCGAACATGCGCAGTCGAGTCAGTATTAAACAGTTGTGAAGCGAAGGTGATTAGTTGACTAGTTTCTTCTAGTTGGAATGTACTTCCGGTGGTTGAATATTATCTTGAAAGTGCTTGCTTCTGTTATCATTTATTATCGTAATTGTTACTGTCGTTAAAAGTGTTATTTTTTATCCACAGAAGAAAATAAGTGTTTCATGGAACCACAATTATCTCTAGTAATTATAGTTCTGTGTTAGTATTGTGCAAGTTTCCACTAGTTTTCATGTTTAATGTCAACCTGTTTCATTCAATGGATTTTATTAGAACGGGTCCATGCATATATTGCAAAGTATTTAAACAAAATAATCTGCAATGCTGCTATATTGACATACGAAATTAAACATATCTATCCTTTACTATAGAATTGCTACTCACTGGAAGCATATTCCGGGTGTGTTCTAGAACAAAGACGGAGCAATATCAATGGTAAACAATTGTTTCTATAAGCCGGGGGAAATGTTTTTCTGCGAAGTGTCGTTTGAATATTTGAATCATACGCGGACCATAGACCCATCACTATCAAGTTCCATTTTTGAACCAAAGGTTACCAACAACATCCTCCGTCTCGTGCCTTCGAGGTGCACTCATGATATTATTATTTCATCTCATAATGTTTCTTCCCACTTGTATCTCTAGCTACCTCTTGCTCGTTGCCCCCACATTTACTTTGAAGTAAGGTCTTCAAGAAGGCGTCAAATATTTTTTATATGTGCAAAATATTTTATTTTGTTTTATTTTTATTTCTCTGTATTTTTTTTCCATACACAGTGTTACTACATCCTTTTGTTTGGTTTCATCTTTTTCGCAGTTATGTTCCTATTTTTATCAATATCTGAAAGGAAGTATTTGTCTTCTAGCTTCCACTGCTAAAGAACATGCTGATATGCAATATTGCAGGAAAACTCCAGCCGGAGAACTGTTATACATTAATGTCTGCAACCAACCTAGTGGAATAAACACGTAGATCAAACCTGCCTGGCAAAAGAGATGGCCACAAAATCATGAAAGAGAGCCAGAAAGAGAATGCACAGAAATGTAGATGAAGTATCTTAACAGTCTGCAGCCAGACAGACGGCGAATAAGTTCATAAAGGTGGCAAAAGAATCAACTGCTGAGGTATGGAAGAACCTTAAAATGCATTTGGATGTTGAGTCTTGACTGAAATTGTGGCAGTTGTATCACAGAATCAGCGGTAAGAATACACAACAGTAGATTCTCAACTTACCTGACTACGTCGTGGATGGGGCGTGCAGAAGATGTTAACTGACTAACCTGGCTATTGATGTGTCATATTCTAAAAGGAGACCCAGGCGGATAAAGTTGGTAAATAAAACGCTGTTAAGATTTTGACATTTCTACGTGACATCAACAACAAGCACAATATGCTGTTATTACGTAAAGGTGATATTGTGTGTTCACTAAAAGCCAGTGAAATTTATGCTCCTGTTACTGATGTTTTTCAATATCATCAAATTCAATAGCTTGATGAGAAGGGAATTGTTTTGCTACTGAAAGTTTTCAAGAACAACATACATAGTTATTTGATACCCTATTATTAACATGGTCAGATTCAGAAATCACTCGTAAGCTACATAATCATTACTTTACAAAGCGTATATAGCCAATTACAGGATCGGATTGTGGTAAAAAAAAATAATGTGTGGTACAGAAGCAAGATGCATCTTTCCTGACATAATGAGTAGCTTTCGGCCATGAAGGGAACAGGGCACATCCTTCCAAACAAAATGCGCATCTATATACCAAGAAGATAGCAAATCACATCCTTCCGGACACAATAGGTAGATGGCGGTCAGGAAGAGAGCAGGGCGCATCCTTCCGGACACAATAGGTAGATGGCGGTCAGGAAGAGAGAAAGGTACATCTTTCCTGACACAATAGGTAGCTAGCGGTCAGGAAGATAGAAAGGCGCACCCTTCCTGACACAATAGGTAGCTGGCGGTCAGGAAGAGAGAAAGGCACATCCTTTCTGATACAATAGGTAGATGGCGGTCAGGAAGATAGAAAGGCACCTCCTTCCTGACACAACGGGTAGCTATCGGTCAGAAAAGTGTTATGTGAATAACGCTGTAAAGTAATGTTTACAAATGAATTTAGTCCATGCAGAAGATCATAGTTGGGATTGCTCTGGGAGAGGTGTGATATTTAGAAGAAGGTGGACGTTTCGAGCCTAATTATATCTTTGTTTGGCTGTAGAATCAATCCATGGAACGTGAACTGGATCACTCTTTATCTGATAGAGAGAGAGAGCTTTGCCACTGTGCTTTGAAACGTTGACTTCAGAATAAACAGGCATATGTCCGGAGCTGCCATAAGGTTCCCCTCTATGCCAAAATTGAAGTCTCGTTCTCAGGTCGAACATTAACTTTTGCAGGTGAAATTTTTATTTGCAACATTGGACCAGACATGCATGAAATGGAATGAAATATATTTAGGGTAAATTAAATGCTTTATCAAGCTGAGAAAAGTACTTAAACTCTGAGGTAACTCTTAAGAAAGTATGCAATTTATATACTTGATAGTTTTAGAAGATTAATTAGTACATTAATATGTGCCTTCTCATGGTATCAACCATCTTCACATTTCACTTTCTAAGATCATCACATAAGAACTTATGATTTGAAGACGATATGCTTTCTCTAAATGATGTTAAGAACATATGATTTAAAGACGAAACGTTTTTTCTAACTGATGATAAGAACATATGATTTGAAGATGATACGTTTTCTCTAAATGATGATAAGAACATATCATTTGAAGACGATACGTTTTTTCTAACTGATGATAAGAACATATGATTTGAAGACGATACGTTTTTTCTAACTGAAGATAAGAACACATGATTTGAAGATGATACGTTTTCTCTAAATGATAATAAGAACATATGATTTGAAGATGATACGTTTTCTCTATTTGACGATAAGAACATATGATTTGAAGACGATATGCTTTCTCTAAATGATGTTAAGAACATATGATTTGAAGACGATACGTTTTTTCTAACTGAAGATAAGAACACATGATTTGAAGACGATATGTTTTCTCTAAATGATGTTAAGAACATATGATTTAAAGACGAAACGTTTTTTCTAACTGATGATAAGAACATATGATTTGAAGATGATACGTTTTCTCTAAATGATGATAAGAACATATCATTTGAAGACGATACGTTTTTTCTAACTGATGATAAGAACATATGATTTGAAGACGATACGTTTTTTCTAACTGAAGATAAGAACACATGATTTGAAGATGATACGTTTTCTCTAAATGATAATAAGAACATATGATTTGAAGATGATACGTTTTCTCTATTTGACGATAAGAACATATGATTTGAAAACGATACGTTTTCTCTAACTGATGATAAGAACATATGATTTGAAGATGATACGTTTTCTCTAAATGATGATAAGAACATATGATATGAATACGATACGTTTTTTCTAATTGATGATAAGAACATTTGATTTAAAGACGATACGTTTTTTTCTAACTGATAAGAACATATGATTTGAACACTATATGCTTTCTCTAACTGATGATACGTGCATATGATTTGAAGACGATACGTTTACTCTAACTGATGCAGCCAATTAATATCTTGATTAGCTGCAGTTGAGCCTGGACATTTGGGAAAACAAGAAATCGGTCGATGAAGAGATACGCCAGTAATACGTTGGATTTAAATTAGAGCCAGGTAAATTGTGTTCTAGCTGGTTTCTGCAACACTGAGATTAAGGAGTTTATATACGATGCTAGCTAGACCTGTCTTCTATTGCTTTTTCAACGTCAAATTACATGGCTTTCTAATAGACTCGGGCGAAATTAAAGACAGTGACAAGAGGTTGTGTGATCAAGTAACGTTCTTAAGGGACTAGAAAGGAAGTTTCGCTGTTCGTTTACAGAATTGTGTTAAATATGCAATGCGATTTTTTAATGTTAAAAAATAACGATTTTTGTTTGTGTTTTATGCAAGAGAAGCAAAGATAAGATAATTATAAACGGTGGAATGTGTTTGAGAAACGATGTGTGAGGTACTGTGTAGCCTAAGACCTGTAAATGTGTAAGAGGCATTAACTCATTTTTTACATGTAAGAGACTAGGATTCAATGCTTTAGTGTAGGAGACGTTTGTGTAAGAGTCGTTTATAGCATTGTGTTCGCAATAAGCGCCTCTCAGATTTGTCACGTAAGAGTCGTTTATAGCATTGTGTTCGCAATAAGCCCCTCTCAGATTTGTCACGTAAGAGTCGTTTATAGCATTGTGTTCGCAATAAGCGTCTCTCAGATTTGTCACGTAAACGGCGTTTATCGCCCTTGTGTTGCCGGGGCCCGAAAAAGGGAGCAAAGAATAGCAACACTGTTTACCTTCAAAGCATGTCGTAAAATGCGACTATGGAGGTTATTGGATGGAGTTGGCTGTCCCATCCCATATAGGGTCAGTGACCCAAAGCCATGCTGAAGTTGGATGTGTCAGGCCGAAAGGCGCAGATATCGCAGCAATGCTGTAAACCATGACACAACGCATTCCGTTCTCCAGAATACATCCTGCTAATCTGCAGGAGTTTGAGAACAAACGAAGAAGAAGAAGAAGAAGAAGAAGAAGAAGAGGCGTTTATAGTATTGTGTTCGCAATAGGCACTTCTCAGATTTGTCACGTAAGATGCGTTTATAGCATTGTGTTCACAATAGGTACTTCTCAGATGTGCCATGCAAGAGGTGTTAGTTATTATTTGTATTAAAAGACGTTTAATTAATAGCTGTATGCGGAAAACATTCTTGTTTGTATGTATCTTGCATATGATCCATTGTCTGAATGTATCGTGCATATGATCCATTGTTTGTATGTATCGTGCATATGATCCATTGTTTGTATGTATCGTGCATATGATCCATTGTTTGTATGTATCGTGCATATGATCCATTGTTTGTATGTACCGTGCATACGATCCATTGTTTGTATGTATCGTACATATGATCCATTCTTTGTATGTATCGTGCATACGATCTATTGTTTGTATGTTTCGTACATATGATCCATTGTTTGTATGTTTCGTGCATATGATCCATTGTTTGTATGTTTCGTGCATATGATCCATTGTTTGTATGTTTCATGCATATGATCCATTGTTTGTATGTTTCGTGCATATGATCCATTGTTTGTATGTATCGTGCATACGATCCATTGTTTGTATGTCAGTGACGCTGACTAATTGTATGAGTAGAAGATGCTACTGGTCTGTTGTTTGTAGGTAAGAATGATTTTATCATTTCCTTCATGTAAATAGGATTAGCTCATTGTTTGTAGGTAAGAATGATTTTATCATTTCCTTCATGTAAATAGGATTAGCTCATTGTTCGTAAGAAGGAGGCGTTGGATCACTGTATGCATGCATATAGGATACGGATTTCGTTGAAAGTTTGGATGTAAGATGTAACACGATCAATGAACACGCCCACGGTATCGCTGCTAGTGCAAGACACTCGTGTATATGTGCGCTGTGAAATAAGATGTCCAAGAAAATAATCTTAAAATATGCATGCACAATTGAAATGAAAGTATATGTACAACCAAAGGAAAGAGAACTGTTTGACAAAATATGTATAAGTATGCAAGGTAAGAACAAATAATTGGCATAGGTTAGGAAATATGTGAGATTCACCAATCATGCGATAGTAGTGAGTGATTTTGGTGTTCGAAATCTCTCATGATCTCTTCATCCCGTTCGATTCTCACAGAATGCATTCCTCTTGTCAAGGGTGGCAGTTCCACTTTACAATGGAAATGAAATAACACTGGTTTCCTTTCTGCTGCTTCCTGTGTCACAGAGAAAGTCTTGACTGAACTTCCTGAAAACTGTCGTGAGTTCTGAGAACTGCCATTAACATGCCAGATATTTGGTGCGCACTTCGTGCAGACAGTGAAAGTACCTATTGTTTGACAGTTGCCTTAATTGGGAAATAGCTGACACATGCACGTGTTAGGTTTGAGCACTATTTAAATTCGAGATATTTCTAGAAAAGTGTTCTCACTGAAATCAGAAATTGAGTGATGTAATGATAGTGTTAGCAACGTAAATGTAAACAGTAGACCCCGGATTCGTCTTGACTGGCACCGGAAACATATTTTATTTATGAATGTATATCAGGGCCGTAGAAATGATATCTTAAATATGGGGGGGGGGGAAGTTTACCTAAATAGATGGTTGGTTGGTTGCTAATCCAGTGGTCCATGGGCTCATGCTCTTTGATCCAATGCCATTGTGTGATATATGCATGTGTTTATGAGCTGTTGTTTTGCTCATTATAATGTGTTCCATTTATCTGGCCCTGGGTGGAAGAAGCATTTTCCTGACATCATCCAACGCTGTGAATTCAAAAAGGTGGTGTCAGAAGTTTCATAGGAATGAGTGCACATCCGGCACCCTGGAGTGTGTTGTGTTTGTATTCTGTTCAGGTGATTGTTAAGCTGTGCATGTTGTGTGCGCACTCTGAAGATGATACTCTGGTCTTTCCTTTCCAGGATGTTGATGTCTTTAGGATTTGGGCTGGTCATATATTTATAGATTTCCCTCCCAGTGTTTCCCATGCACCGGAAACATATGTTATTTATGAATGTATATCAGGGCCGTAGAAATGATCTTAAAAAGGGGCGGGGGGAGTTTACCTAAATAGATAATTCGTGCGTTCTCGTCTGTCAGTTATCATTTTCGGTTTTAACCCCCACTCCCATTTTGGCCGAGTTCTTATTACTGAAAGTCATGTTCTGATTTGTTAAGGGGCGGAGGGGTGTATGAGAACCCAAACTCCCTCACACTTTATCTACGGATCTGATGTATATCAATACAAACGGTACTTACTTTAATGTTCCCCTTGGAAAGTGCAGGGAGGTGCTTGTGGCTGTGTGAGGTTAGAGAGTGCAGGGAGATACTTGTGGCTGTGTGAGGTTAGAGAGTGCAGGGAGATAGTTGTGGCTGTGTGAGGTTAGAGAGTGCAGGGAGATACTTGTGGCTGTGTGAGGTTAGAGAGTGCAGGGAGATAGTTGTGGCTGTGTGAGGTTAGAGAGTGCAGGGAGATACTTGTGGCTGTAGGTCGTTAGAGAATGCAGGGAGATACTTGTGGCTGTGTGTCGTTAGAGAATGCAGGTAGATACTTGTGGCTGTGTGAGGTTAGAGAGTGCAGGGAGATACTTGTGGCTGTGTGAGGTTAGAGAGTGCAGGGAGATAGTTGTGGCTGTGTGAGGTTAGAGAGTGCAGGGAGATACTTGTGGCTGTGTGAGGTTAGAGAGTGCAGGGAGATAGTTGTGGCTGTGTGAGGTTAGAGAGTGCAGGGAGATACTTGTGGCTGTAGGTCGTTAGAGAATGCAGGGAGATACTTGTGGCTGTGTGAGGTTAGAGAGTGCAGGGAGATACTTGTGGCTGTGTGAGGTTAGAAAGTGCAGGGAGGTAGTTGTCGTTGTGTGAGGTTAGAAAGTGCAGGGAGGTAGTTGTCGTTGTGTGAGGTTAGAGAGTGCAGGGAGGTACTTGTGGCTGTGTATCGTTAGAGAATGGGGGATGGGGTACTTGTGGCTGTGTGTCTTCAGAGAGTGCAGGCAAGCACTTTTAGTTATGTTATGAAGGCCACATCTCATTGCTGTCGCCACTCCATGTACAGGGGAGGATTTTTAACTAACCCTCTGACAGAAAAATATGTCTTCACTGGTAGTGAAACCCTGAACCTCAAAACTATGATACCATTGTTCTAACCTCTCGACCACGCGCTACACCTTGATGATACCAGTAAATGAAACAATAAAAGTAACTTTAATTCTCGAGTTTTAATACACCTTTACAGGAAGAAGTAATGACCTGTACTTTATTACTTAAGAGCGGATAGAGGGTGTATGTCATCGCTGAGTGGAGAATCAACAACAAACAACTAAGATATGTTTATGTTAATGTAAAAGAACAACTAAGATAAGTTTATGTTAATGTAAAAGAACAACTAAGATAAGTTTATGTTAATGTTAATGTAAAGATATTATCCAGGGCTTCAAAATAGACAATTTTTGTTCTGTATACCAAATGTTATCAACCCAGTGCTCGTGAACGTCATGGTGCTCTCGTAATGACTTGTAGTGCTCGCTTCACTGCGAGTTAAAATGCATTATAACTATCTATTGTCTTTCCTCTGCTTTTGTTGTGAGGCGTCGCAGAATTGAATTACGATCCGTTTTCGAGCTATGATACGTTCGGTCGCTTGATGTGCAAAATTATTTTGACATCTCATAATGTTGGTAACTCCTTTAATCTACCTACTTTTTGGTCTTCTCTGTATCTTGCTGTTACCATTTTCATGATGTATGCTCTTGCCACTGGGCAATAAAGTTTCCTTTCCATCAAGTGGCCGAACCACTTCAGTCTCTGTTTTTCAATATATTTGACAACAGATGTTAAAATGAATCTTTATTGGTTTCGTATAGTTAAATGTATAATTACCAAACGTCCAAAAAGATTCAATAATGTGCAGGCATAATACATGCTGTATGTAGTATTTCTCTCATGTATCTATGTGTGTGTGTGTGTGTGTGTGTGATTTATATGTGTTGTGTGTGTGCGTGCGTGCACCATGCGCGTAAAGACTACAGTAACAGTAAACATTATATAATCGACGTTTCGGCGAACATACCTTTATCAAGATAGCTATCAAAATCAAGCCTCTGAGATATTTATACCTGAAGACATAACATTGAGTTGCGGTGTTAGCCATATATATATATTAAATATGTGCATATATATATATATATATATATATATATATATATATATATATATATATATATATATATATATATATATATATATATATATATATATATATATATATATATGGATGTGTGCGTGTATGTGTTGTGTTTCGTGGCATACGTTTGTAGAGTATTGTTTATGAATGTCTAATTAATTCTATACGGATATCTTCTGGCGGGTCCATTATGGCCTGTGTATTGTTATTTGTATTGTTTCACGTTAGCAACACATAGTCACATAGTGATAGCTTCATAGTCGTCGTCTTATCGTCTAGTGAAACTGCAAGACCCATGTTTTACGTAAGTACTATTGATATTATTATTCAGTCTGACAGCAGTATTTTTTTTAAATTTAGAGTTCGTATAAGTACTGTCAAAGAACACGGTGCAATTTTTATATATTGCGGGGATGCCACCATGTTCTATTGTTTGTCTTTTGTATTTTGTTCTGCTTTCATATCTTAGTCTTTCACATCACTTCATGGCGTATAATTTTATGACGCAAACTATTTTTATTTTGAGCATACTACACAAATTGGATAAATTTACTTCCTCCCTTGTCAGCTGTTACATTGATGGTTTTTATTATTGTATTAGAGATGGTTATAAATTAATATTTTTTTCTGTTTTGTTAGCTGTTATATTATTAATATGTTTCTGTTCAGACGAAGCTGTTATGATCGAAACTTCAACTGTTTTTATTTTTAATAATTTTAATATAATTGTTTTCATAATTTTGTTTGTAATATTAGTTGCTGGTATTTGTAACACAAATTAACTTGTTTAATATAATTTATAATTGTTCATTAAAATGTTCTGGTATACACTAACGATCATGAATTCTCTTTACAAATTCATACTTTGTTGTAAAAATCCCGGAATAAAATATCCATTATTTATGTTATTTTTTAAATAATATTATTACTATTATTATTATTCATAATTATGGAGAAAGGAACGAAAACAGGCTTAATGTGTAATGAGGAAGGTTATGCTTCCAGAACATAAATATATTTTAATTTACTATTATATGATATGGTATCGCACAGTTATTATTAAATGTATGATGTACTCGCGATCTGACAAGATTGAAAACCCCCGCTGTGTATATTCATAATCTTGTTTTATTAAAGATTAATTTAATCTGATTATTTTCTATGAATTACCTTTTCTATTATTGTCCTATTTCTCTGCTTGATATAGAATTTCGCCCGATTATTAATGTATGTTTTTCTAAATTATATCTGCAGTATACCCCATTACCGTATGGCGTTGGCAGGTGTTTTATTTTAGTTATTACAATTTCTGCCAAGTTCAGGAAGGGAACAAGAGGCATAAAATAGCAAATATTTGAAAATGAGATTTGTGCAACGCTGTCAAGTGTCTCCAACACATGCTTTAAAGACTGCATGTGATCCACTCATAAAGTAGGAAATAAAAAGGAAAAAAATACCATGTTTTATGTAGACGATGTCAGTAGTCACAGTACTACGAGGACACAGAAATTGTTAGTAATTGGATTTCCATCAAGCTGCAACGTTGTTGGATGTGACAAGGCTGAGATTACCAAAGAAAAGAGGATCAGATCTCAAGTAGATACAATTATAGTGTGTGAAGTACCATGGAGATGTGTCCGTAACAAGTACATAAAATATTCGAGAAACTTGACAGCGTGGTTCTTGGCAGAACTGGACAACAATGTTGCACGAATTGGACAACATGGTTATACGAACTGGACATCAAGATTACAAGAACTGTACAGTATGGTTCCAAGAATTAGACAGCATGGTTATAAGAAATGTACAGTATCTCCTAATCATAATCTCCTAACATACATTTAAATTGTGTGCTCACATCATAATCTCCTAACATACAATTTGGATTGAGTTTTTCTATCACTGCGGAATATCGCTTGAAGCTACGGAGTTACGTTCTGTTAGTGCTACGCAGGTAGGGGTCATTCCGCTTTGTTGAATAGAACGAAGTATACATAAGGAAATTATGTACAACGAAGCCAATCATCTACGTCTTCTAAACCCTTCTTTGAGTAAACAAAAAGTTACTATAAAATATACTGAGCAACAATGCATATTCCGGCTCTGTGGCATAGTAGTACAGAACAAGTCTGTGGCAGCCAAAGTACCGAGTTCGATCCCCGTCACAGGGAATTGTGCATCCGGACCGTTCAGAAAGAAAGCAATAGCAAACCACTGAACGCATTTGTATTGCATAGAAAATCACTAGAAAATGCCGGGTTGATGGTTACTTCCTGATTAGGAGACGCTATCATTTTTTTTTGTAAACAATGCATCGAACGCAATAATAGTTATTCTTGAGAGAATTCAGAGAATATACCAGATGCGTTCTGATATTAATTCTAGATTCCAATACACTCTTAATTAGATACACTCGAGATTCTAGTTTCCAATACAGTTATAGTAAGGCAGACTGAAGGTTATAGTTTCCAATACAGTTATAGTAAGGAAGACTGAAGATTATAGTTTCCAATACAGTTATAGTAAGATAGGTTGAAGATTATAGTTTCCAATACAGTTATAGTAAGGCAGACTGAAGATTATAGTTTTCAATACATTATAGTAAGATTAGTTGAAGATTATAGTTTTCAATACAGTTATAGTAAAATAGGTTAAAGAATAATTTTAATGAAAACTGTACGCTATTATAGGTATGTAGAGATAATGTAAATTACAGATTTACTAATATTAGATGGTTCAGTGACATCATGTCTCTGGACGTGTACGGTTAACTGACAACATGTTTCAGGCTTTAAATGGTGTCATTCAGCAATGGCGAAATATGTCTTGTCAGCACGTTCGATCGTAAAGTAAGAAGTCGTTTGATTAAGTCAATAACTGATTTTAACGACATCCATAACACTTGAACTGTGAGATCACCGGCCGTGAGTGAGTGGTCGGTATTTTCGATCGGTGATGTGGCTTGAACGCTAGTGGGTTAATTGTCAGAGAAATGCACACAGAAAGCTTAAATTAGAGAACAACAAACAGAAAGAAATATATAATCAAGATTAGATAGATATGAAAGAAGCATAGTTGATTAAAAAAAATAAGAGAAATGACAAAGATATTGTGTGGAGGGAGATAGGGAGATTGAGAGAAATCAGAAAAATATGTCAGATAAGAGATATTACTTGATACGACGGAGGGGAGAAAAGTTTGAACGCGAGCTACCATCTCTAAAGAAATCATAATTTATGTTATAATTTTATGATTCATGTAGTTTTTTCACTGAAGTTTTTGCCTGCACTTTTTCATTGCAGTTGTTCCCTGCAGTTATTCAAAATGTTATCCCATGCAATTATTCGAACATTTATTCACTTCAGTTATTAAAACTGTAATTTTCTGCAGTTATTCAAACAATTATTCCTTACAATTATTCAAACAGTTATTCCTGCAGTTATTCAAACAGTTATTCCTTGCATTTTAGCTTTGTAGTTGTTCAAGCAGTTGTATTCTGCAGTTAATCAAGCAGTTGTTCCTTGCCGTTATTCAAACAGTTATTCCCTGCAGTTATTCAAACAGTTATTCCCTGCAGTTATTCAAACAGTTATTCCCTGCAGTTATTCAAACAGTTATTCCCTGCAGTTATTCAAACAGTTATTCCCTGCAGTTATTCAAACAGTTATTCCCTGCAGTTATTTAAACAGTTCTTCCTTGCCGTTATTCAAACAGTTATTCCCAGCAGTTATTCAAACAGTTATTCCCAGCAGTTATTCAAACAGTTATTCCCTGCAGTTATTCAAACAGTTATTCCCTGCAGTTATTTAAACAGTTCTTCCTTGCCGTTATTCAAACAGTTATTCCCTGCAGTTATTCAAACAGTTATTCCCTGCAGTTATTCAAACAGTTATTCCCTGCAGTTATTTAAACAGTTCTTCCTTGCCGTTATTCAAACAGTAATTGCGGGAAGTTATTCAAACAGTTATTCCCAGCAGTTATTCAAACAGTTATTCCCTGCAGTTATTCAAACAGTTATTCCCTGCAGTTATTTAAACAGTTCTTCCTTGCCGTTATTCAAACAGTAATTGCGGGAAGTTATTCAAACAGTTATTCCCAGCAGTTATTCAAACAGTTATTCCCTGCAGTTATTCAAACAGTTATTCCCTGCAGTTATTCAAACAGTTATTCCCTGCAGTTATTCAAACAGTTATTCCCTGCAGTTATTCAAACAGTTATTCCCTGCAGTTATTTAAACAGTTCTTCCTTGCCGTTATTCAAACAGTTATTCCCAGCAGTTATTCAAACAGTTATTCCCTGCAGTTATTTAAACAGTTCTTCCTTGCCGTTATTCAAACAGTTATTCCCAGCAGTTATTCAAACAGTTATTCCCTGCAGTTATTCAAACAGTTATTCCCTGCAGTTATTCAAACAGTTATTCCCTGCAGTTATTCAAACAGTTATTCCCTGCAGTTATTCAAACAGTTATTCCCTGCAGTTATTCAAACAGTTATTCCCAGCAGTTATTCAAACAGTTATTCCCTGCAGTTATTTAAACAGTTTTTCCTTGCCGTTATTCAAACAGTTATTCCCAGCAGTTATTCAAACAGTTATTCCCTGCAGTTATTTAAACAGTTATTCCCTGCAGTTATTTAAACAGTTCTTCCTTGCCGTTATTCAAACAGTTATTCCCAGCAGTTATTCAAACAGTTATTCCCAGCAGTTATTCAAACAGTTATTCCCTGCAGTTATTTAAACAGTTCTTCCTTGCCGTTATTCAAACAGTTATTCCCAGCAGTTATTCAAACAGTTATTCCCTGCAGTTATTTAAACAGTTATTCCCTGCAGTTATTCAAACAGTTATTCCCAGCAGTTATTCAAACAGTTATTCCCTGCAGTTATTTAAACAGTTCTTCCTTGCCGTTATTCAAACAGTAATTGCGGGAAGTTATTCAAACAATTGTTGTGTGAATTTTGTAATTACAGGTGTTCAAGCAGTTGTTTCCTGAAGTATTCCCTGCAGTTATTCAAACAGTTATTTCACTGCAATTACTCAAACACTTATTCTCTGAAGTTTTTTCTTATAGTTGTTTCCTGCAGTTGTTTCCTGCAGTTATTCTAAAAATTATGTTGTCATGTGTATTGTTATTTCCCTGAATTTTTCTATTACAGTCGTTGATGCAGTTATTCCCTGCAGTAATTCAAATTTATTCCTTAAAGTTATTTAAACAGTTATTTTCTACAGGTACTAAAACATTTATTTCCTGCAGTTGTTCAAACATTTATTTCCTGCAGTTGTTCAAACATTTATTTCCTGCAGTTGTTCAAACATTTATTTCCTGCAGTTGTTCAAACATTTATTTCCTGCAGTTGTTCAAACATTTATTTCCTGCAGTTGTTCAAACATTTATTTCCTGCAGTTGTTCAAACATTTATTTCCTGCAGTTGTTCAAACATTTATTTCCTGCAGTTGTTCAAACATTTATTTCCTGCAGTTGTTCAAACATTTATTTCCTGCAGTTGTTCAAACATTTATTTCCTGCAGTTATTACAACAGTTGTAACTTGAAGTTTTTCAAACAGATTTTCACTGTTGTAATGGTTTTTAAAAAATCACTTCCGTGATTCCATGTTTGTAATGTCCAATCACTTCCTTTATTCCATGTTTGTCATGTCCAATCACTTCCTTGACTCCATGTTTGTAATGTCCAATCACTTCCTTTATTCCATGTTTGTCATGTCCAATCACTTCCTTGACTCCATGTTTGTCATGTCCATTCACTTCCTTGACTCCATGTTTGTCATGTCCAATCACTTCCTTGACTCCATGTTTGTAATGTCCAATCACTTCCTTGACTCCATGTTTGTCATGTCCAATCACTTCCTTGACTCCATTTTTGTAATGTCCAATCACTTCCTTGATTCAATGTTTGTCATGTCCAATCACTTCCTTGACTCCATGTTTGTAATGTCCAATCACTTCCTTGATTCAATGTTTGTCATGTCCAATCACTTCCTTGACTCCATGTTTGTAATGTCCAATCACTTCCTTGACTCCATGTTTGTCATGTCCAATCACTTCCTTGACTCCATGTTTGTAATGTCCAATCACTTCCTTGACTCCATTTTTGTCATGTCCAATCACTTCCTTGACTCCATGTTTGTAATGTCCAATCACTTCCTTGACTCCATGTTTGTCATGTCCAATCACTTCCTTGACTCCATTTTTGTAATGTCCAATCACTTCCTTGATTCAATGTTTGTCATGTCCAATCACTTCCTTGACTCCATGTTTGTAATGTCCAATCACTTCCTTGATTCAATGTTTGTCATGTCCAATCACTTCCTTGACTCCATGTTTGTAATGTCCAATCACTTCCTTGACTCCATGTTTGTCATGTCCAATCACTTCCTTGACTCCATGTTTGTAATGTCCAATCACTTCCTTGACTCCATTTTTGTCATGTCCAATCACTTCCTTGACTCCATGTTTGTAATGTCCAATCACTTCCTTGACTCCATGTTTGTCATGTCCAATCACTTCCTTGACTCCATTTTTGTAATGTCCAATCACTTCCTTGATTCAATGTTTGTCATGTCCAATCACTTCCTTGACTCCATGTTTGTAATGTCCAATCACTTCCTTGATTCAATGTTTGTCATGTCCAATCACTTCCTTGACTCCATGTTTGTAATGTCCAATCACTTCCTTGACTCCATGTTTGTAATGTCCAATCACTTCCTTGATTCAATGTTTGTCATGTCCAATCACCTTCTTGACTCCAAAAGATCCGATATTGTTCTCTTAATGTACATGAAGGTGAACTTAAAAATGACGAAAGGCTTTCAATGCTTACACTTTCAAATATCAAAAATAAAATCTGATTGTTTTCATACCAGGGTGGTCATGACGATCATGCATCAGTGGTTAATGACAAATCTTTACAGGATCAGTTAGTGACGGTTGATAGAAACAAGATTTCTCTCCAATTTTTGCAATGTTTATAACTCGACCAGTTTTTTTGAAGTTTCTCAGAATTCATATTTGATAGATAAATAAAATTGTCATCCAATCTGTGTATCAATGTCTAATTTGAATATAAAATATACGAAAAACTCGCCGAGATAGAATTTATATTCAGTTCAGCACGACACGGTAAATCCGGAGAGAAATATTCGCATATCTGTTAACTCACCGTACAGTCATTTACGTTGATGGTGATGACATTACGTCGCATCAACTGTGAGTATTTATTGTGCAATCTGTGTGTCGTCAGTGCACAGCGACAGTATAAACAGCGAATTATATATTATATTTTTAAAAAATTAATTATCTGCATCATAACCTGATATAGCAGCTGATACGAAGTCTAAATACATGATATTTGATTCACTAAATGATGTCTTAATGGATGATATTTGAAAGATTTACTAAACGATGTCTTAATGGATGATATTTGAAAGATCCACTAAATGATGTCTTAATGGATGATATTTGAAAGATTCATTAAATGATGTCTTAATGGATGATATTTGAAAGATTCACTAAACGATGTCTTAATGGATGATATTTGGAAGATTCACTAAACGATGTCTTAATGGATGATATTTGAAAGATTCATGAAATTGTTCATATTTAAAGTTAGTAGGAGCGAAACACCATAGACATATCATACACGTCAAGGTCATACTAGTTGCTTGCATACATATACTTTCTAAAATTCCTAGAATTATATTTTCTACATCTTGCTTATTACACTTTCTCAATAACAGCTATATTATTCTTGGAAGCTTTCTGAATCTAAGAAATCCTTTCTAAACCTAAGAAATCCTTTCTAAACCAAAGAAATCCTTTCTAAACCTAAGAAATCCTTTCTAAACCTAAGAAATCCTTTCTAAACCTAAGAAATCCTTTCTAAACCTAAGAAATCCTTTCTAAACCTAAGAAATCAATAGACAGTATGAATGTGATTGGAGATGTGTGTATGGTAGATACATAGAATAACATAGGAAAATGAATAACGTCAGAAGACAGCGTAATGGACAAACAAAGAAAATAAACAATTTGCAGTAATTTTCCTTAATATCTTTATGTATCATTACAATCAATAAAAGGTAATACTGCTAGTAAAACTGTGTGTAAATAGTACTTACGTAGACAATAGGTGATGAAGTTTTATTACACGACGACTGACACACTATCACTATCGGCACCCAACTCAAAAATAAGACGATTTTCTAGAGCGTACCTGTTGCCTCACACTTCAACGGCGGTGGTCATCATGGTGCTCTTGATATTCAGGTAACTGCCATCAGATCCTGCACCACCGATGATAGATCTAGGTAGTTTCTAGAAAATCGTCTTATTTTTTTAGTTGGGTACCCTCAAGCCATTTGGACTCAATTCCTACTACTCTTTTGTCTAGTTCTCGGTTGGTGTGGTCCTGTCCTTATTCATTTTGTTCCGTTATTTACGTCATCGTTTGTGTTCGTTTCGTTTCCACTTATGTTTACATTTTTTATGTACTTCCTGTCCTTCCGGCATCTTACTTCCATATTTCGGTTGGACACGTTTGTATGGTATGGTCATTTTTATTCATCACATTGTGATTTTGTGTGCGTATCTTGATAAAGACCTTTTGGTCGAAACGTTGATTATGTCATGTGTATTGTTATTTGTATGATTTTAGCTTGTTTTCCGTTGTGTGTGTTACTTCACGTGAGCTTCCGATAGTGATAGTGTCTCAGTCGTTGTGTAGTAAAACGTCACCTGTTTTCTACGTACGTATTACGTATAATTACGCGAATCTAACAAGCTGCACTGCAACATACACAATATGTTATTCTCTCTAGCTTCCCTTGCTTCCTTCCTACTTTTAAATGTCTGAAAAATTAATAGTTGATCGAGTGGCCGAACGATTAGAACGCCGGTCTCGCAGTCGTGGTTTCTCTGATTCAGTGCAGTGTTGGAATTACATTTATTATATTTTATAAATAAAATTTATTATCAAATCTGTACACGTCGTGGCCACTCCGCTATGTCAAAGATGTCTATAATTCTAATAGATTCAAAGTCCTCATCGTACTCTGTAACAGAAAACCATGGAGTAATGAATGTTTTCTTTTAGTTTTTATTACAATTTCTAAGCTCTGTTCATAATCATTTATTTCCTTTCATTTCACATTTTTATTTGACATATTAACAAGATATTGATTGATATATGGTGCATGTTACACATACTTATGCAATGTTATGTACGCTGTATATGTGAATCTGTATTTGATAAACACTTTCTTGGTCAGAACGCATGGAATTAGGTAATGGTAATATATTTCTTCATGTTTTCATGTTTAGTCTTTTGGTATACACTTTTACTACTTCTGGGAACATCATCGATCCTCGATACGGATGCTAGCTAGCTTTGCCATCTTTCTCTGTATTCCTTGCTAAGTTTATGATGTCCATAAATACGTGAAGCCAAGTTTCTACAATGTTGTTCCTCTCAGTTTAATACTGTCTATGACTCTAGCAGCATTTATAGAAGTACATTTGCTTTTCTTTATTAGACCCCTCAACATACAAATACCATCTCATTAATTTTGGTTTCTGTTAGATGTGATTTTTATGAGGAGATAAAAAAGTAATATTGTTAGTGAAGTGGATGTCTCTTAACCGTTGAGATTTTGTTAGTTATATTTATGAGCATAATCTTCGGTTGACAATATTTAATTATAAATTCAATAAAGATAGACAGATTAATTAAGGAAAATCATAAATACAATGTTCTTGTGTTATCAATTGTCAAATTTAGACAGAAACTGAAGAACATGAGATAAAGTTTTCTACATGTACAATAAGATTTATTGTTAAAGTTGACAGAACAAGAAGATATCATGTGAGAAATAAATAAATTACAAGAATTAATAATATTGAAGATCAGGCTGAAATTGTTCAGCCACTTAAATGAATATGAACCGATACTGACCACCAGCAAAAGTATACAACATGATATTAGAAACACGGGACAGAGAAAGACAATGAAGATGTACTGCCTGAGATGTCACAATATTACTGCATATCAAGAGATCAAACAATCTGTGATCAGGTGTGATTATATGTGAGTAGTCAAAGAGTTACATATTAATGTTCCACCGCTAGATATATAGTTCATTCTCTACTCCCTTCAGTCACTTACTGTCTCTCTATCTCTAATCTCATCATCTAGTATTGTCTTTCTATCTTTACTCCCTTCAGTCACTTACTGTCTATTTCTAATCTCATCATCTAGTTAGTGTCTTTCTATCTATACTCCCTTCAGTCACTTCCTGTCTCTCTATCTCTAATATCATCATCTAGTTAGTGTCTTTCTATCTATACTCCCTTCAGTCATTTACTGTCTCTCTATCTCTAATATCATCATCTAGTTAGTGTCTTTCTATCTATACTCCCTTCAGTCACTTACTGTCTCTCTATCTCTAATCTCATCATCTAGTTAGTGTCTTTCTATCTATACTCCCTTCAGTCATTTCCTGTCTCTCTATCTCTAGTCTCATCATCTAGTATTGTCTTTCTATCTTTACTCCCTTCAGTCACTTCCTGTCTCTCTATCTCTAATCTCATCATCTAGTATTGTCTTTCTATCTTTACTCCCTTCAGTCACTTCCTGTCTATTTCTAATCTCATCATTTAGTTAGTGTCTTTCTATCTATACTCCCTTCAGTCACTTCCTGTCTCTCTATCTCTAATATCATCATCTAGTTAGTGTCTTTCTATCTATACTTCCTTCAGTCATTTACTGTCTCTCTATCTCTAATCTCATCATCTAGTTAGTGTTTTTCTATCTATACTCCCTTCAGTCATTTCCTGTCTCTCTATCGCTAGTCTCATCATCTAGTATTGTCTTTCTATCTTTACTCCCTTCAGTCACTTCCTGTCTCTCTATCTCTAATCTCATCATCTAGTATTGTCTTTCTATCTTTACTCCCTTCAGTCACTTCCTGTCTCTCTATCTCTAATCTCATCATCTAGTATTGTCTTTCTATCTTTACTCCCTTCAGTCACTTCCTGTCTATTTCTAATCTCATCATCTAGTTAGTGTCTTTCTATCTATACTCCCTTCAGTCACTTCCTGTCTCTCTATCTCTAATATCATCATCTAGTTAGTGTCTTTCTATCTATACTCCCTTCAGTCACTTATTGTCTCTCTATCTCTAATATCGTCATCTAGTTAGTGTCTTTCTATTTATACTCCCTTCAGTCACTTATTGTCTCTCTATCTCTAATATCATCATCTAGTTAGTGTCTTTCTATCTATACTCCCTTCAGTCATTTACTGTCTCTCTATCTCTAATATCATCATCTAGTTAGTGTCTTTCTATCTATACTCCCTTCAGTCACTTCCTGTCTCTCTATCTCTAATCTCATCATCTAGTATTGTCTTTCTATCTTTACTCCCTTCAGTCACTTCCTGTCTATTTCTAATCTCATCATCTAGTTAGTGCCTTTCTATCTATACTCCCTTCAGTCACTTCCTGTCTCTCTATCTCTAATATCATCATCTAGTTAGTGTCTTTCTATCTATACTCCCTTCAGTCATTTGCTGTCTCTCTATCTCTAATATCATCATCTAGTTAGTGTCTTTCTATCTATACTCCCTTCAGTCACTTATTGTCTCTCTATCTCTAATATCATCATCTAGTTAGTGTCTTTCTATCTATACTTCCTTCAGTCATTTACTGTCTCTCTATCTCTAATCTCATCATCTAGTATTGTCTTTCTATCTTTACTCCCTTCAGTCACTTCCTGTCTATTTCTAATCTCATCATCTAGTTAGTGTCTTTCTATCTATACTCCCTTCAGTCACTTCCTGTCTCTCTATCTCTAATATCATCATCTAGTTAGTGTCTTTCTATCTATACTCCCTTCAGTCACTTATTGTCTCTCTATCTCTAATATCGTCATCTAGTTAGTGTCTTCCTATCTATATTCCCTTCAGTCATTTACTGTCTCTCTATCTCTAATCTCATCATCTAGTTAGTGTCTTTCTATCTATACTCCCTTCAGTCATTTCCTGTCTCTCTATCTCTAATCTCATCATCTAGTATTGTCTTTCTATCTATACTCCCTTCAGTCACTTACTGTCTATTTCTAATGTCATCATCTAGTTAGTGTCTTTCTATCTATACTCCCTTCAGTTACTTCCTGTCTCTATATCTCTAATATCATCATCTAGTTAGTGTCTTTCTATATATACTCCCTTCAGTCACTTATTGTCTCTCTATCTCTAATATCATCATCTAGTTAGTGTCATTCTATCTATACTCCCTTTAGTCACTTCCTGTCTCTCTATCTCTAATATCATCATCTAGTTAGTGTCTTTCTATCTATACTCCCTTCAGTCATTTACTGTCTCTCTATCTCTAATATCATCATTTAGTTAGTGTCTTTCTATCTATACTCCTTCAGTCACTTCCTGTCTCTCTATCTCTAATATCATCATCTAGTTAGTGTCTTTCTATCTATACTCCCTTCAGTCACTTCCTGTCTCTCTATCTCTAATATCATCATCTAGTTAGTGTCTTTCTATCTATACTCCCTTCAGTCACTTATTGTCTCTCTATCTCTAATATCATCATCTAGTTAGTGTCTTTCTCTCTATACTCCCTTCAGTCACTTCCTGTCTCTCTATCTCTAATATCATCATCTAGTTAGTGTCTTTCTATCTATACTCCCTTCAGTCATTTACTGTCTCTCTATCTCTAATCTCATCATTTAGTTAGTGTCTTTCTATCTATACTTCCTTCAGTCATTTCCTGTCTCTCTATCTCTAATCTCATCATCTAGTATTGTCTTTCTATCTTTACTCCCTCCATTCACTTCCTGTCTCTCTATCTCTAATCTCATCATCTAGTATTGTCTTTCTATCTTTACTCCCTTCAGTCACTTCCTGTCTCTCTATCTCTAATCTCATCATCTAGTTAGTGTCTTTCTATCTATACTCCCTTCAGTCATTTCCTGTCTCTCTATCTCTAGTCTCATCATCTAGTATTGTCTTTCTATCTTTACTCCCTTCAGTCACTTCCTGTCTCTCTATCTCTAATCTCATCATCTAGTATTGTCTTTCTATCTTTACTCCCTTCAGTCACTTCCTGTCTCTCTATCTCTAATCTCATCATCTAGTATTGTCTTTCTATCTTTACTCCCTTCAGTCACTTCCTGTCTATTTCTAATCTCATCATCTAGTTAGTGTCTTTCTATCTATACTCCCTTCAGTCACTTCCTGTCTCTCTATCTCTAATATCATCATCTAGTTAGTGTCTTTCTATCTATACTCCCTTCAGTCACTTATTGTCTCTCTATCTCTAATATCGTCATCTAGTTAGTGTCTTTCTATCTATACTCCCTTCAGTCATTTACTGTCTCTCTATCTCTAATCTCATCATCTAGTTAGTGTCTTTCTATCTATACTCCCTTCAGTCACTTATTGTCTCTCTATCTCTAATATCATCATCTAGTTAGTGTCTTTCTATCTATACTCCCTTCAGTCATTTACTGTCTCTCTATCTCTAATATCATCATCTATTTAGTGTCTTTCTATCTATACTCCCTTCAGTCACTTATTGTCTCTCTATCTCTAATATCATCATCTAGTTAGTGTCTTTCTATCTATACTTCCTTCAGTCATTTACTGTCTCTCTATCTCTAATCTCATCATCTAGTATTGTCTTTCTATCTTTACTCCCTTCAGTCACTTCCTGTCTATTTCTAATCTCATCATCTAGTTAGTGTCTTTCTATCTATACTCCCTTCAGTCACTTCCTGTCTCTCTATCTCTAATATCATCATCTAGTTAGTGTCTTTCTATCTATACTCCCTTCAGTCACTTATTGTCTCTCTATCTCTAATATCGTCATCTAGTTATTGTCTTTCTATCTATACTCCCTTCAGTCATTTACTGTCTCTCTATCTCTAATCTCGTCATCTAGTTAGTGTCTTTCTATCTATACTCCCTTCAGTCATTTCCTGTCTCTCTATCTCTAATCTCATCATCTAGTATTGTCTTTCTATCTATACTCCCTTCAGTCACTTACTGTCTATTTCTAATCTCATCATCTAGTTAGTGTCTTTCTATCTATACTCCCTTCAGTTACTTCCTGTTTCTCTATCTCTAATATCATCATCTAGTTAGTGTCTTTCTATCTATACTCCCTTCAGTCACTTATTGTCTCTCTATCTCTAATATCATCATCTAGTTAGTGTCTTTCTATCTATACTCCCTTTAGTCACTTCCTGTCTCTCTATCTCTAATATCATCATCTAGTTAGTGTCTTTCTATCTATACTCCTTCAGTCACTTCCTGTCTCTCTATCTCTAATATCATCATCTAGTTAGTGTCTTTCTATCTATACTCCCTTCAGTCACTTCCTGTCTCTCTATCTCTAATATCATCATCTAGTTAGTGTCTTTCTATCTATACTCCCTTCAGTCACTTCCTGTCTCTCTATCTCTAATATCATCATCTAGTTAGTGTCTTTCTATCTATACTCCCTTCAGTCACTTATTGTCTATCTATCTCTAATATCATCATCTAGTTAGTGTCTTTCTATCTATACTCCCTTCAGTCATTTACTGTCTCTCTATCTCTAATATCATCATCTAGTTAGTGTCTTTCTATCTATACTCCCTTCAGTCACTTATTGTCTCTCTATCTCTAATATCATCATCTAGTTAGTGTCTTTCTATCTATACTTCCTTCAGTCATTTACTGTCTCTCTATCTCTAATCTCATCATCTAGTATTGTCTTTCTATCTTTACTCCCTTCAGTCACTTCCTGTCTATTTCTAATCTCATCATCTAGTTAGTGTCTTTCTATCTATACTCCCTTCAGTCACTTCCTGTCTCTCTATCTCTAATATCATCATCTAGTTAGTGTCTTTCTATCTATACTCCCTTCAGTCACTTATTGTCTCTCTATTTCTAATATCGTCATCTAGTTAGTGTCTTCCTATCTATATTCCCTTCAGTCATTTACTGTCTCTCTATCTCTAATCTCATCATCTAGTTAGTGTCTTTCTATCTATACTCCCTTCAGTCATTTCCTGTCTCTCTATCTCTAATCTCATCATCTAGTATTGTCTTTCTATCTATACTCCCTTCAGTCACTTACTGTCTATTTCTAATGTCATCATCTAGTTAGTGTCTTTCTATCTATACTCCCTTCAGTTACTTCCTGTCTCTATATCTCTAATATCATCATCTAGTTAGTGTCTTTCTATCTATACTCCCTTCAGTCACTTATTGTCTCTCTATCTCTAATATCATTCTCTAGTTAGTGTCTTTCTATCTATACTCCCTTCAGTCACTTCCTGTCTCTCTATCTCTAATCTCATCATCTAGTATTGTCTTTCTATCTTTACTCTCTTCAGTCACTTCCTGTCTATTTCTAATCTCATCATCTAGTTAGTGTCTTTCTATCTATACTCCCTTCAGTCACTTCCTGTCTCTCTATCTCTAATATCATCATCTAGTTAGTGTCTTTCTATCTATACTCCCTTCAGTCACTTATTGTCTATCTATCTCTAATATCATCATCTAGTTAGTGTCTTTCTATCTATACTCCCTTCAGTCATTTACTGTCTCTCTATCTCTAATATCATCATCTAGTTAGTGTCTTTCTATCTATACTCCCTTCAGTCACTTATTGTCTCTCTATCTCTAATATCACCATCTAGTTAGTGTCTTTCTATCTATACTTCCTTCAGTCATTTACTGTCTCTCTATCTCTAATCTCATCATCTAGTATTGTCTTTCTATCTTTACTCCCTTCAGTCACTTCCTGTCTATTTCTAATCTCATCATCTAGTTAGTGTCTTTCTATCTATACTCCCTTCAGTCACTTCCTGTCTCTCTATCTCTAATATCATCATCTAGTTAGTGTCTTTCTATCTATACTCCCTTCAGTCACTTATTGTCTCTCTATCTCTAATATCGTCATCTAGTTAGTGTCTTCCTATCTATATTCCCTTCAGTCATTTACTGTCTCTCTATCTCTAATCTCATCATCTAGTTAGTGTCTTTCTATCTATACTCCCTTCAGTCATTTCCTGTCTCTCTATCTCTAATCTCATCATCTAGTATTGTCTTTCTATCTATACTCCCTTCAGTCACTTACTGTCTATTTCTAATGTCATCATCTAGTTAGTGTCTTTCTATCTATACTCCCTTCAGTTACTTCCTGTCTCTATATCTCTAATATCATCATCTAGTTAGTGTCTTTCTATATATACTCCCTTCAGTCACTTATTGTCTCTCTATCTCTAATATCATCATCTAGTTAGTGTCATTCTATCTATACTCCCTTTAGTCACTTCCTGTCTCTCTATCTCTAATATCATCATCTAGTTAGTGTCTTTCTATCTATACTCCCTTCAGTCATTTACTGTCTCTCTATCTCTAATATCATCATTTAGTTAGTGTCTTTCTATCTATACTCCTTCAGTCACTTCCTGTCTCTCTATCTCTAATATCATCATCTAGTTAGTGTCTTTCTATCTATACTCCCTTCAGTCACTTCCTGTCTCTCTATCTCTAATATCATCATCTAGTTAGTGTCTTTCTATCTATACTCCCTTCAGTCACTTATTGTCTCTCTATCTCTAATATCATCATCTAGTTAGTGTCTTTCTCTCTATACTCCCTTCAGTCACTTCCTGTCTCTCTATCTCTAATATCATCATCTAGTTAGTGTCTTTCTATCTATACTCCCTTCAGTCATTTACTGTCTCTCTATCTCTAATCTCATCATTTAGTTAGTGTCTTTCTATCTATACTTCCTTCAGTCATTTCCTGTCTCTCTATCTCTAATCTCATCATCTAGTATTGTCTTTCTATCTTTACTCCCTCCATTCACTTCCTGTCTCTCTATCTCTAATCTCATCATCTAGTATTGTCTTTCTATCTTTACTCCCTTCAGTCATTTCCTGTCTCTCTATCTCTAATCTCATCATCTAGTTAGTGTCTTTCTATCTATACTCCCTTCAGTCATTTCCTGTCTCTCTATCTCTAGTCTCATCATCTAGTATTGTCTTTCTATCTTTACTCCCTTCAGTCACTTCCTGTCTCTCTATCTCTAATCTCATCATCTAGTATTGTCTTTCTATCTTTACTCCCTTCAGTCACTTCCTGTCTCTCTATCTCTAATCTCATCATCTAGTATTGTCTTTCTATCTTTACTCCCTTCAGTCACTTCCTGTCTATTTCTAATCTCATCATCTAGTTAGTGTCTTTCTATCTATACTCCCTTCAGTCACTTCCTGTCTCTCTATCTCTAATATCATCATCTAGTTAGTGTCTTTCTATCTATACTCCCTTCAGTCACTTATTGTCTCTCTATCTCTAATATCGTCATCTAGTTAGTGTCTTTCTATCTATACTCCCTTCAGTCATTTACTGTCTCTCTATCTCTAATCTCATCATCTAGTTAGTGTCTTTCTATCTATACTCCCTTCAGTCACTTATTGTCTCTCTATCTCTAATATCATCATCTAGTTAGTGTCTTTCTATTTATACTCCCTTCAGTCACTTATTGTCTCTCTATCTCTAATATCATCATCTAGTTAGTGTCTTTCTATCTATACTCCCTTCAGTCATTTACTGTCTCTCTATCTCTAATATCATCATCTATTTAGTGTCTTTCTATCTATACTCCCTTCAGTCACTTATTGTCTCTCTATCTCTAATATCATCATCTAGTTAGTGTCTTTCTATCTATACTTCCTTCAGTCATTTACTGTCTCTCTATCTCTAATCTCATCATCTAGTATTGTCTTTCTATCTTTACTCCCTTCAGTCACTTCCTGTCTATTTCTAATCTCATCATCTAGTTAGTGTCTTTCTATCTATACTCCCTTCAGTCACTTCCTGTCTCTCTATCTCTAATATCATCATCTAGTTAGTGTCTTTCTATCTATACTCCCTTCAGTCACTTATTGTCTCTCTATCTCTAATATCGTCATCTAGTTATTGTCTTTCTATCTATACTCCCTTCAGTCATTTACTGTCTCTCTATCTCTAATCTCGTCATCTAGTTAGTGTCTTTCTATCTATACTCCCTTCAGTCATTTCCTGTCTCTCTATCTCTAATCTCATCATCTAGTATTGTCTTTCTATCTATACTCCCTTCAGTCACTTACTGTCTATTTCTAATCTCATCATCTAGTTAGTGTCTTTCTATCTATACTCCCTTCAGTTACTTCCTGTTTCTCTATCTCTAATATCATCATCTAGTTAGTGTCTTTCTATCTATACTCCCTTCAGTCACTTATTGTCTCTCTATCTCTAATATCATCATCTAGTTAGTGTCTTTCTATCTATACTCCCTTTAGTCACTTCCTGTCTCTCTATCTCTAATATCATCATCTAGTTAGTGTCTTTCTATCTATACTCCTTCAGTCACTTCCTGTCTCTCTATCTCTAATATCATCATCTAGTTAGTGTCTTTCTATCTATACTCCCTTCAGTCACTTCCTGTCTCTCTATCTCTAATATCATCATCTAGTTAGTGTCTTTCTATCTATACTCCCTTCAGTCACTTACTGTCTATTTCTAATCTCATCATCTAGTTAGTGTCTTTCTATCTATACTCCCTTCAGTCACTTATTGTCTCTCTATCTCTAGTCTCATCATCTAGTATTGTCTTTCTATCTTTACTCCCTTCAGTCACTTCCTGTCTCTCTATCTCTAATCTCATCATCTAGTATTGTCTTTCTATCTTTACTCCCTTCAGTCACTTCCTGTCTCTCTATCTCTAATCTCATCATCTAGTATTGTCTTTCTATCTTTACTCCCTTCAGTCACTTCCTGTCTATTTCTAATCTCATCATCTAGTTAGTGTCTTTCTATCTATACTCCCTTCAGTCACTTCCTGTCTCTCTATCTCTAATATCATCATCTAGTTAGTGTCTTTCTATCTATACTCCCTTCAGTCACTTATTGTCTCTCTATCTCTAATATCGTCATCTAGTTAGTGTCTTTCTATCTATACTCCCTTCAGTCATTTACTGTCTCTCTATCTCTAATCTCATCATCTAGTTAGTGTCTTTCTATCTATACTCCCTTCAGTCACTTATTGTCTCTCTATCTCTAATATCATCATCTAGTTAGTGTCTTTCTATTTATACTCCCTTCAGTCACTTATTGTCTCTCTATCTCTAATATCATCATCTAGTTAGTGTCTTTCTATCTATACTCCCTTCAGTCATTTACTGTCTCTCTATCTCTAATATCATCATCTATTTAGTGTCTTTCTATCTATACTCCCTTCAGTCACTTATTGTCTCTCTATCTCTAATATCATCATCTAGTTAGTGTCTTTCTATCTATACTTCCTTCAGTCATTTACTGTCTCTCTATCTCTAATCTCATCATCTAGTATTGTCTTTCTATCTTTACTCCCTTCAGTCACTTCCTGTCTATTTCTAATCTCATCATCTAGTTAGTGTCTTTCTATCTATACTCCCTTCAGTCACTTCCTGTCTCTCTATCTCTAATATCATCATCTAGTTAGTGTCTTTCTATCTATACTCCCTTCAGTCACTTATTGTCTCTCTATCTCTAATATCGTCATCTAGTTATTGTCTTTCTATCTATACTCCCTTCAGTCATTTACTGTCTCTCTATCTCTAATCTCATCATCTAGTTAGTGTCTTTCTATCTATACTCCCTTCAGTCACTTCCTGTCTCTCTATCTCTAATATCATCATCTAGTTAGTGTCTTTCTATCTATACTCCCTTCAGTCACTTACTGTCTATTTCTAATCTCATCATCTAGTTAGTGTCTTTCTATCTATACTCCCTTCAGTCACTTATTGTCTCTCTATCTCTAATATCATCATCTAGTTAGTGTCTTTCTATCTATACTCCCTTCAGTCACTTCCTGTCTCTCTATCTCTAATATCATCATCTAGTTAGTGTCTTTCTATCTATACTCCCTTCAGTCACTTACTGTCTATTTCTAATCTCATCATCTAGTTAGTGTCTTTCTATCTATACTCCCTTCAGTCACTTATTGTCTCTCTATCTCTAATATCATCATCTAGTTAGTGTCTTTCTATCTATACTCCCTTCAGTCACTTATTGTCTCTCTATCTCTAATATCATCTAGTTAGTGTCTTTCTATCTATACTCCCTTCAGTCACTTATTGTCTCTCTATCTCTAATATCATCATCTAGTTAGTGTCTTTCTATCTATACTCCCTTCAGTCACTTATTGTCTCTCTACCTCTAATATCATCATCTAGTTAGTGTCTTTCTATCTATACTCCCTTCAGTCACTTCCTGTCTCTCTATCTCTAATATCATCATCTAGTTAGTGTCTTTCTATCTATACTCCCTTCAGTCACTTATTGTCTCTCTATCTCTAATATCATCATCTAGTTAGTGTCTTTCTATCTATACTCCCTTCAGTCACTTCCTGTCTCTCTATCTCTAATATCATCATCTAGTTAGTGTCTTTCTATCTATACTCCCTTCAGTCATTTACTGTCTATTTCTAATCTCATCATCTAGTTAGTGTCTTTCTATCTATACTCCCTTCAGTCACTTATTGTCTCGCTATCTCTAATATCATCATCTAGTTAGTGTCTTTCTATCTATACTCCCTTCAGTCACTTATTGTCTCTCTATCTCTAATATCATCATCTAGTTAGTGTCTTTCTATCTATACTCCCTTCAGTCACTTCCTGTCTCTCTATCTCTAATATCATCATCTAGTTAGTGTCTTTCTATCTATACTCCCTTCAGTCATTTACTGTCTATTTCTAATCTCATCATCTAGTTAGTGTCTTTCTATCTATACTCCCTTCAGTCACTTATTGTCTCGCTATCTCTAATATCATCATCTAGTTAGTGTCTTTCTATCTATACTCCCTTCAGTCACTTATTGTCTCTCTATCTCTAATATCATCATCTAGTTAGTGTCTTTCTATCTATACTCCCTTCAGTCATTTCCTGTCTCTCTATCTCTAATCTCATCATCTAGTTAGTGTCTCTCTATCTCTAATCTCATCATCTATATCTGAAATGTTGATGTAATGACTGCTTACAACAACAAAAACTATTATAAACAATTGATGCAAATCTTCCTTATAACAGAAACACCTCTTTATAAACACTTATATAATGATATGACGTAATAAACTTCAACATATAAAATGTGTATCTAGTCTCTCAATCTCACAGAAGCACATATGTTTATACATCATATAACCAACCATACAGTGAAAGAAAGTGACTGTGTTTGTCGATCCATTTGGTAATTTAGTTTACTAAGATTGAAATTCGATTGTATAAGATCCTGTAGTCGATAAGAACATGTCCAAAATATCCTTTCTGCGCAGATGACAAAATCGATGATATTTAAAGGATTAGATATTAAGTTGTTCAAATAGAGATATATAGTGAGTATTTAAAGTCACATCACATTTATTATTGTGTGCTTGTTTCCTCAGTTTAATGTTCATTATCATCATCGTCATCATCAAACATCTCTTCAGCAAAAACGGTTGTCTGCTTCGGACCTCTAATATTCTCTGTATATGGCTTTGGTGGAGCACTCTGCTAAACTGTATCCTGTCGATCTCGTAATATTGCCCTCCTACTTGCATCTCTGTCTACCTCTTACTTACCTTCCCTCAAATAGTTCTTCAAGTAAGGTCTTTAACGATGTCTTTTAATATGTCCACAATAGTTAATTTGTTTTCCTTTAATATTTCTTTCATACGCAGTGTTGCCAGAACCTCTCTGTTCATTTTCGTCTCTTTCCATGAAGTCGCTATTCTTCTATATATCTACTTGTTTTACGATGTATTGTGTGCAGGCAAACATTCTCTGTCAATGAAGTTCTCGCTACTCTTCTATGTACCTACTTGTTTTACGATGTACTGTGTGCAGGTAAAGATTCAAGTGGAGGCCAGAAGAAACGATTCAAGGGCTGCTTGAAAATATCTCTCCAGAACTCTATGATTCACTTTTAGGAAACATCTTTGAACCTTCCAGCCTGGAACAGTTAAATTACAGCGGGTTTTACAAGTGTTAAACAGGGTAGGAAATTTATTAACCGTCCGACCTTAAGCTTTCAGATCAGAGCGGGTATTACACGTGTATGTCCTATGGCACTCTTTATTTCCTGATTTGTTAGTGGTATGTCAAGCTCTTTTCTTTTGTTGTATTGTCACGTGCAATCTATTGCTTCTTCTCTTATGTTGTATTGTCACATGCAATCTATTGATTCTTCGCTTTAGATTGATGACATATTTAAAATTGCTTCGATATGTTATGCCTGCAGAACTTGGGCCGTATATTGTTCTCAATGCATCGTAGTCACTGCTTGTAGTCTCTCTTATCCGCAACGTTCTGAATCTCTTTAGCTTTTTTTGTTGTAACCATACATCTCCCTTAGTTTCCGTTGACACATGTTGTAACCACTTATCATACATCTCCCTTAGTTTCCGTTGACACATGTTGTAACCATCTATCATACATCTCCCTTAGTTTCCGTTGACACATGTTGTAACCATCTATCATACATCTCCCTTAGTTTCCGTTGACACATGTTGTAACCACCTATCATACATCTCCCTTAGTTTCCGTTGACACATGTTGTAACCACCTATCATACATCTCCCTTAGTTTCCGTTGACACATGTTGTAACCACCTATCATACATCTCCCTTAGTTTCCGTTGACACATGTTGTAACCATCTATCATACATCTCCCTTAGTTTCCGTTGACACGTGTTGTGGTCACTGATGAATATTGCTTTCCGAAGGTGAAGATGGGAGTTCCGATAAAATGGAGCGAAGTGACAGCTGTGCTATTTCTTGTGACCACAAATGGAAATCCAGTTCAATGTTTCAGAATTCTTCGCATGGAATATGTGGTTTCTTTCTGTATGTGTTAAGTTAGAGATCGCGGTGTGGTCAAGTGAGTTTCCTGATACAACACTGAGACAGGATTAGCAAACCGTCAGTGAGAGCACAATTGATCGTAGTAAAATGTAGAGCTTTCTGAAGACGGCTACTAGTAACATTAAACAACTAAAGAAATAAACAACATATTAAATTTTCTAAATCATCTCTAGGAGACAGAGTGAGGAATGAGGATATTAGACAAAGAACCGGCATCACCCCAACCTTGGAATAAATTAAGAGAGAACAGATCAAATGATTTTTGCACTCATCAGCAGACTACCATAAGACAGCATACAACAGTAATCTGTGCTACACAGATACAGTGAAGATAGACCTAGAGGCTGACCTCGAAAACGATGGACCGCCGAAATAAAAGAGGCAACAAGTTCTACAATATACTCAGCACACACGAGGAACATCTTCAGAAAGCTCTTCTACCCCTGACGCTAAAAGGCAGAAAAGTGTTTAGCGAATAGATAAATAGATAGATAGATAGATAGATAGATAGATAGATAGATAGATAGAAGATGAAGGGAGATCACATTTAAGATTCCTGAAGGCACTGTTCTTTTCTCTAGCAGAGCGGTATTTTCTATATTAGTGTCATCTAACCAGTCTTTTTTGTGTACATCTTCAGACCTAACTGTTCATTATCTGTAACATAAAGGATGTTTCAGAAGGATGCCCATTCATCCTTTACACTAACATTTTCCAGGTTCAATTCTTTAAGCTTTTTGTCCATGACCTGGAGGAGGCTAGTTGATGTGGTGAGATATTTTAATTCTCCAGTATCCAAGAGTGTCATTACTGTATATCCTTTGTGGGAGCATCTGTCGTATAATATGAAAAGTTGAATTTGGATACTATCAGTCTTTTGTCAGTTCAGTATTCTGTATCAAACATGGCTTTAGTCATGCATAGATTCCCCATTTTCTTTCTCCTGATTATGATATAACCTATCAGATATCACTGTTTAGAACGTGGATGCATTCATGATGACTTATCCCAGAACTGATAATTAATCATTTCCAACTCTTCCATTGAAATCACCCAGGGCAATGAATTTGTCTTTTTTTGTTTTAGGTATAGATGAGATGACTGCGTCATGTTCCTCATAACATGTGTTTTTTCTTGATCTGGATTTGTCATTGGCGGAACATGGCGCTAGTTAGAGTTGTACATTTCCTCTTGCTCACTTGTACACGTAGTACCATGAGACTGTCATGTAGTTCCCGAGGAAGACTTCGGAGCCGTGTACAAGATTGGCTCTAAACCAAAATCCTGCTCCTGATTCCCGTCGTTCTTAGCTTTTGTGACCACTCCGAAATAAACATGTCCCTCTTTCTGTTAGCTGCCCTTCATCCGGTAATCTTTTTTTCGCCCAGTGCCAAAATATCTAGCTTGTATCTGGCCTATTCCTATGCAAATAGAGTTGTTCTTATTTCTGGTCTGTTTGCAAGTCTGTTTGATCAGTGAGTGTTTGATCATTCCACGCCCCTACACATGAAGTTTTGATAATCTTCTTTGTTCCACTAATAAGGTTCAACATCAATGGTTGGGCACCCGCCAGCTGCGGTATGCTAGATAGGTCAGGTGAGCAGAATATTTCTAAGACATCTTTTCTAACCCTTTCTCCATGCTATGGGAGTGAGAAGAGGGTTGACCAGAGGGCTGCAGAATACCATTTCCGCACGTGTGCAGAGTTGTGACTGCAGCTTGAGTATTCAACCCTTTCTGTTTTTTTTCCACTCCACTTCGTCACAGGACTAGCGTTGTGTCAGTTATGAAAACGATGGTGACGATAAATAATGATATTTGAGTTATCTAGAGCTGAATTATGTTTACAGTGTTGAAGAGTTGCACGCCATTCGTCGACCACACTCTCTACTCTCTCTTTCTGACCCAACAGTGTTCTCAGTAGCAAGATACGTCAAGACGACTGGATACATCGTGTGAGTATATATGTGTGTATATATATATATATATATACACATATGAACATAAATGAAAGAAAGAGGCAGTTATTACTAAAAATATCTGAGACTTTCGTTTTGAATCAATTCTCATAGAAAACACGTAATTATTATATACTTTTTTCACTGATCTCATGCAGGAGACTTACCCATATACTGGTCTCCTGCAGGTGGCTCATCTCGACACTATATCCTACATGTGGCTTATCTCGACACTATCTCCTGCAGGTGGCTTATCTCGACACTATATCATACAGGTGGCTTATCTCGACACTATCTCCTGCAGGTGGCTTATCTCGACACTATATCATACAGGTGGCTTATCTCGACACTATATCATACAGGTGGTTTATCTCGACACTATCTCCTACAGGTGGCTTATCTCGACACTATATCCTACAAGTGGCTTATCTCTACACTATCTCCTACAGGTGGCTTATCTCGACACTATATCCTACATGTGGCTTATCTCGACACTATATCATAGAGGTGGCTTATCTCGACACTATATCATACAGGTGGCTTATCTCGACACTATCTCCTGCAGGTTGCTTATTTGAGTATACTGACATGTTTTCGGTCTTTTCATTCGCTGGCGACATGCATAATTAAGATCTGTACCCTTCTGAAAATATACATATGTGTATATATATGTTCGCAATGTGTACTGCGTGCAGACTACTGGCTAAATTGTGTGCTTTGGGCCTGAGGGATTCAAATTCCACCCCCTTTCTGAGCAAAGTAGAATATAATATTTTGAAATAATAAACCCCCACCCCCCCCCCAAAGTGATTAATCCCAGTGCCCACTCGTATACATTTAAAAAATAAAAAATAAATCCCGACACAAACCAGCTTACCCTTACTCCGCTCTCTTTACCTAAGTCATTTCTACTTCTTCGCAAATATTAATGCTCATACTAATTATTGTGGCATAGTGTAAAATAGTTCCTTAGACCAGAGGTCAGTCGGATAGTACCTTATACCAGAGGTCAGTCTGATAGTAACTTTGACCAGAGGTCAGTCAGATAGTCCCTAAGATCAGAAGTCAGGGGAGCAACAGTTGAGTATCGGCTAGCCGGATTGAGATTTTTTACTGTAGTCTGAGGCCACCAAATATTTTATTGAGTTCCTTGGAAAGCAGTGTTTTCTGATCTCGGAGACCGTATCATCAATTACTTATAATGATATGCATATATACAGTCTGGAAGGCAGTCATAATTCCTTGGCGGACAGTATTTGACCAAGCGCTGTCCTAGACAATATCATGGCTCTATAACTGTCAATGTTATCGTCGTGAGCTCAATCACTGTGATCCTCTAGACCAGTGGTTTTCATCGTGTGTCATATGGCACATTGGTGGCAACGAAGAAAACAATTGAAATTGAATGGGGACATAGAAAGGTGTCTACTTGGACGATAAATAACATTATTTGTGTTTGTATTATGGGTTTAAAGCTTATAAAAAAAGGTTAACCCATAACATTTATTAATGCCGTAAGATGGGTGTGAGATGTTAGCGATCTCACATTTCAGTGGCTCTGCTATTTGAGGGCGGTATCCATCTCCGCTCTCTCGTAGTCTTTACTTTCTGGATTATTACGGTGCCCAATTTAAGGCAGGATCGACCTGTTGCAATGTGAAAAAATAGGAACCCGTGACCACTCATATGCTAAGCCAGTGCACTAACCACTGCGCTATGCTCCTTCTCTGTTTATAAAGCCTTGGTGACGTATGGCAGAAATACATGCAGCAAAAGAGATTGTACAAAATAGAGAAGTATGTCACTTCTAGGTCACACTGGAAGATAATTCAACACAATTCTAGAAATAAGATTACGAGCAATCATCGAGCTACAGCTTAACATCACTCAAATACAGTTCCGTAAGATGAAGTTTTGTACCAATTCCATTTATACACTCAGAAAATTGGCAGAAAAAATACAACTGAAAACAACAAATGATTGTATATCGCGTTTTTTTGACCGAGAAAATCTTTCGAAAAGTTAGACAACTATAGAAAGTGCGTTCACAATATGGTTTTCCACTTCTTCTAATCAACTTGTGCAGGAGTAGGTACATAGATAGTCAATGTGCAGTTAGAAC
Source organism: Meghimatium bilineatum (assembly GCA_034231615.1). NCBI lineage: Eukaryota > Metazoa > Mollusca > Gastropoda > Stylommatophora > Philomycidae > Meghimatium > Meghimatium bilineatum. The sequence goes on from CM067312.1 coordinate 25,484,354, forward strand.
GAATGCAGGGCTTTCAGATAAATTTCACATAAAATCAGGAGTGCGACAAGGTTGTGTCGGATATAACTAATAAAATGCTAACAGTCACAGGTATAAAATGGCTACACATACTGTTGAATATGATACAGAAGACACATAAGATACCACAGGAGTGGAATACAGCGGTGATTATTCCCATCTGGGCGAAAAAGGCATTAAGAGGGACTACACTATATATACAGGCATATCACTCTTAAGCCACATAGTAAAAATCTGTAGTAAGATACTAGAGAGAAGGATATTGGCATATATAGAACCACAGCTCAACAACACACACTTTGGCTTTCGGAAAAATAAAAACTGTATAGATGCAATCTTCGCCCTCAAACAACTTTTAGAAAGATCGACAGAACATAGCCAAGACTTATATTTGGCTTTCGTTGACCAAAAGAAAGCTTTTGACAGAGTGGATAGAGCACAACTATGGATAACACTACAGACATATGAAATTTCCCAACATCTGATAAGCCTATGTCAGAGCATATACACTAATATGCATTGCGCAGTAAGAACGTGCGCAGGCACATCGGATAATTTCCAAATTCACTCGGGATTGAAAAATGGATGTGTACTATCCTCCTTATTGTTCATAACATACATAGATCACATTTGCAAAGTAGCAAAGACAACGCGAGAAAACAATTTGAAGAATAACTTCTTCTTCTTCTTTCGTTCACTTGAAACATGTCTATATCTGTAAATCTGTCTCCTTAATAAAACTCATTGTCTTTTGTAGTTCATACAGTGTCCCATAGAGTTTTGATTCCAGTGTTGTTTCCTCTGGCCAATATGTCTGCCTGATAATTTCATGCTCAGAACATTCTAAGACAGGGGTGGGCAAACTACGGACCGCCATTGGATATTTTGCGGCCATCAAACACATTTTTAAATAAACGGACGAGCGTCAAAAATGATTTTATCCCCATTAATATTACATAGAAATCCATTGGAATTTTAATTCGACTTTCTTATATATTATATATACAATATTTTTTTCCCAATTTGACATCATTTAAATATGTATATATATATATATATATATATATATATATATATATAATGCCAAATATACATAATATTATATGCGGCCCTCCAATAGCTTTACAATTTTCAATGCAGCCCACTGCACAAAAAGTTTGCCCACCCCTGCTCTAAGAATAACTTGAACGAATTGCTATTTGCAGATGAGCAAACACTAGCAGCATCATCAGAAGAGCAACTACAAAGAAAATAGACAAATCACATCAAATGTGCTGAACTTTAAAAAAAAGATTATCATAGAAAAGACTGAAACAATAATGAACAGAAAGAAACAACAATACATATTGGAAATAACAGACTTGAACACGTGACAGAAATTACATACCTAGTAAGCAATATAACAACAGACAGCAAGAGCAGCATTGAAATACACAATAGATGTAGTTAAGCATAATAAACTAAAGGGAAATGACACCAATCTTCAAAAACAAATATGTAGATTTAAACATCGAAATAACACTTTTCGAAACGATTATTAGGCCAATGCTGTGCTACCAATGTCAAACATGGACAACGACGGCACAAGACAAACGTAAACTTGTGACAGCTGAAAAAGCATGCACACGCAGAATCCTAGGAATGTCTCAATGAGACAGAGTGAGGAATGAGGACATTAGAAAAAGAACAGGCACTGCCCAATCTTGAAATTTTTAAAGAGAAAACAGATCAAATGGTTTGCACACATCAGCAGACTACCATCAAACATCATACCGCAGCAAGCTATGCAACACAGATACAGTTAAAGCAGTTCTAGAGGCCGACCACGAAAACGTTGGACCACCGAAATAAAAGAGGCAAAAATTTCCACAAAATACTAAGCACAGAAGAGGCCGCCTCCAGAGAACTCTTTTAACCCTTAAGCTGAAAGGCAACAAAGGATTTAGCTAATAGATAGATAGATAGATAGATAGATAAGATATATAGATTAGATAGATATATAGATATATAGATAGATAGACAGATAGATATATAGATATATAGATAAATAGATAGATAAGATACGATAAAATAAGATAAGATAAAATAAGATAAGATAAGATAAGATAAGATAGAGGCACGATGGATACAACGCCAGTGGCAGACCATGCAAAAGATGGAACACAAATAAAAGAATCAATGAAAACAAACAAATGAAGCACACGAAAAGACCATCTCCAGAGAACTCTATTGCCACTTATGCTGCAACACATAAAGGGGTATAACGCGAAAAGAAAGAAAGATTCGTAGTTTTACTTAAATATCTATAATTATCTTCCCATTTTGTGCGTCGAACAATCTGGAAAATAATCTCTCCCGTTAATTAACAAATAGAATTTGACAATATTTCTTGATTTATGCCTGTTTTATGTTGTATCTGTATTACTTTATGCTTGTTTTTCCTTTGGTCTGCTTTACGTTAAGTCTGTTTCACTTTCTTGTTTTACTTTAGGTCTGCTTTACTTTACGTCTGTTGCACTTTCTGTTTTACTGTATGTATGCTTTACTGTTGTACTTTCTGTTGTACTTTATGTCTGCTTTACTGTTGCACTTTACGTTTTAATTTATGCCTCTTTTACGTTATGGCTGTTTTACTTTATGTCTGTTTTACATTATGCATGTTTTACTTTATGCTTTCCTAAATGCCTGTTTTACTTTATGCCCGTTTTTCCCAGCTTTGCCTTATATTATTCCAACCCCGCTCTTCCTTGATAAATATTATCTGCTGTCCTTGTGCTTGTGTTCTGTCGACAGTCACATGATTCAATACCACAAACGTGTGCTTATATGTGTACGTGTGTGTGCATATGTGTAAGTACGTGTGTGTTTATGTGTATGGGTCTCTCTCTCTCTCTCTATCTCTCTCTGTGTGTGTGTGTGACGTAAAATTGATTAAAGTTGCTGATAAATTTTTACTCCAGTAAAAAGTAATCAACCATTGTTATTCTAACCTTGTATTCTCGGTGGAACCTCTGGTTCGGAAATTCCCATTGTTGCAATATCGGACATAATTGACAAGAACTGCAATAAGAAAATAACAACAAATAGCCGTGCTAGCACATAAAATCACCCACTAGACAATGGTTAGTCTCATATACAATATAATAAATGAAAATATGTACAGATCGACAGGTAAAAATGTAGAACACTTTCAGAAAACTCAAGGACAAGCAAATAAAGTAACAAGCATGTACGACTAGCTCAGGGAGCAACGAATAAGGTCAGTGTTCTTTCAATACATGTCGTAGGAGGCGACTAAGATGAGATGTTGAGACAGTTTGAAACTGTGAAAAAATCATACTTCTCACATCTTGTCTCAATTTTCTACGTTTGTCTTCTGTCAAATAATCTTATGGATAACACATATAGATATGCAGGCCAGCAGAACTTGGCACCCTTGTCCTTTTTTTGCAGACTCCTAGGTGGCGGGTATTGCTAGATGTGCCACCACTGTGGATGTGACAGACTCCTAGATGGCGGGTAATGATAGATGTGCCATCACTGTGGATGTGACAGACTCCTAGATGGCGGGTAATGATAGATGTGCCATCACTGTGGATGTGACAGACTCCTAGATGGCGGGTAATGATAGATGTGCCATCACTGTGGATGTGACAGACTCCTAGATGGCGGGTATTGCTAGATGTGCCATCACTGTGGATGTGACAGACTCCTAGATGGCGGGTAATGATAGATGTGCCATCACTGTGGATGTGACAGACTCCTAGATGGCGGGTATTGCTAGATGTGCCACCACTGTGGATGTGACAGACTCCTAGATGGCGGGTAATGATAGATGTGCCATCACTGTGGATGTGACAGACTCCTAGATGGCGGGTATTGCTAGATGTGCCACCACTGTGGATGTGACAGACTCCTAGATGGCGGGTAATGATAGATGTGCCATCACTGTGGATGTGACAGACTCCTAGATGGCGGGTAATGATAGATGTGCCATCACTGTGGATGTGACAGACTCCTAGATGGCGGGTAATGATAGATGTGCCATCACTGTGGATGTGACAGACTCCTAGATGGCGGGTATTGCTAGATGTGCCACCACTGTGGATGTGACAGACTCCTAGATGGCGGGTAATGATAGATGTGCCATCACTGTGGATGTATCAACACATTTGACAGAAGAGTGATAAGTTAGTTAACCAAGAAGTGTGTGATGTGCCACTGGAATGACGTTATAGTCCCGGGATACTGGCCAACTGAATTGATTCCCTTCGGGGACTAAACATGCACCGATATAAACATCCCTCACATAACCATGTATCGATAGAATCATCCCTCACATAACCATGTATCGATATAATCATCCCTTACAATAACCATGTATCGATATAATCATCCTTACATAACCATGTATCGATATAATCATCCCTTACAATAACCATGTATCGATAGAATCACCCCTTACATAACCATATATTTGTGACAATCATACATGAGTCCGGGTGTCACATCGGTTATAAAACTGAATATAACCTATGCTTTTGTTTGAATAACTATGGCATGTCAAGAGCTTCCTTCTCACAGCCGAAGGGATTATTTCATCTACGTCACCATCATCCACAGTACTCATCATCATCAAGTGCCGTCTCCGCAACGAAGGTTGGCTGCAACGTATCTCCAACATCTCCTGTCTCTTGTCTTGGTGGTGCACTCTGCTAGACTGTAACCTGTCCATCGTGTATTGTTACTCTCCCACTTGTATCTCTGCCTACCTCTTGCTCGCTTCCCTTTGACTTTACCCTCAAGTAAGTTCTTCAATAGGGTGTCATGTCTTTTAATGTGTCCAAAGTATTTTATTTGCCTGATCTTTATTTCTCTTAGTAGTTCTTTCTTCATATTAAGTGTCTTTAGCACCTCTTTAATTGTTTTCTTCTCTTTCCATGATGTTCTCCCTATTCTTCTATATACCCACATCTCAAAGGCATCAATTTTGTCTTCTAATTGTTTATTTAGTGTCCTTGTTTCTGAGCCATACAGTAATATGGAATAGATGTAGCATTTTATAATTCTCATTTTTAACTTGTTTGTAATTTGTTTAGATATTAATAATTTCCACAGTACTATTCAGTATTGAATTGCTATAGGATGTAATAGAATAATGTGTTGTAAACATCGCTGTCTCGTCAGAACACGAAATGATGATTGCCTCTATTAGTTGTTTGAAGATGATATTATGCTGTGATGTCTCTCAATTTAGAATTATGTACGGTCCATAAACAAAGGTGGAATATCTAAAATATGGTCAGTGTGACACTGTAATGACCTATCCACGATCAACATTAGAAAGACTTCAATAACTTGAAATAGCTAAATTTATTGTAGAAGTGTAAGAACAATTGTAGATATATACATGTAAAAGTGGTACTATAGTAAATGATATTTGAGACGAAAAAGTCACCGCAAAGCCTGTGTTATAATTTGACTGCATCCAAGGGGATGTGCATGCTTAGGTGTGGGTCCCTGGATTCAAGGGGATGTGCATGCTTAGGTGTGAGTCCCTGGATTCAAGGGGATGTGCCTGCTTAGGTGTGGGTCCCTGGATTCAAGGGGATGTGCATGCTTAGATGTGAATCCCTGGATTCAAGGGGATGTGCATGCTTAGGTGTGTGTCCCTGAATTCAAGGGGATGTGCATGCTTAAGTGTGAGTCCCTGGATTCAAGGGGGATGTGCATGCGTAGGTGTTGGTCCCTGGATTCAAGGGGGTGTGCATGCTTAGGTGTGGGTCCCTGGATTCAAGGGGATGTGCATGCTTAGGTGTGAGTCCCTGGATTCAAGGGGATGTGCATGCTTAGGTGTGGGTCCCTGAATTCAAGGGGATGTGCATGCTTAGGTGTGGGTCCCTGGTTTCAAGGGGATGTGCATGCTTAGATGTGGGTCCCTGAATTCAAGGTGATGTGCATGTTTAGGTGTGAGTCCCTGGATTCAAGGGGATGTGCATGCTTAGGTGTGGGTCCCTTGATTCAAGGGGATATGCATGCTTAGGTGTGAGTCCCTGTATTCAAGGGGATGTGCATGCTTAGGTGTGGGTCCCTGCATTCAAGGGGATGTGCATGCTTAGGTGTGAGTCCCTGTATTCAAGGGGATGTGCATGCTTAGGTGTGAGTCCCTGTATTCAAGGGGATGTGCATGCTTAGGTGTGGGTCCCTGGATTCAAGGAGATGTGCATGCTTATGTGTGAATCCCTGAATTCAAGGGGTTGTGCATGTATAATTCTCTGGACCCAGAAGGATGTGCATGATTCTTGTGGTTCCATGATTTAGAACTTAACTGAGAATCTAGAGAACTGTTACGCGATGCATTAGTGACAGTCTATGTTCACGATTTGTTAGACCGATGCTTTAGGAATTAAATGGATGCTGCCGATGTTACTGTGAAGATAAAAACATATTGTAGATGATTAGCTTCGCACGTTCTAATGAAAGTAACCCTGTGAGACGGTGAAGCTGACTATGTTTTAACAATTGATGATGGGACATTTCCAACAAATCCTGACTGTTGTTATTAACTGTGTTATGACAGTTCCAACAACTCATGACTGATGGTGTTAGCTTGTGGGACCATTCCAAGAACTCCTGGATGGTGATGTTAACGTTGTTGGCACATGCTTGATATGTTAGTGTCTGTTGTCTACTTTCTAATGAAAAGCCGATGTTTTGGAGTTGCACCAACAATATACGTGGTCGAAGCTCCAGCAGAAGTGATCTTTTATCTATTGCTGATTGTTGGTTGTGATGTGCATTGTTTTAATCAACATTATTCTCGTTTTATTGCAATGAATAGTTTCAGAATTAAATAAATTTAATTTCACATTTTAACTTCATGAATACAAAATGGTTTGACTTGTTCTTAATTGTTCTTTTACACTTTATGCTCCTTATGATCTTTTGATTTGTTTCCATATGTCCTTCTTCACTTTATAAAAGTCGTTGTGGTTAGGCTAGTTTTTAGATGTTCTACTTCACTTAAAAGGAATTATTTTGGTTCTCTATTTTCTTTCTTTATGATTTTGTTCCACGTATGTTATTTTATTTTTTATGATATATGGTAATCTTTACTGAAGTCCTTCATTGTAGGTTCTTCATTATTCAATGAAAGTATTTTTACCTGGCATGCTCTCCATACTTCTCCATGAAGTAGGAAAACTTTCACTATAAATTAAGCAGGACAAACTTTCACTATACATTAAGTAGGATAAACTTTCACTATAAATTAAGTAGAATACATTTTCACTATAAATTAAGTAGAATAAACTTTCACTATAAATTAAGTAGGATATACTTTCCCTATAAATTAATTAGGATAAACTTTCACTATAAATTAAGTAGGATAAACTTTCACTATAATTTAAGTAGAATAAACTTTCACTATAAATTAAGTAGAATAAACTTTCACTATAAATTAAGTAGGATAAACTTCCACTATAAATTAGTACTCAGGAGTATGTGTCTCAAGTAGACTATGACGCTGATACACAGTTCCCGACCATCACGTTTATTTCAATATTAACCAGGAAAAACTGTTCTTATCATCAGTAGAACAGGCAATGTCTAGTGGATTATAATCACTTCTTGATGGAAAATTTGATGGACAGTCTTTGGTTAACAGTATCTTTTTCTAAATATAAACGTCTACAATGCTCGCTGATCTATTTTAGAAAAAGACCTTCTGGAGTATGGATCTGACCATAAATTGCCTCACAAATTTAGGAAATTGGTCTGTAAAAGTGTGATAGTAGTTGACAAGGGGGAGGAGGTTGGTCGCGAAAATTTGACGTAAGCAATGAGCTCCTGTACCAGAAAATAACTAGCCAACCAACATACAGATTATCTTTTATAATCATAAACAATAATCATGTCTTTTAACAACTACATAACAGCTACATTGTGTTAAAATATCTGACATAAATAAACACATACAAGTACTATACATTTTCATTTGATATTCTCCTTTCGTGATACGTGGCGGTAAATTAACAAATTCAATTTCACAACAAACATCATTTATTTGAGCTGTCCTAACGCAACATTAACGAGTTTTTTTTGTTTGTTTTTGTTTTGTTTTGTTTTGCAAGACGCTTGTTCTGTTTTGTGAAATAACTGTATTAGTGAAGTTAATTTTGTGATGTAATGAAAACAACTTAGACCGTGCACTCATTGAATCTCCTGGACATAGGAAAGTGCAGTGATTGTGTATGTATTCAAGAGATACATTAACATTTTCAACACGTTTGGTAATCAAATATGTATGGCTTCAAAAGTGTACCGGCTTTATTTATACGCAAGTAATTTTTAAAAGAAGTTCATCATTTGAAAAGAAATCATTTATAACTGTATTAGTGAAGTTAATTAGTGCAAATTGTGAGTCACCGATTGTTTATTGATATTTTAACACTGTCCTGAATAAACGTCTTGACATGTTCTCTATGTAAAGAAAAGTGTGATTTATGAGTTAACATAACAATGTTGCTTGAATACTCTACACCATTTTCATACCGTGACTGGAGCATGGCAAAGCTACTTCAGCAAAAACATTTTCTCCAACAAATGTACCTAGCTGTCTAGTTAATTGGCGACCAGTTTGACTAGTATAAAAAGTTCCTAGCTGTCCTATTATTCAACAACCAGTGTGATTAGTATAAAAGTGTCTAGCTGTCTAATTATTCGACAACCAGTGTGACTAGTATAAAAGTGTCTAGCTGTCTAATTATTCGACAACCAGTGTGACTAGTTTATAAATGCTTAGCTGTCTAATTATTCGACAACCAGTGTGACTAGTATAAAAGTGTCTAGCTGTCTAATTATTCGACAACCAGTGTGACTAGTTTATAAATGCTTAGCTGTCTAATTATTCGACAACTAGTGTGACTACTATATAATTGCTTAGCTGTCTAATTATTCGACAGCCAGTGTGACTAGTATAAAATGCCTAGCTGTCTAATTATTCGACAACTAGTGTGACTACTATATAATTGCTTAGCTGTCTAATTATTCGACAGCCAGTGTGACTACTATATAATTGCTTAGCTGTCTAATTATTCGACAACCAGTGTGACTACTATATAAATGCCTAGCTGTCTAATTATTCGACAGCCAGTGTGACTACTATATAATTGCTTAGCTGTCTAATTATTCGGCAACCAGTGTGACTAGTATAAAATGCCTAGCTGTCTTGTTAACTGACGACCAGTGGCTAGTATAGTTTTCAACACCTACACCGTAGCGATGTCATTTTCCTGTTCTACTGCGTTCGTTCTCAAAATCCCGCAGATTAACAGGATGTCGTCTAGACAGCGGAATATGTTGTGTCGTGGCGTACAGCTTGACTTCCATATCAGCGACTTTCGGCCAGACATCCGACTTCAGCATGTCTTCTGGACACCTTTACCCTTACGGTATGGGATAGCCAAAACCATGCATACAATTGCCTTAGTCGCCCCTCACGATATGAGTGACAGGTACATTTTCCTCTTCGTCTATGCTCGCTCTCCGATAACCAACACGAGAGTTCGTGTGAATTCCGCCAGGAGCGTGATGTACGCTGTGCTGTCAGTTTAACAACATAACTAAGTTATTTGCCCCCCGAAGGGTCAAGCACATCCGTTTTACGCATGCCTTTAATTTTGGTTGGTATCCTTAGCCTGTGACAGCCTTCCTATTTGTCTCCAGGAGATAGACGTGTATCGACTAGTTAGTTAGTTAGTCGTCGGAATAAGTGTATCGACTTTACGCTGGGGCGGTTTTTGCACCCATTGTGCCCTTAGACTTCACAGGCCAAAACATGTCCATGGGTGGCAGTCTTCGAGGAGATGTTAAACAAGGATTTAGGTTTCGGTCCTAGGCTGCCAATGAAATCGTCTCGCATAATTAAACGTTTTGTGCCCGTGCCCATTGAGTACTGTGCTACATCTCTCCGCGAGCATGATTCCGGTATAGGAAAGATAAAAGATAGAATTGGGTCTGGGTTCGTTCACCGTCTTTAACCGAGGTCTTATTCACCGAGATCCTGAACTTTTCCTCCAAGTCGGCATTTTTACATAATTTTAGGAGCACCGGGAAAAAACTTTATTTCTGATTTCTTTCAAACATTTTCCCGTTCTACTTGCACGTATCCATGGCGCATGCTGCCGTCTCATCTTATTTATATATGAGAGAAAATGTGTATCTTAAATGAAGGGGAAGAGGATAGCTACATTAACTATTGACATGTGTTGGTAAGAGATTAAAGGGAGTGTTAACAAATTGCTTCCGTAATTTTTTACAGCTACTGAGTACATGGTGAGTTGGTGTACTTATACACCAGAACTATTGTCACAGTAACTTGGAAAGTGGTTCATTTTCATGCCCATTGACTCAATTTAATGTTTTCTGTTTGCGCTGTGTGCCGCATTCAGGCTGAAATAAGTAAAGTTATCCCATTACATCTATTAATTCTGTAGGTGTGTGAGATGTTAGCGATCTCACATTTCAGTGACTCTGCTGTTCAGTGACTCTGCTATTCAGTGACTCTGCTGTTCAGTGACTCTGCTGTTCAGTGACTCTGCTATTCAGTGACTCTGCTATATGATGACGTTAGACATCTCTACCTTGCAGTTTTTACTTTCCGGACTGATTCGGTATCAAATTAAGGATGGATTGACCCGGAATAAAGATCACGAAAAAAAATAGAAATAAAGATCAAGCAAATAGAATATTTTGGACACATTAAAAGACATGACACCTTATTGAAGACCTTACTTGAGGGTAAAGTCAAAGGGAGGCGAGCAAGAGGTAGGCAGAGATACAAGTGGGAGAGTAACATCACACGATCGACAGGTTACAGTCTAGTAGAGTGCACCGCCAAGACAAGAAACAAGGGATGTTGGAGATCCTTTGCAGTCAGCTTCGTTGCGGAAACGAAACTTCATGATGATGTTGATGACGACCCAGAAGTCGTTGCGACCTGAAAAACTGTTTTACTCAACTGGAGAAAGAACCCAGGACAACCCATATGCAAAGCCAGTGCGCTACACCCCCCACCCCCTGTGTGATCCAGACTATGCCTGTATGAGAAGAACATAAAGTCTTGATTAGATAACTATGATCAGAGAGAACACTAACTACCTGCATTGTTTTACCCACCATAGAGAGTGCAGTAACTACCTGCATTGTTTTACCCACCATAGAGAGTGCAGTAACTACCTGCATTGTTTTACCCACCATAGAGAGTACACTAACTACCTGCATAGTTTTACCCACCATAGAGAGTGCAGTAACTACCTGCATTGTTTTACTCACCATAGAGAGTACAGTAACTACCTGCATTGTTTTACCCACCATAGAGAGTGCAGTAACTACCTGCATTGTTTTACCCACCATAGAGAGTACAGTAACTACCTGCATTGTTTTACCCACCATAGAGAGTACAGTAACTACCTGCATTGTTTTACCCACCATAGAGAGTACAGTAACTACCTGCATTGTTTTACCCACCATAGAGAGTACAGTAACTACCTGCATTGTTTTACCCACCATAGAGAGTGCAGTAACTACCTGCATTGTTTTACCCACCATAGAGAGTACAGTAACTACCTGCATTGTTTTACCCACCATAGAGAGTACACTAACTACCTGCATTGTTTTACCCACCATAGAGAGTGCAGTAACTACCTGCATTGTTTTACCCACCATAGAGAGTGCAGTAACTACCTGCATTGTTTTACCCACCATAGAGAGTGCAGTAACTACCTGCATTGTTTTACCCACCAAAGAGGTTTAAGAAGTGTGGCAGCCGTAGAAAATATAAAATATGTTGTGATTGACAAGTGACGCATAACATACAATGTAATGCAATGCCTGGATTGTTGTTGTTCTCTAGGTAAATTTACCTTAATTTTTGTCTTTTTGCAGGAAATACAAGAAAGTTAGTTAAACAGACTGGTAAATCTTCCCCGTCGTAAACAATTTTCAAAAAAGATACAAAATAGTCTCATGGAAGTGATGGCATTGAGTAATGGGAAAATGATCTCTTTTTTCTTGGTATGTCGGCTTGGGAATTTGCTGTATTTGTATTGAATTATATAGACTGGGGTTGTCTGGCTTTATTTTACAGGGTTATTTCTTAAAAGTCAGTGGTAACACTATATGAGTAAAATAGCCACAGCAAACACTTTGCAATCCCATTGTGAGCCGCGACGCACAACTTGGGCATCTATGATATTTAACATATAGTTCTATTGCTGCATATCGCGTGCCCACTTTTGAGTATTATATGATTAATTATATACTAGTCCGCCCGTGTGTTGCCAAGGATCGAAAGGGGAGCAAAGAATAGCAACAATGTTTACCTTCCATGCATGCCGTAAAAGCGACTATGGAGGTTATGGGGTGGAGTTTTCTGCCCCATCCCATATAGGGTCAGTGACACAACGCCATGCTGAAGTCGTTGTGTCAAGCCGAAAGGCGCAGATATCGCAGAAATGCTGTAAATCATAACACAACGCATTCCGTTCTCCGGACTACATCCTGCTAATCTGCAGGAGTTTGAGAACGAACGCAGAAGAAATATACTAGTCACATGGGAAGGCGGTAATATCACTCCATATAGAATTAACAAATGTTTCCTTCAATTAAAACGTAGGAGATATGAGATAACGACATGAAACTAGACCGTTGTGTTCCTTGAGTTTGTAATAAAACTTGTTCTAGAATATCCCTAATGTCCATGTTACTCAACATTATGTAGTAGAATATCCTTGTGTAGATGATTTATTACTAAAATATTTCTGAAATACACATTTTTATTACTCATTTAGAAAAACGTAAACTACAACAATTTGTAGTGCTCATGAATTTCTGTAGTTGTGTTGGTGTTGACCACATAGCAATGTATCTATAGACTAAATGTAGACATCCCTGCAAAAAATCTATAGACTAAATGTAGACATCCCTGCAAAGAATCTATAGACTAAGTGTAGACATCCCTGCAGAAAAACTATAGACTAAATGTAGACATCCCTGCAAAAAATCTATAGACTAAATGCAGATACCTCAGCAAAGAACCTATAAACTAAGTGCACATATCCACGTTATTGACATTCACTATTTTGAAATGACACCTTGTAAAAACCTGACAATTTTTATTGATAAGTAGAGATACAAGTGGGAGGGAAATATTACGAGATCAACATGTTACAGTCTAGCAGAGTGTACCACCAAAGCAAGAAACAAATATGTTGGAGGTCTATTTCATTGCGGAAAAGGCACTTGATGATGATGTTTCTAGAAATCGATAAAATATGACAGGGACACTCCTACGCTAATAAAAAATACCAGCTGTCTTATAAAGACAAAAACAAAATCTCCTTACAATGTACAATGCAAATCTATTTTGATAATTTGTTGTTCGTCCTCTGTACAATGCTGCAATGCTAAACTTGAATCAGACACATGAAGCGTCTTCTGTAGATAGTTTGTCTCTATTAGTTTATATCTCTGTTTAACATTGTCTCTATGTAATCTCTGGTCGCCATGTCCTTAATACAAACATAACTTCTTGTCATAAGATACAGCTTGTACGCAACGCTGGGGAAAAAAAAACACGAAACAAAACACAATTATTTCGCAATTTGTGTCTTTAATTTTATCTGGGCCCAGAGGAAACGAAACAATTTTTCTGGTTTTTACATTATAGTGCAACAAGACTCCGACAAAAACGCAGGCTACAGACAGTACGCGTGGCTTCAAATATCAGCCATATTGACGCCGTACATTGCAATCAACCATGTTATACAATGCGTGACAAATCAAAATCGTGCAATGGCTGTATAATTCCCAAGTTCCGTTTGTTATTAGAAGTGCAGCAACGTCGTCGAATAGTTAGAACGTGAGGTCTCGAGTTCAAGTCATCGTTGGAACATAATTTTATCTTTTCTGAGGTACAATAACAACCATTTTAGTACACGCCGTAGCGACTGCTATTTCAATGCGACTTTGATTTCCTCTGCTCATTTCTCGCCTTCCTTACAAGGAAAACATTCAGTAGAAGTAGCTTATAAGTATGTGTAATAGCTTTTATTTGTGAGCTCTAATGTTATTAGCATCACTTTACACAAGTATTGGAATACATCAGACGTGTAATTTGTTTGGTTTGTCTTGGTGGTCCGCGCACGCTCTTTTCAACCTTGGATGTTACTCTTATTGGTTATATCAGGGCGTATTGTGTCGCTTTGTGACCTGGATTTTTCCGTGTTGGACTGGTTAGTCTGACTTGGGGTCTGGTCTGAAAGTCTTAATAAGGACGATACATTTTGGGAGGGAATCTAGTACTAGAAATGACTTTTTACATGGTATTGCTCCGACTGAATCGGATGTGGCATCATGGTTCTGGGTCTTTCCTTTCAGTATCATTCTGGATTTTTGTTACCACTTTGGTGGGTGGATTGTCCTGTGGCGTATCAATTCCGAAGCAGAATGCTCAGACGTTGAACATTAAATTGATTACTATTTATACAAGTCACACGGTGACCTTAGCACAATCTTCATCTATTCAATACGAGTCACAGGGTTACCTCAACACAATATCCCTCTATTCAATACGAGTAACTTGTGGACTTGACACAATATCTAACTATTCAATACAAGTAACATGTTGACTTGACACAATATCCAACTATTCAATACGAGTAACTTGTGGACTTGACACAATATCTAACTATTCAATACAAGTAACATGTTGACTTGACACAATATCTAACTATTCAATACAAGTAACATGTTGACTTGACACAATATCTAACTATTCAATACAAGTAACATGTTGACTTGACACAATATCTAACTATTCAATACAAGTAACATGTTGACTTGACACAATATCTAACTATTCAATACGAGTAACATGTTGACTTGACACAATATCGAACTATCCAATACGAGTCACACGTTGACTTGATACAATCTTCAACTATTCAATTTCGTACAAAGATAATATAAATTGGGAGCGTCGTGTCAGTTATAAAAGAAATCAGAAGACAGTAGACGTTCAATGATACTGTTGACGTGTGTATTAACAATGTTAACGGTATTATGATTTATTTCTAGACTGGTAATTGTGTACACTATCAAAATCATGTTCATAAATCGTCTGGGAAATTGTTGGTAAGTCTTCACTTAATGTCTCGTTTCTACGTCTGATGTTGTATAATTCATAATAGACTAATCTGTTTTCTATCACTAAGTCATTACCCTACAGATTAAAGATGGAAGGTGATTTTAAATAATATTAGGGCTTCCTTTAATGAAGTCTCGTTTCTAGGTATTCTTCCTTTAGTATTTAAGTGTTTCTTCGTTTTGTTTCAGATTTAAGTCTTATATTCTGTCTATAATGTAATCTTATTTAAGGACTCACTAAATTCTTCACGATTCTGTGAGAGTTGATATGTTGCAGTCAATGAAGACATGTTTCAATACTGTGTCAACCATGACCAGCACTTTCTCCGTTATCAACAAACATGCCTTCTGTGACTCGATTTTGCATAGCTCTTGATACGGTTAAAGAACCACATTTTTATTTTTAATTTCTTGCAATTTCTCATTATTGGTTTAATTGAACTTGTACACCTCTGTTTATGATATTTGGTACACGTCATTAGAAGGCGGTGTATGATCAAGGACGATGTGCCATATCAGTCACCATGTGGTACACATTGTAGATTCAAAATTTTACATAAAAAATGAATATTCAGTGCTAACTGCCATTTGAAAATGAGACGTTACGACTGTGAAAAAGGATCTCTGACCATTCGCTTTCGTATTCCACATCGTAACCATATTCCCAATGTAATCCTTGCCAGATGTCCTGAATGTAGACTGTGTCTGAATTATCATCACGCTATGTTACATGTATACTCAGAATGTAAATAACCTTGCTGATTTTACATACCGCCTCTAATCTTGTGTGACTGGACACTGCCAATGGGTCACTTTATGGTACTTTATTTCGAAAGTCAATGAAAAGAACGTAGAAGTTAGATCAATCAGGATAAGTGGAATTGAGAGGTGAGATCATCACGTTGTTCAGAGATTCTGGAGAAGCGTTTGCTGACTTTGCATTTGTATATTGGCACGATGGTTCTAATAACATGCTGAATAAACATCAGTGGCTTCTAAAGCCAGGAAAGTTGTCCAATCTATCCGTTCTGGTAGTCTGGTTTCTATTCTCATCAATACGTTTTTATTGTTTCGTGAAATTACTGCCTTCAGTGACAATAATTTGGTAGGGACACGAGAAGTGATATAAAAACTGATTATTAATGTTTACGATTCTGCAAGACGTCTCAATAATATTGTCGTTTCGAAATTGGACACAACTTGTGGTTTACAATATAATTTACTGTTGGTGCTTGATGGTTATCACTTGAGCTACTGAGATGAAAAGATAAAATAGATGTAGAGGATTGTCTTTATTGTGCTGTTGTTTCTCATATGTACTCCGTCCCTCTCAACTAAGCTACATCATTCTGCTGAGAGTACCATTCTTAGCACGTAACTATATAGCTTCGATCAAGCGAAAATCATTGATCTAAAAAAATGCACTTTACAAGCGAGACTTTGCGAGAAGAATTCCAATCCGTGACCTTTTAAGGATAAATCTAACGACTTAACCACTACGCCAGGTATATAATTCAACTTGAGATACTGATGTATATTCGGTACTCTCAACAACCATCATCCTGCGCTGATTGGAGGTATAAAACATGTGAAAGTCTTCATGTCATCATGTGAAAACCAATGACCAATACCGTTATACTCTTCCTCTTTTGGGAGGTTAAAATTTAGTACAGCACAACCATCATGTTCAAGTCAGTAGATCAAGTTCAAAATAAATTATATATATAATAGAAGCCATCAACTTGATGAAAATAACATCTACAAACTAGATTATCACACTAAATATCTACAAATAACATAGCACAAACAAGTTCTTAACGCAAGCACGAAGAGCATCTCTGAGACAATTACTTTCATCTCTTCAAACACTTACACAATGTCTAGAGAAATTCAATGTCCGCGTCTGTGTGACGTCAGAGGAGTAATTCAACCTGACGTGAGTGAGGTGGTGCAGATCAATAATGGCGTTCAGGTTCAGAGACACAAGACGAAATGTGGCAAGGTTATTTGAAGTCATCAATAACTGATCAAAAGATAACTTTGAAAATTGTGACCAAGAACACGTTTTATTGCTGTTGTAACGAACTACTTCAGTTATTCGGTGCCGCCATTCGCATTCGGAGGTTTGTTGGGTTGGTGGTTCCTGTTTGTGTTGACGCGTGTTTCCTAAGATGTACTTCTCTGAGATTATTATATCGTTTGTGATCAAACACAATCAATTGCAGTGACTAGAATGTTTTCATATAATGTGATGATTATGTGTACATTGTGTAATAATATTTACAAGTCATGGCGAGTGTGTAGAAATATAGTCGAATATTTAAAAGTCATGTCGAGTGTGTAGAAATATAGTCGAATATTTAAGTCATGGCGAGTGTGTAGAAATATAGTCGAATATTTAAGTCATGGCGAGTGTGTAGAAATATAGTCGAATATTGAAGTCATGTCGAGTGTGTAGAAATATAGTCGAATATTTAAGTCATGGCGAGTGTGTAGAAATATAGTCGAATATGTAAGTCATGGCGAGTGTGTAGAAATATAGTCGAATATTTAAGTCATGGCGAGTGTGTAGAAATATAGTCGAATATTTAAGTCATGGCGAGTGTGTAGAAATATAGTCGAATATTTAAGTAATGGTGAGTGGGTAAATAATTGGTCGAAAATTTAAAAGTCATGGCGAGTATATAGCAATATGGTCGACTATTTACAAGTCACGGCGAGTGTATAGAACTTTAATAGACTATTTACAAGTCATGGCGAGTGTGCACACATATGGTCAAATACTTACAAGTCATGGCGAGTGTATAGACACACTAGATAATATAGTGGGAAAATCATCACAATCACCAAGAAATGATAGAATGTTTACAACATATTTAGAATATGAATGATATGCTGCAGGTATAAGTGGCGTCGAGAGTTTAGATACAAGTCAACATCATGTGCACATAGTGCCATCTATTTCACATTTTCAAATTGTGGAATTATGTTAAATTGTATCCAATTAGTATTAACGGTATTACAGGTGCATCAATTAAGGTATGTCCCACTGCTTTAAAGGTATTACAGGTGCGATAATTTAAGACTGTCTACTGTACCATTTGTATTAACGGTATTAGAGATACAATTATCGTCTATAACACTTGTACTAACGGTATTATAGATGCAATTATCTTCGTATGTCACACTTATACTAATGGTAATATACAGGCAATTATCAACTCGTAACCCATTCGTATTAACGGCATTAAAGATGCAATATTCAACTTTTGTCATACTTGTATAAGCGGTGTATGGTCACATGCTGTCACACTCAAATTAAATGTATGTCAATTTTTCCTATTGGGTTCAAGATACAATAGTAAAAATAGTGCCACATTCTTACTAACATTGTAAGAAACGCACATTGTCAAAGTGGTCTGATGGATAGACACACTGTGTCACTCTCGTAAGTACTATGTAATAATCAGATTGTGTGACTTTCTGCTTAATGGTACAGTGGACATGTTGTTTCACTCTCTAATTAATGGCATATTTGCCATATTGTGTCACTCTCTAACTAATGGTATAGTAGATAAATGGTGTCATTCTTGTAATTACGATGTAATACTAGGTGAAATCAGTTGGATATAATTTGGAAAATAATGATCAGTATCACAATAAAAATCAATTTACTGAAATCGATAGTGATAAGTATAGTTTTATATGGATGTGAAAGTTGAACACTCAATGCAGACATGGAAAGAAGAATTTAAGCTTTATAAAGCAAGTGATGTATACGTTATCACAGAAATCAAATAAGCCACAGGAACAAGCTTACAAACAGCGCACAAGAAGGCCATCTCCAGAGAACTCTTCCACCCCTGACGCTGCAAGGCAAACAAGAGACACAGCGTATAGATAGATAGATAGATGTATACGTTTGTAAAGAACTAGCTATATAGAACATGGGACAAATATATTTGTCCGGTAGCAAATAAACAACATGAAATTTATCAAGAACCTCTTTTGGTAGTGGTGAAATGGCGTAAACGTGTTTGATTTGAATATATAACGAGGCAGAACTCACTTTCTAAACATATTATACAAGGAAAGGTCGAGGGTGGAAGAAGAAGAGAGTTGAGGAAAATTTTGGATTAATAACATTGAGGAATGGTTTGGACATGATTTTCTACACTCACCGGAATTGCTGAGGATATAGATGTTTGGAGAGTTTTTTGTGTGCTGATGTCTCCAATGTTCTCTCTACGACCATGACGGGTTACGGGTCTTATTGTTATAAGTACTATGTAATAATCAATCTGTATTGCTATCATATTAATTGTGGCTTGACTGATCGTCGTACACTTATGTGATGGTGGTGTGATTATATGATTTGGTTGTTCCTGCAGTTGTGGCTTTCAATATATATATATATATACTATGTTGTTGGTGTTGTCTTCTTCCTCTCCTCGAACCCCAGGAATTGAAGGGATTAGATCTTACTTCCAATGAGCTGTTTTTCATACCCAGGAGGCTTCAGCTTTCAGCCTAGTACAATGCTTTTTGAAGGAACTTTTTACACAGAGGCAGTATAAGTCGAGAGACGAGCTGATAGTTTGCATGGGTGACCCATTGTTTGTCCTTCCGCCGACGAGACGTTTTGCAGCCAGCGAGTTGTTCCTCGTGTAATAAGACCAGTCCATTACCACCCTTTGTGACCCTAGGTCCCAGAGAACTAATTTCTTTCGTCTGAACTATGTTTAGCAACGGTGACTATCGAATTAGACACAGGGTTGATACACTTTCCTAGACGAGGCACTGCTTTGCTAAACACGTTGTGGGTCTGGGATTTGACCTGTGCATTTCTCGCGCACTCACCTCGTCCGCTTTAGATGGTCTTCCAATCCATCGCCAGGCACGGTCTATGTATTTTGACTTATTTACGTATATTACCCAAAGAGGTAGGTAAAATACGAATCTCAGACGAGGAGCTTTGATGTGGGTCCTTGGGTTCTGAACATAATTCTATCTGTATGAGCAGTGTCTGGCTACGGTCGACAGTCGAGTTGGGTCTGCATTATCTTTAGATACCTGTGCTGCACTCAGAGGATTGAACAATGCACTCCCCGACATTTGTTCCATGCTTGTCCTGTTCGCAATTGGGCGGTGGGGTGCTGTATTCAAAGCTTTTTCCTTACTCAGGAGTGCATGTTCAAGTTGGCGTATCCAATACTTGACGCATAACTCCTACTTTCAATGGAGTCAATTGTGGTGGTGCATGTGGGCTTCTATGTATGTGTTCTCAAGCATAAACATCACTTCCAGTGCTAAGACCGATTGGGCGATTGTAGCTTCAGTGCCACTTAATTGATTCAGGTACACTACGCTGCCCTCTAGCGTGTCTTACCTTTTTCATATTCGGTGTGTACTCGTAAGATCACCGTATGTTAGGGACATTGACATTGGTCGCCCCTCCAATGCTTCTGTTTTTTAAGCCTGTCAAGACGGAATGCACAGATGCCTTGCATCACATTGTGCCGACAGTGATGTTGGATATATCGGCGTAGAGGTTTCGGAGATTTTTCCTGTCTCTCTGCAGACATTTCTCATTCAATCTACAGCATCTACATCCACGGACTCGAGCCTAAAAGTGTTAGCCAGGAATACAGCAAGAGCAGCTGTATTTCTGTTTCCATTGTGCAGCACAAGGAGGTCCTTTTATGATCTTGGTTATCTGGGTCGGCATGAGAGCAATGTGTTTTTGCAACCCTTTGCTACCCTGTGTTGTTGGTTTATGCCGACATTGTGTCTGAGCTCAAATCGTTTCGCGAGAAGTTTTTACCGTAGTGGTACGCGTAGAGTGACATTTATTAGTAACATGAATTCGGCATCGCAAGGTGGATCAAATTTTGCAAAAAAGAAGACAACAGCATAGCATATGTTTTGTGGATGAGTTTTTCTACAATTATGTTAGGACTTTTCTTCGACAGAAAAGTAGAGAATAATGTGCGTACCAATCCCGTTAACGTAGTATAGACTATATAAGAACTATTGTACAAATGGAAAACAACCTTCTAAAATGAGTCATTTGACGTATCTCATGATTTTTATTGGTCATTCTATGTAAACTTTGTGTCGACAGCCAATGGAACTCACGGAAAACGTCAAATGTTGAATTATTCTAGAAGGTTGTTGCCCTATTAGCCAACATTTAATGCCATGCACAAACACTCCTTGGTTGTTGGAAGGGTCCAATTGGTCCAAATTCAGCACACTGTAAAATACATTGATATGTTGATTTTACACATCAAAATAACATTTTATTTTACATATAATCTTTTTTGTGTAACATAGTCAACATCGCAAATTCTGAACTCAGTTTGTACCCCAATGCTGATATGCGTTTCTTGAGCAGCTGACGAATAAAATCATCGTTTCAAGAAAAGTGGGCATCATGGTGGCAATACCGACGGGAGGAAAAGATAAACAACATCTGCTATTGGAATTGTCTTAGCATTGACTAGTTGGGCTGGGCGTTGGAGAGAATCTAGACTTTGACATTATGGAGACACCACAGGAGATACAAGATGAGCATTTTAAACTATGGAGACACTACAGGAGATACAAGATGATCATTTTAAACTATGGAGACACTACAGGAGATACAAGATGATCATTGTAAACTATGGAGACACTACAGGAGATACAAGATGATCATTTTAAACTATGGAGACACTACAGGAGATACAAGATGATCATTGTAAACTATGGAGACACTACAGGAGATACAAGATGATCATTTTAAACTATGGAGACACTACAGGAGATACAAGAGGAGCATTTTAAACTATGGAGACACTACAGGAGATACAAGATGATCATTTTAAACTATGGAGACACTACAGGAGATACAAGAGGAGCATTTTAAACTATGGAGACACTACAGGGAACACAATCCGAACATTAAAAACAATGACGACACTACATGAGACAAAATCCGAGAATTTGAATTTATGGAGACATTGCACAAGACACAATCCTGTCTTGTATTGTTTTCTTGATCTTGTCTTGTCCTGTCATTCTATTGAATGCACTCAATGTTATATTTAATAGACACACTTTGCATATTTTCAATTGACTTTGTTTCTTCGGTAAGAGAGACAGGATCAAGTCATTCTAAACAATCACAGATTTATTATCGTTGACAATAAATACTTTCAGTCCCAGTCACACAGACTACAGCCTGACTGCCTATATCTCAACCCCAAAACTAAACTTCGTTACTAAAACTCAACTCTTAACTCCAAAACCAAAACTCTCCGTTCCTAAAACTGAACTCCAACTTATTAAAACTAACCGTGTGCAAAAAACTGAACTGTCCGCTTTTCGCTCAAACAACAAACTTTTCGCTCACTCAGTCGCTCCAAACAAACACACTGTCTCAAGACAATAACTAGTAATTGAACCAGTCCTTAATAGTTCTTGTAGAGTGAATAGGTAAGGGGAGTAGGTAGGTAGGGGGGGGAGTAGGGCGTTCTGGTGCAATCATTGCAGATCAGACTACAGGAGGACGAACGAACAGTAGCCTGGTGTCTGATACTGCCACAATGGGTTATTTTACCATTTCACTGTCTGCAACAGTTACAGACATTGTAGAGACATTCCTGTCTGCAACAATCAGAGACCTTATAGAACCATTCCTGTCTGCAACAATCAGAGACCTTATAGAACCATTCATGTCTGCAACAATCAGAGACCTTATAGAACCATTCCTGTCTGCAACAATCAGAGACCTTATAGAACCATTCATGTCTGCAACAATCAGAGACCTTATAGAACCATTCATGTCTGCAACAATCAGAGACCTTATAGAACCATTCATGTCTGCAACAATCAGAGACCTTATAGAACCATTCCTGTCTGCAACAATCAGAGACCTTATAGAACCATTCATGTCTGCAACAATCAGAGACCTTATAGAACCATTCATGTCTGCAACAGTTACATACATTATAGAGATATTCATGTCTGCAACAATCAGAGACCTTATAGAACCATTCATGTCTGCAACAATCAGAGACCTTATAGAACCATTCATGTCTGCAACAGTTACAGACATTGTAGAGACATTCCTGCCTGCAACAATCACAGGCATTATGGAACCATTCGTGTCTGAAACAGTCGAATATATAATGAAATTAGTCGTCTGGAACATTCTCAGAAATTGGAAAAATAATTCTTAACTGAAACATTTCCATTCATCAAATCATCGCAGTCCAAAACAATCACATATAATCGCTCAGATTTGCCCAGTTTTGAACACCGCTGTAAGCAAGTATATCCACTTGAAAAAATAATAATCAAGATTACAGAAATTTCAATATCTCGTTTCACTCATGTCCTTGCTGATTTCTCTATATTAGACTTTTACCCTCGTGATATCACTAGTTATTTACAGCTGCATCTAGAGCTGTTCATCGTCACAGGCAAGATCATTAACGGTCCAGAGATAATCAATGATGCCTCACTAGATGTGTGTGTCTCCGCTTCCCTGTGTGTCCTTCATATAGCGCTCATGTTAGAGAGGTATGTTTTGTAGCTAGGACTTTACAAAGTATCGAAACTCGAAATGTGACTAGAGTTGTGTGCACAATTTCTGTCTGAGACTTCCTGATCAAAGCCACCCGCAGAAAATGACCCAAGACACAGGTTTTTGTCTGTCGCAGTGTGATAGAAATGGGCGGTTTCTCATTCTGCGAACATCAATACGTATAACGGGTGGCTTATTTCTGTACGGGATAAAATATATTTACACCGGACAGTTGCAGTAAGTAGAGGTTTCTGTGAGTGATTATCTATATTCTTCTCTAACATTGTTGCGCAATTGGAACAGTCGCAATTTGTGATTGTTCGAAATGTGTTGTGTTTTTTTTCATTCACAAAGGATGTATTTTATCATTTTATTAATGATAATAAACACAGGTTGTGAGATAACAGACGCAGTATGTGAGATAATAGGCAAAGTTTATGAGATAACAGACGCAGTATGTGAGATAATAGGCAAAGTTCATGAGATAACAGACACAGTATGTGAGAAAATAGGCATAGTTTATGAGATAACAGACACAGTATGTGAGATAATAGGCAAAGTTTATGAGATAGACACAGTACGTGAGAAAATAGGCAAAGTTTATGAGATAACAGACACAGTATGTGAGAAAATAGGCAAAGTTTATGAGAGCACAGACACAGTATGTGAGATAACAGACGCAGTATGTGAGATAATAGGCAAAGTTTATGAGATAACAGACGCAGTATGTGAGATAACAGACGCAGTATGTGAGATAACAGACGCAGTATGTGAGATAATAGGCAAAGTTTATGAGATAACAGACACAGTATGTGAGATAACAGACGCAGTATGTGAGATAATAGGCAAAGTTTATGAGATAACAGACGCAGTATGTGAGATAACAGACGCAGTATGTGAGATAACAGACGCAGTATGTGAGATAATAGGCAAAGTTTATGAGAGCACAGACACAGTATGTGAGATAATAGGCAAAGTTTATGAGAGCACAGACACAGTATGTGAGATAATAGGCAAAGTTTATGAGATAACAGACACAGTATGTGAGATAATAGGCAAAGTTTATGAGATAACAGACGCAGTATGTGAGATAACAGACGCAGTATGTGAGATAATAGGCAAAGTTTATGAGAGCACAGACACAGTATGTGAGAAAATAGGCAAAGTTTATGAGAGCACAGACACAGTATGTGAGATAATAGGCAAAGTTTATGAGATAGACACAGTATGTGAGATAATAGGCAAAGTTTATGAGAGCACAGACACAGTATGTGAGATAATAGGCAAAGTTTATGAGATAACAGACACAGTATGTGAGATAATAGGCAAAGTTTATGAGATAACAGACACAGTATGTGAGATAACAGACGCAGTATGTGAGATAATAGGCAAAGTTTATGAGATAACAGACGCAGTATGTGAGATAATAGGCAAAGTTTATGAGATAACAGACGCAGTATGTGAGATAATAGGCAAAGTTTATGAGATAACAGACGCAGTATGTGAGATAATAGGCAAAGTTTATGAGATAACAGACGCAGTATGTGAGATAACAGACGCAGTATGTGAGATAATAGGCAAAGTTTATGAGATAACAGACGCAGTATGTGAGATAATAGGCAAAGTTTATGAGATAACAGACGCAGTACGTGTGATAATAGGCAAAGTTTATGAGATAACAGACACAGTATGTGAGAAAATAGGCATAGTTTATGAGATAACAGACACAGTATGTGAGATAACAGACGCAGTATGTGAGATAATAGGCAAAGTTTATGAGATAATAGACGCAGTATGTGAGATAACAGACGCAGTATGTGAGATAATAGGCAAAGTTTATGAGATAATAGACGCAGTATGTGAGATAATAGGCATAGTTTATGAGATAACAGACGCAGTATGTGAGATAATAGGCAAAGTTTATGAGAGCACAGACACAGTATGTGAGATAATAGGCAAAGTTTATGAGATAACAGACACAGTATGTGAGATAATAGGCAAAGTTTATGAGATAACAGACACAGTATGTGAGATAATAGGCAAAGTTTATGAGATAACAGACGCAGTATGTGAGATAACAGACGCAGTATGTGAGATAACAGACGCAGTATGTGAGATAATAGGCAAAGTTTATGAGATAACAGATGCAGTATGTGAGATAATAGGCAAAGTTTATGAGATAACAGACGCAGTACGTGTGATAATAGGCAAAGTTTATGAGATAACAGACACAGTATGTGAGAAAATAGGCATAGTTTATGAGATAACAGACGCAGTATGTGAGATAACAGACGCAGTATGTGAGATAATAGAGACAGTTTGTGAGATACTAATGTTTTTATTATAGTGTGTTCTTAAAACAAAACTTATATTACTGTAGGGTGTTATATATATATAATATATATACATTGCAACTCCCTGGTCAATAACAACATACCACTGGAATTTTAGTCATTCGGCCGTATGTTCAGTGCTCTACTAATGAGACATGAGTTCAAATCAGGGGACCATGTCTTCCATTACCTACTTATGAGTTTGGAATTCTAGTCATTCGACCATGTGTTCCATATCCTACCAATGAGACTGGAGTTCTTTTCATTTGACCATGTGTTCTATGCCCTACTTATGAGCTTGGAGTTCTTGTCATTCGACCATGTCTTCCATGCCCTACGTATGAGAATTTAGCTATAGTCATTCGGATATAAGCTTTATGCTCTACTTTTGCATAGAACAAATTTCTGCATATTCTTTATTACAATTTATATTTATCATCTGCTAAAATCGTCCATACACTCTCGAGGCCATAAAGGTGAGCTAAGAATAGTAACATTGTGAGCTGTCATTAATTGTACATGCAGCGACTAAGGTGATTTAGGAGTGACGTTGACAGTTTCATTCCACGAATGGTAAACGTCACACAAAAGCAATGCTAAAGTTGGATGTTTCATGCCAGTACAAGTGTACATATAACAGCTAAGATTTATAATATGACACATTTTATTCCGTTCTCTGCACTACATCCTGCTAACGAGCAGGAATTTCAGATGGACAGAATAATAATTAGATCACAATGCTCACATTAGGTGCTCATATTCAGTACACACATTAGGTGCTCATATTCAGTGCTCATATTAGGTGCTCATATTCAGTGCTCATATTAGGTGCTCATATTCAGTGCTCATATTAGGTGCTCATATTCCGTGCTTATATTAGGAACTCATATTCAGTGCTCACATTAGGTGCTCATATTCAGTACTCATATTCAGTGCTCATATTCAGTACACACATTAGGTGCTCACATTAGGTGCTCATATTCAGTGCTCATATTCAGTGCTCATATTAGGTGCTCATTTTCAGTGCACACATTCAGTGCTCACATTAGGTGCTCATATTCAGTGCTCACATTCAGTGCTCACATTCAGTGCTCACATTGCGAATGCTGTCTCTCACGAGCGTAAACTCGTTTGTTTTATCCATGTGAAATGCACCGACAAAAGATACAATGAATAATGATATGTGTGTTATTAATGGCATTGGCGACAGTATGATCTGGGCAGTAGCTATATGTGCTACTCTCTCAATGGCACTTATCACAATGATAAGGGCAGTAGCTACAGCTGTGGTACTAAAGAGGTCGCATGTAACTAACTTCATGTGACATATTCTTTATAGAACGTGGTCTTCCTTATGGATTCTCTGAACACTCCGCGATTCCTTGACGAGTTGACCTGCCATAGATAGGGACATGTTTAAGCAATCTGATATATCACTGCATCGTCGTCTTCTTTGGTCCCTTCTTCCCCTGATACCATTAACTTTGCCTTCAGCTATTAATCTTTCCATGATATGTCTTTTTAAATGACCAAAAAATAAAACGCAAAACAGCTTTCTTGCTAGGATGTAGTTCAGTAGCCAACCATCTTCGACGTTTATTGATCATAACACTTCTCGATTTTTCTTTTTATCTCTCCATGGTGTATATACATTTCTTCTGTTGCATCTCATTTCGAAAACAGCCGCCCGTATGTTGCCGGAGCCCGAAAGGGGAGCAAAGAATAGCAACACTGTTTACCTTCCACGCATGTCGTAAAAGGCGACTAAGGAGGTTATGTGATGGAGTTGGCTGTCCCATCCCATATAGGGTCAGTGACCCAAAGCCATGCTGAAGTTGGATGTGTCAGACCGAAAGGCGCAGATATCGCAGCAATGCTTTAAACCATGACACAGCGCATTCCGTTCTCCGGACTACATCCTGCTAATATGCAGGAGTTTGAGAACGAACGCAGAAGAAGAATTTCGAAAGCAGCGATTCTCTTTGCCATTATTTTTTTTAGTTTCCTTACCTCGCAACCGTATATTGCCACTGGAAATTCGCATGTTCGAATCATACATAGTTTGGCTTTGCTGCTGGCAACTTGCCAAAGATTTTGCAAGTTTCAGGGTCGCCATTGCAATTCTCAACTTGATTTCGACTGCGCAGCCTATCTACCTATTCACTAAACCCATCGTTGCCTTTCATCGTCACGGTGGAAGCGTTTTCTGGAGATGGTCCTCGTGTGTGCTTAGAATATTGTGGAATGTGTCGCCTCTTTTATTTCGTGATCCATTGTTATGCGGTCTCTAGATCTTCCTTCGCTGTATCTGTGTAGCATAGTTTGCTGTGGTATGCTGTCTGATGGTAGTCTGCTGATGTATGCAAACCATTTGATCTGTTGTCTCTTAATATATTCTAAGATTGGGGTGGTGCCGGTTCTGTGTCTAATGTTCTCATTCCTTACTCAGTCTCTTAGTGATATTCCTATGATTCTGCGTAAGTTTGCCATTTCAGCTGTGACACATTTACTTTTGTCCCGTGATATACTTATTTGGCATTGGTAGCACAGCGTTGGAATAATAATATTTTTTGAATAATGTTATTGTGGTGTTTAAATCTACATTTTTGTTTCTAAAGATTGCTATCATTTGCCCTAGGGGTGTGTATGCTTTACTACATCGTTGTGTGTTCTGCAGCACATCGACACAATTGTTCTAATCCACTCTGTACACTGTCCGTGATATCTGTTCTCTTCCTGCTCATGTTGTATAATAGGATATCATTATGTTATGTTAGAACTCTACAATTGCTTGAGGTGTGCAATGAGCAATTGCTTGAGGTTTGCAATGAGCAGTTTTTATTGTACACACATTAAACAGCATCGGGGACAGAAGATATCATTGTGACAGACCAGGTGCTATTGTTCTGATCTCAGTCGTCCAGGATCTGCACCTCAAAGTAACTTTTCTACAGATTAGCACATTTACTATCCAGCATGCGAACGTCATCATGAAATAAAACAACCACAACCACACACACACATACCTAAAATGAAGCTCTAACACAGGAAATACATTGAAGAAATACATGAAAATGTATGACCTGTGTGCACACACACACACACATACACCCGCACCCTCGCGCACACAAACACACACACACACACACATAAACATACACACACATGTAAACAATGAACATGGAAGCTGTGAATATCTCTTATAATAAACGACTAAAACAGGAAAAATCTTGATTATCAATGCGGAAAGCAATGGTACCAAATTCTTGTTGCCGCTTCAGGTCTATCTAATTTCCGTAGCGTCTGTGGAATCTAAAAACACATTTAGAACTTTCTTCTAGATTTACTATTATTTATTTTATTGTTCATTGTTCGAAAAGTTCCATATACTCATATTTAATTGAAATAATAATTCTACCCTGAGTGCATTTCAAAAATGTGCATTACAAAAATGGACGCAAATTTATATTTAATCTTTATAGCACGATTCCAAACCAACAGATACGATGGTTTGGTCATCAGGAAAGAATGACGTGTGATTCATTAGTATATAAAGCATATATGAAGAGAGGAGAAGCAGAAAGAAGAGCCAGTGGTAGACCTAGAGTACGCTGGATCGACAACATCAAAGAGACATTAAACGAACATCAAATAACATTATTTGATGCTGTCAGAAAAGCGAGAACAAGAACATTGTATCTCCCTCGACACCCGTAAATGGCAAAAGAGGAAAGAAGAAGAAGAAGCACGATTTCACTATAACCTCAAACGCTTAAATAACGTTTGTATAAGCTTCATCTCCGACAATTAAAGACCAATCAACAAACTCAGAACATAAGTTATTTTATTTGTCCGTGCATTTCGTTGATCAGAGTTGGAAGTCGACAATAAGTAAAAAA
The DNA here is from genome assembly GCA_034231615.1 of Meghimatium bilineatum. Lineage (NCBI taxonomy): Eukaryota > Metazoa > Mollusca > Gastropoda > Stylommatophora > Philomycidae > Meghimatium > Meghimatium bilineatum. Next base: position 25,514,383 of record CM067312.1, read on the forward strand.
CATAGTGACCAACTAAATTCACAACAATATTCAAAATTAACACGCATGATTGCTTGTTTTTATTCTGCCATTAGAAGGTTTAGTATTGTCTAGTGTCACGTGATACGCTCCAGTATTCGCTTGATAGAAGCATTATAATTTCACATTGATGCTGTCATGTGACGTATTCTTTTATGAACGTAGTCTTCCTTATGAATGTCCTGAAATTCTCTATGTCTTTGGCAAGGTTTCTCGCCTCTTCTAGGGACATGTGCATACATTCCTAATTAGCTCTTGTCCAGCGACGTCTTGGTGATCCTTTGCCTCTTCTGCCTTCCAACAACACTTTTTTCAGCCGTCGTGATAATTTCAAATTAAGGGTATAATATGGTGTTTATTTGATCATAAACCTTGCATACCGTAATATTGTGTCGCACGGCGCCAGTGCCAACGACAGGACGATCAATTATGTGGTGTGCAACTATAAGGTATTGAAATGCCACATGACATATCACTTCAGTTCACACGCAATGTAACTTTCAACAAAGCATTCCAAATGTCATGAAGTACAGTATCATTATGTCAGAAAATAATACTGCATAGTTCTCAACCACTCTGGCTTGTTATTCCGCTTTTAAATATACATTGTTTGACGTATTCATCTGTGTAGTAATTTCCATATGAGAGATTATTAATAATATATATCTATTCGCTAAACACTTTCTTGCCTTTCAGCATCAGGGGTAACTGGGGTACATCTGTTTTCTGCAGACGGCCCTCTTGTGTGCTGAGTATATTGTGGAATTTGTCGTCGCTTTTATTTCGGCGATCCATCATTTTCTTGGTCGGCCTATAGGTCTGACTTCACTGTAACTGTGTAGCATAACTTGCTATGGTATGCTGTCCGGTGGTAGTCTGTCTACTGATGTGCGCAAACCAGTTGATCTGTTGTCTCTTAATATATTTCAAGATTGTGGGGGTACCAGTTTTTTGTCTAATGTCCCCATGTCTTACTCTGTCTCTTAGCAATATTCCTAAGATTGTACGTAAGCATGCCATTTCAGCTGTTACACGTTTAAGTTTGTCTTACGCTGTTGTTGTCCATGTTTGGCATTGGTATCATATCGTTCGCATAATAATCGTTTTGAATAGTGTATCAACACTTGTTTTATGTCTGTGGGTATAGAGACCAGGTATCAACAATTCCTTAATGTCTGTTGGTGTAGAGACCAGGTATCAACAATTTCTTAATGTCTGTGGGTGTAGAGACCAGGTATCAACACTTCCTTAATGTCTGTGGGTGTAGAGACCAGGTATCAACACTTCCTTAATGTCTGTGGGTGTAGAGACCAGGTATCAACACTTCCTTAATGTCTGTGGTTGCAGATACCATATTAGATCTCCATAGATCACTGAGTGGTCTTGAATACATCAGGTGTTTAAAAGACATCTTCCCCTAAACATGACTCTGGCCTGTCCGTAATGTTGTCTTTTTGTATCCCCGGTATTATTGCTGTTGTTTTTGCCAGTTGTAATGCTGCGGTTTGCAACTCTGTATCTAGTAATTTTCCTGACTGTTTCCTATTGTTACGAATATTTATGTCAACATTTTCGCCAAAGTCATGAACATTTACCTGTTTGAGCGTTCTTGTATGAAATAGCAAATATGTTGATATATGATATTGTGAACATTCTACAGATGAAATGTTGATATATGCTATTGTGAACATTCCACAGTTGACATGTTGTTATTTGCTATTGTGAACTTTATACAGATGACATGTTGCTATATGCTATTGTGAACTTTATACAGATGCCATGTTGATATATGCTATTGTGAACTTTCTACAGATGACATGTTGCTATATGCTATTGTGAACTTTCTACAGATGACATGTTGATATATGCTATTGGGAACTTTCTACAGATAACATGTTTATAAGACACAATGTATAGGGTGCATACTTATAACATGAGCAATCTAAACCGATAATAACTGATAAATGTCAGCTTTAAATATCTTGAGACCATTATATATTATCACCATTATTGCCCCATTATTATCATCATATGATGTTTTCAACCGAATAGGCTGTCATTGATCTTCACATCTAGAATATTATATGAGTAACAGATTCCAGACTGACATTTGCCAAGCCATGAGGGTAAAGTAGTTCGAAATAATGTCTATCTGCTTATACATTTCGCGTCTTTTATCGATTTTCCCCGATTGTGTTTCAAAATCTACTCTTCTCATGACCAAAAAACGTATTTGAGTGTCTTTTTATGATTTTAATAATGAGTTTCCTCTGTGATTTGACTTTATTCAGCACGTCAACGATAGTCGTTTCTCCTCATTAATCTCAGGTATTATTAATATTCTTCTATTAAATCGCATTATTGTTTCTTCCATTGGCTTGTCGTTTTCTTGTATATGACTCATCTATATTAGAACATGATACCAACAGTATAATTATAACATAATATACTTTATAAATGATACAATGATGATATATGTGATTAACATAACGTCATTGCAAGCTAAGCTGTCATTATTTTAACAATTACTGGATAACAAGTTTATATCGTTAACGTGATCTCTTGCTTAATATGCAAACATTAATACTTTTGTTCTCAATTTTACATTTTGCTTTTGTGTCCTACTATACTTTTTCAATATATAATCACATTTCCGTGTTCGCGCCTCACTTATTCTCTATTTTGTTTGTTTACTTGACGTGTGTACCGTATATTATAACATTTCTTAAATATTACAAGTAGTCACCTTTTGAATTTGTGGTTCCATTCTGTTTTTTTTATTACCTTTCTTGATAAAGATTTTTTGGACTAAACGCCGATACTGTGTAAAAGATTGTGCCGAGTGTGTGAGAAAGTTTTCAAAATTTGTATCTAAGTTTCTGCTGACTTTGAGAAGGACATTTGTATCGAAGTTTCTGCTGACTATGAGAAGGACATTTGTATCGACGACTATAGCGAATCTGGGATTGAAATTCCTTTCTTTTGGTTAAGTAAAATGTACCTCCTATAGCGAGATACGCCATTTTAATCTCGGACATTATTCCAAATTGATAATCTCAATGGTTTTAACAATTTACTCCTGTAAATGCTGCTGATAGCTGTCCCTCTTTAATTCAGTTTCTCTTAGCCAGATCACAGTGGTGCGCATTGTTACCAGGGTTATAACTAATAGTGGAGGGCGATGTGATAAGGTCAAGAGAGAACGGCAGGCACACGGACAAGTCATGGTTTTCATATCAAGGGAGATAACGAATATAAATTGGATTGATGGTTTTTGTCATAACGACCAGTCTGTCACAGAACTGAGAACAACGCGGGGGCGTGTCATTTCTAAATACAGATAAGACCCATTCACGTTTCCTGAAGTCATCTTAAGAAACACTTGCTATTTCACAATCGTTGTCATTTGATAAATGTCGATAATGTATAAATTTACAGCGATTGTTATAGTTTTCTTTTATATATAAATGTGGATAATGTATACATTTACAGCGATTGTTATAGTTTTCTTTTATATATAAATGTCGATAATGTATACATTTACAGCGATTGTTATAGTTTTCTTTTATATATAAATGTCGATAATGTATACATTTACAGCGATTGTTATAGTTTTCTTTTATATATAAATGTCGATAATGTATAAATTTACAGCGATTGTTATAGTTTTCTTTTATATATAAATGTCGATAATGTATAAATTTACAGCGATTGTTATAGTTTTCTTTTATATATAAATGTCGTATAATGTATAAATTTACAGCGATTGTTATAGTTTTCTTGTATAACGTTCTCAGTTAATCGTTTAATAGTAAAGTATCACTTAAGGATGGAGCTGTACGCGACACAGTTCTGGCGATGGATTGACCAGAACTTCTTCATATATACAGGCGTTCTCTGTTAGTGTACTACTATCATCTATTGGTATCGATGTTGCAATTTCGAATAACTTGGAGCAATTCGATTATTGAATGTGTTTTAACATTTAAAAAAATTGGTAGCGTATCCTGTTTCCGTGTCTAATAATACACATACACCCCTATCGTGCTGTTGCCCACCTGAGTATATGGCTTTAAATTTATCTAATTGTATCTCTCCTGCCCCAGTCCATCTCATTTCACTCATTCCTAAGATATTTACGTTCTTTCTTTCCATTTCTTGTTTGATGATGTCTAATTGACCACACTGCGCTAGTGATCTGTAGTTCCACGTTGCTATATTGACACTAATGTAGGCGTACTTCTTTGTGTCGCCATGACTTTCTTCTTGGCAGAATAATGTAGTAGTTTCCCGTTGTTTTCCACATCCATATGGTAAATATCCATTTATATCCGCTCCCTTTGACAATGCTTTATGTCGGGACAAATGGGTGCCCCCCCCATCCATTTGGAGTTGAAATAATCACAAAATTGCTGAATAACATATATAATAGTGGTCACATACCCGATGACATAATGAGGTTCACATGTATAGCCTTACATAAGAAACCAAGGATCACCGAATGTGAAGAACACCGTACAATCAGCTTCATGAGCCAAATAGCAAAAAATACTTCTCATAATCATCATGAAGAGAGTGAGAAACAAAATTTAAAATATAACAAACAGAAATAAGCCCAGAACAATGTGGCTTCGTAGAAGACAAAGATACCAACAATGATATATATATTTTGAGAACACTAATTGAAAGGTATATATAGGTAAAAACAGATGTGTACGTCTGTTGTATAGACAACACGAAAGCATAAACATAGCGAAGTTATACACATGCTAGATAATTTGAACATAGACAATAAGGATTTAAAAATCATCAAGAACATGTACTGACAGTAAACACAAATAAGATTAGGAAATCAATTTCACCATTTTCAACAAATAAAACAAGTAGTTAGACAGAGATGTGTACTTTCATCAAACTTGTTATTTTTATACAATGAAAACATAATGCGTGCAATAGTTAATATCCCAGGAATATCCGTTGGAGGACATAACATAAATAATTTGTGATATGCGGATGACACTGTTCTGATTGCACAAAGTGAGGAAGACCTTCAAGATTTAAACAATGTAGTAGTCACAGAAAGTAAAGAGAAAGTCCTCTTCCTAAATATCAAGAAAACAGTAGTAATGGTTATTTCAAAGAAACAAAATAACACACCTTGCAAGGTCACAGTGAATGATATAGTATTAAAACAGGTCCACCATTTCAAATATTTGGGTACAACGATTACAGCAGATGGAAGAAGTTCAACAGAAATAAGAAGCAGAATGGGACAGGCAAAAACAACATTCAGAAAAATGAAACAAATATATTGTGTAATATGGCCTTGTCATTAGATGTGAGAAAGAGAGTTCTGCAGTGCTATATATCCCATATACTAACATATGGGTGCGAGTCTTGGACAATAGACAAACTGGAAAATGGGAAATTAGTGGCAACAGAGATGTGGCTCTGTAGAAGAATGCTGAGAATACCATGGACTGCCAGAAAAACTAATGTGAAGGTGTTGAAAGAGTCAAATGCGAAACGGATCTTAATCACTAATATAAGAAAAAGACAGTCTTTATTTTTAAATGCCCTTCATGAGACACGGAGTTTTGGAAAAAATAGTCACAACAGGCAATATTGAAGGCAATAGAGACAGAAGGCGACAACGTGAAAAAATATTACACAGTTCGACAACCTGTCACGGCATGGAAACAACAACAATCATGATACATAATACTGGAGACAGAGAGCTGTGGAGAGCCATTATCGCCTACGCCAGCCGGCATGGCATCTGATGATGATGAGCTTATCCTATTCATTACGTAACCACCAACCAAGCATTTGGTGGCTATAGTGATTTTCTAAGCAATATAAATACGTGCAGTAGTTTGCCATTGCTTTCTGAACGGGTCGGATGCTCAAATTCGTGTGAGGGGGATCGAACTCTGTACTTTGACCGTCATAGACGCGCACTGTAGACCATCATAGACTACTTCACCACAGATCGGGACATGACGATATTAACATACACGTGGATATTGAAGTTTTAAACAGGTCATGACCACGCCTGGTCTGTACTATGAAATAAAACCTGAAGGTGGAACATAACTGCCTTCATAAGATCTTAATGGCATTCTATTTTTGTGTCTTCAATGTATACCTTGATTATTGTATCTTTAGTGATGCAAAATATGTGTACTGTACCAGAGTATGACGTACCCACTTAAATAATTTGCTTGTGCTCGGTAGTTAAGAAGAGTTGCATTGTGATTGGCATGCGTCCACTCACGAACAAGTCTACTTAAAATCTACATTCACGGTTGAACAGATATAATTGGTTATTTCATCCGATTTGTAGATATTAACTTCAGACCTTTACGTGCAGCTGGCGTTTTGTAAACGATGCAGTTTTCAAGATAATCTTTTGCCATCAACTGCTTTGATACTCCTTGTCGATCGTTAGTTATATATCGTCAGATAATTATACATTGTCAGATACTGATACATTGACAGTTGTTACTGTGTCAATATGTGTTTGTTGTGTCATTGTAACTGTGTCAATAAGTGTTTTTTGTGTCATTGTAACTGTGTCAATATGTGTTTGTTGTTTCATTGTAACTGTGTCAATATGTGTTTGTTGTGTCATTGTAATTGTGTCAATATGTGTTTGTTGTGTCATTTTTACTGTGTCAATATTTGTTTGTTGTGTGATTGTAACTGTGTCAATATGTGTTTGTTGTGTCATTGTAACTGTGTCAATATGTGTTGTTGTGTCATTGTAACTGTGTCAATATGTTTGTTGTGTCATTGTAACTGTGTCAATATGTGTTTGTTGTGTCATTGTAACTGTGTCAATATCTGTTTGTTGTGTCATTTTTACTGTGTCAATATTTGTTTGTTGTGTCATTGTAACTGTGTCAATATGTGTTTATTGTGTCAGGTAATTGTGTCAATATGTGTTTGTTGTGTCATTTTTACTGTGTCAATATGTGTTTGTTGTATCATTGTTACTATGTCAATATGTGTTTGTTGTATCATTGTTACTGTGTCAATATGTGTTTGTTGTGTCATTTTTACTGTGTCAATATTTGTTTGTTGTGTAATTGTAACTGTGTCAATATGTGTTTGTTGTGTCATTGTAACTGTGTGAATATGTGTTTTTGTGTAATTGTAATTGTGTCAATATGTGTTTTTGTGTCATTTTTATTGTGTCAATATGTGTTTGTTGTATCATTGTTACTGTGTCAATATGTGTTTGTTGTGTCATTGTTACTGTGTCAATATGTGTTTGTTGTGTCATTATTACTGTGTCAATATGTGTTTGTTGTGTCGTGACTGTGTCAAAATGTGTTTGTTGTGTCATTTTTACTCAACAAAATGTGCTTACACAACGTCATTATTATTCTGTCAATATGTGTATAACCCGCATATACCGTGTCACCTTGGTACACACGCGAGGAACTTGAAGACGTCATGAATGATGTAAGAAATACACATTAATGAAAAGAAAGCTAGCCCTGTGATCATTATCTTCGTATGTTTAGTTTCCTGTGCTAGTAGTCAACAACATGGTTAAGTGTGATAGTGTACACGTCCAAATTTAGCTAAAGTACGGTGATTCAGTTTCTTACAGCCGAAAGATGTCAACCAACCAACATTTATCAAAGAATGAAGGCGGTGTATGGTGGAAACTGTGTTTAGAAGACAACAATGAAATATTGGGCAATAATTTTTCGGGACATGTAACAAATTATCTTCCGCCGTAGGGTTAGGCAAATTTGTGCAGGAAAAGTTATGCTTACTGCATATTAGACCAAGATGGACTGTAGTTTGTCAACTTTAAAGAACTTTAGTGTGACTATCAATGCTATCGGCTACAAGAAAACACTCGACAAGCTGCATGTAGCCATCAAGAATAAGCGACCCGGCATTATGTCGTGTGGTGCCATTATTATGCACGAAAAAGCTTGCCTTCATATCACGAAAGTTGGATCTTCTGTCACAACAACGCCTGGCTGACATGACATCGGATAATATTTGATTACCTGTTACTTTCCCAAAACATACCAATCCATCACATTTGTCTTCTCAGCACATTTTCCACGATACCGCCTGCATTCTTTGATGAATGTTGGTTGGTTGACATCCTTTGGTTATTAGAAAATGAATCACTGTTCGATGATCAAATTTGGATGAATTTTCATCACACCGACCATTTTGTAGACTGCCTGCACATGCGACTAAACATAGGATGGAATGTAGCAAGTTTTGTCAAAGGTATAACAACAGCAAATTTAACACTGCTGCTCAGCTGAAGCATCCGACAAACTCTAGAGGGAAGATTTGTGCAAGCGAAAAGCAAAAAAATGTTGGTAGCGACGTCTCAAATGTCCACTTGATATCGACTAAAGCGTTGTCCATCGTCGAGAACATAAAAACGGCAACACGATCTGTTGACATACAAAACTTCGTTTTGGAACAGAACCATCTCAAAGTTGATCCTTGCTTCGGATACTGCACATACCAACCGATAATTATAACTCTTGGGTAAAAACTCCCTATTCAATGGTAAAAGCGTTGAGAAAATGTTGAACTGACCTCTTAATATTAGCAGACCGATAGAGTGTTGAGACTCCGACTCCGAACATCGTGACCGTTGGTTTTGAAACACGTCCTCATCTTCCAGGCAGAACTATCTCAAATCCAACTCGAGTGATAACCGTTGCCGGTAGACAGACAGACAGACCAGAGAGACAGAGACAGACAGACAGGTAGGTAGGTAGGTAGAAGAACAACCATCTGCATGGACACACTTCAATGCTAGCTGGAGACGACTGAGCTCCTATAGGTTTTTTTGGAATGTAATGACGTCAGATCATTATCAATAACTTGTTTATCCATACTCTTCATTTTTTAGCACATTTCCATATTTATCTACTCTCTTTATTGCATCCCGTACTGGTTATTTATACATTCTCTTCATTGTCTAAAGAACTCATTATTTACCCATTCTTTTCATTTCTTATGAACTCTTTTCATTTATTGATAGATTCTCTGAATTTTCTATCATTATTTCTACATTACGCAGCATCGTATGACCTTATTTATTTTTATGATCGGAATTTCATGTGTGTTGTGTCCTAATAATATAGTTTCTCATTGTTTCTAGATTGCCATCGCATCGTTTATCTCATACACGCGGGTCTGAGGACTGGATATTTCTTCATCTAGTCCGTCCACGTAGCGTATGTCCTCCCAAGATATTTCAATTTGTATAAACATAGTCTTCTTGCTAGCGTGTCTCGACTGAATGATTTATAGATGTTGTATTTGTCTATTAGATCTGAAACTCAGGACACATGTTTTTGAACATAAGAATTACTTCGCCGAAAAAAAATTCATAGGCGAACATTATCGATATGACAGTACAAATTTGAAAGTGTAAAGATATGTCTAGTTCATTAAGTTAATTCTAGTCTTGTCTTGTTTTATCTTATCCATGTGTGCCGTTAGATGTCATGGGGAGCCGAAGTCTTCTGTCTTTCGCGAACTGTAATGCAGCTGCGATTTTGTAGCCTTGGTGTTCTAGTATTTCTCTGATGTTATCTCTCCATCTTCGTCTGGTTCCCCCAGTTTCTCCTCTCTGGTGATATTTTATTGAAGGCTATCGATGGAATGCATCTTGTTCCATTCTGATTAGGTGGCCGAACCACTTGACCTTTTATGTGTCTATGTATTCTTTGCACGATATTGTTTTTATCAGATTTTTTTATGCTGCTGTTTATCTCTTTTTTTGTTACCCCCAGTGCTGTTCTCAGGCACTTCATTTAGCATACAGCGAGTCTGTGTTCTAGTTTCTCTGTCAGGGTCCAGGTCTGGCATTGGTAGCACAGTGTCGACATGAACACTGTGTTTATTAAAGTTCATTTGGAGATCATGTCGATGTTCTGGTGTTTCAGCAGTGCTGCTAACTGATATAAGAGGACGTTTGCTTTCTGGCATCTTGTCTATTTTTCTCTATCTAGTCTCCCATTTTCTGAGAACACGCTACCTTGTTACTTACATTTCTGTACTTCGTTCTTCTTCTTCTTTCGTTCACTTGAAACATGTCTATATCTGTAATTCTGTCTCCTTAATAAAACTCAATGTCTTTTGTAGTTCATACAGTGTCCCATAGAGCTTTGATTCCAGTGTTATTTCCTCTGGCCAATATGTCTGTCTCAGCGTTTCATGTTCAGAACACTCTTGAAGTATATGTTTGACACTCTGTGCTGCCTGTCCACATGTACACATGGCCGTGTTGCTAATCTTGAACGTTATATACATGTGACTGCAGAGTCAGCTGTGTCCTGTTCTGAGACGTAGAATTATAACTTGTTCTGATCTATTGATAATGTGATAGTCATCTTGTTTACTTCGTTGTGTTTTGTGCCGTCTATGTATATTTCTAGTGGTAATTGATTTCTGCATATCTTCAATGTTTCTGAATTTGGGTTGTTGATTCTCATGTTTTTGCTTTCGTAATGGGTATTAAGTGTGTTTAGGTGTTTTTGCAACTCATACTCGTATATATCGTTGTATATCAATGCCTGATCGTCTGTGAATAGCAATTCGTGTATGATGTTACTGTCTTCTTTTTCTCTTTTCTCTTCTTCCGGTTGGTTTTCTTGTTCGATTGCTTTTAAAGTTTCTTTTATTATTGTGTCTATATAGATGTTGAACAGGAGCACGGATACTATACATCCCTGTCTGACTCCATATGTTATTGTGAATGAGTCTGCCATTCCCTCTGCTATTCTTACTCTTGCCTCGCATCTCTGATATAATGTCTGTTGTTATCGAAGCCATTAATCGTTTTCGTCTTTGGGCTAGAGTATTGTCAATTCTAGTACATATATAAAATTACAATGCAGCAATCCTCAAGGTATTGTGAACCTTCTTTGACAGACTATATTAAGTCATTTAAATATGATGGTCAAATGATATTGTTAATTCATATAAGGAGGACAAGAGATTATAGGGTAGTCTACTTGTTACAGTAACATTTTTTAAAATATATTTAGTCGTCAGCTGTGGGCAATGTCTGATTACCCAGTAGACAATTTAGGACATGGTCGGTGGGTTTCACGTTTATTAATAGGGCAGTGGGTCACTACAACGGATTATTATAATATTTTAACATTTATTTTAACTAATATTGATTATAGATCTCAGTGACCTAGGGACGCCAATAAGATTTCATCTGACACTATGACATTCGGAAATGCATTTTAAACATATGCCTATTTTGTTGTTTGTTAAATTTAAAAATAAAATTAAGTTAAATATGATTAAGTGTCGTCGTGACATAAATGAAACCGCCCACATGCAGGAAATGGAATCGACTACATGACAAATGGAACCGTCCACATGACATAAATGAAGCCGACCGCACGAAAAAAGATGTAATTGTACGGAAAAAATAGATGTAACCATGCTGAATAATATATGTAATCAAACGGAACAGATAGGAGTAATCATCCGAAAAAATATAAATGTACCCGCACAGAGAAAATAGATGTAACCGTACGGAAAACATAGTTGCAATCGTACGAACGAAATAGATGCAAACGTACGGAAGAAATAGATGCAATCGTACGGAAGAAATAGATGCAATAGTACGGACGAATTAGATGCAATCGTACGGAAGAAATAGATGCAATCGTACGGAAGAAATAGATGCAATCGTACGGAAGAAATAGATGCAATCGTACGGAAGAAATAGATGCAATCGTACAGAAGAAATAGATACAATCGTACAGAAGAAATAGATGCAATCGTACGGAAGAAATAGATGCAATCGTACGGAAGAAATAGATGCAATCGTACGTAAGAAATAAATGCAATCGTACAGAAGAAATAAATGCAATCGTACGGAAGAAATAGATGCAATCGTACGGACGAAATAGATGTAACCGTACATAATATATAGATGTAACCGTTTACTTGATATAAATGAAACCGGTCGACAATTACAGCGACTTTATTGAACAAAAAAAGTGTCTTTAGCTTACGGAGGTATGTTGCATTAAGATAAATCAATATTCTGCCTTATGTAATTGTCTACAATTGAGAAACCATTCCATGATTGACATTTGTCGGTGTTGAAGTCCTCGATTATATAATGTATAATATTAACTTATGTGGACAGTGTCCAGAAAATAAGGCTTGAAGCAACCAGCCATTACTGTCGGTTCTCTAGTTCATGATTGAATTTATTGAATAAATTATGTTATACACAAAAAAAGCTGGTTATAGTTGGGAAGTTTTTTTCATATGAAGTGAGATTTATTTTAAAGAAGACAAACGAGAAACTTCTTCTTCTTCTGCGTTCGTTCTCAAACTCCTGCAGAGAGCGGAATGCGTTGTGTCATGGTTTACAGAATTGCTGCGATATATGCGCCTTTCGGCCTGACACATCCGACTTCAGCATAAACAGGGAAAAAGGAAGGTAAAATGTGTGGTTGAATAATGTTATAGCATGACCAATGATAGATAATACCATAAGTTCTGCGTGACATTTGTATAAATACGAATTAACAAACAAGAATACACAAAGACAGATAATAATAAATAGTGCATAAGTTAATTTCGACGGCGTGCACACAATCAGATTCATTTAAATAAATATACGTCTCGAGTGAAGTCCCAGCGGGTAAGACAATCGATCATAGATATAAGAGACGTATGGTTTGAATGATCATGTTAATGTTAAAATTTAACGCTAGAAGAAATCATTTATCTTTTTAAACTATAAATTTTTATCACAATTTTATGTGTCTAAAAACTCTTCGTATAACGTGTAAATATGGACGTATACATATATATATATAATTCATTATCTTTTGTTATATATTTACCTTCTGGTAATATACATTAGTCTTACAGTGATTGACAGGCAATTATAACAGCCATGGTACCTGCTTTTAATTCAGCTGATGGCAGTTGGCCATTTATGACGAGACCGTCTCCAGTAAAGACCTCTGTACATAAAATAAACGAGCGTTAGTTCATTAAGTTGTTTATTATAGTCGTGGTATTTGTTGTTTGCTGTTTATATATTTAGAGTTGCAGCCAAAAATAAAAAAAAGATAGTAAAGACCGAGCAGCAAAATAGACGAAAATAATAAAATAAAACATTTCAGGTCATGTTTGTTCTCTGTACACGGGTCTTTATTGGAGCCGGATCAAGATTCAGGCCGATTATATAACGGTTAAAATCTAATTAAAGTTAATATTACTAAGAGAATGCAAAACATCAAATAGTGCCGTATTTACATGGAAATATGAGTGATACAGACATCAAATAGTGCCGTATTTACATGGACATATGAGTGATACAAACATCAAATAGTGCCGTATTTACATGGAAATATGAGTGATACAGACATCAAATAGTGCCGTATTTACATGGAAATATGAGTGATACAGACATCAAATAGTGCCGTATTTACATGGAAATATGAGTGATACAGACATTCAAAATCATCGCTCTCTGTCCTTGGCGGTAAGCCTAGAAATCACTATGCCGTTGATCGCTAAGTCCTGACGAGGATATACTACCTACAATTTATTTCCATTGAATAGTTCAGTTTGTATGGATAGTCTTGTATTTACAGAGATCCTCATATTATTTTCTATTGACTTCATTCATATTATTATTTGTTATTGCTTAATTCGGTGTTTCATCTACTTCTTCAAATGTGTGTTCTTCTTCTTCTTTCACTCTCAAACTCCCGCTGTATCTCCCTTGTAGCAGGGTCATGGTCCTACTAGATTTCCAGCAGGATGTAGCTCAGAGAATGGAAATGCGTTGTGTTAATGTTTTATTTGTGCAAATGGCCCGACACATCCGTCTTCGTCGGGGAAGGTATGTTCAAGTTATCAAATATGTTTTCTATTGAATTCATTCATATTATTATTTCCTATTGTTGAATATTTAGTGTTCCATCTACTTCTTCAAAGGTGTGTTCAAGTTATCAAATATGATGTAACCAATAATCGTTCATGCATACTGTCCTTCTTTGTTAATATTCTATTTACACTTTTGGCAAACTCTCTTATTGTTATTTTCTCCCAGTTTCAATTAAGAATATTCTAATTCATTTTTGGAATGTTTTTCCTCAGGGAATTCATATCCTTTCCCTGAAGAAGTCAATTAACTTTTCATGATGAACTTGTGTAGATAATTTTCTGTTCTCACGGAGAAAACATCATTTTTTATACACCACTTATCCATGATGTAATAAGTTCGTGTAAAAGTATGTCTGGTGGCAGCTACCTGCCGTTGGGGATAAAGATAACTCATCATGTACTAAGCCATAACAACTATTAAAGGGGGGGGGGCAGTTCCCTCTTACTGTCTTTACCCCACCTAATTCATGCGTCAGATTATCATTTACAGCAGAGTTGATTGGACGAGTGGTGGTGTCAGGCGAAATATCACAACCGGAATTTATTTTTGTCTCGACATAGTTTCAAACCTGGCACAATGTATCCCAGTGATAGCAAGCAAGCTCACTATCAACTAGGATACCGACGTGACTATCGAATGTACGACATGCCTTCCAACTAAAACGTAATGACCTAGGGGGTGAATTTACATGCAATCTATTCCTTGGTATTGTCTTTTTTTGGGCATGCGACTCGAAGTATGTAAATAGTGACCAATCAAAAGGCGAACAATAATCAGAGACGTAACGAACGGGAACTAATTAATTCTGTCAGAAGGCGTATACTGTCTTTAGCCACGCAATTGCGCTCCCCTAAGTGGGCGACGCTTAGTTTTATTTTACTATAAATATCCGTGATATTTGGGAATATTCAAATGATAGCTCAAGGTGACGTGTTTATTCATTCTTTTCTGTACTCCTTTGTTTATGTTTGATGTATTAAAAAACAACCTAGTAATAATCATGAAAAAGTCGTACATAAATTTGTTTGATATTTAAAAAAAATGTTTTTTAACGAATGATTATTTCTTTCTTTGTAGTTGCTGTTGTTGTTGTTACTACCGCCTAGAATTATGAACGATTAGCTCTTACTTCCTATGTGCAATGAGATGGTTTCTCTTTATTTATACCTAGAAGACTCATTATCTTTGAGAGGTCTCATACCCAGACAGCGGACAATTCAAGGGATTCGGTGGCTTTCCTACCTTTCCACAAAATGCAGACTTGAAGTCATGAGCTTCAGCACCCTTGTCAAGCAACCCTTCCTATCAGGTGCTATGGTAACCCAACTCCGGATCATGGTCACTGGTTTGTACGGTGCAGCCACCTAATCATTCCCAGATATCCAAGAGGGTCAGCCAATTATGCAGGGCTGACATTGTTACCTGATTCCTGGTTATTCCTGGAAATTGTAACGCCTAGCACACAGGATGCTTTTACCACACCCATGTGTTATCTGTTCATAACTGGAGCATCAGGTATATATTGACATTTAGGACACTGGTCATGGTTGGAGCTCATCTGTCTCCCAGTGTGATATAAAATGCTGGATTCTCCCAATGTTGCGTGCTTTCACAAGAGGAAAACGTCACCATATTGGTGTGTCATCTACTGAGAGAATATTGTTGCATAATGGTTGGCCCGATTGGCCAATAGCGACCTTCCGAATGCGGTCCTTCTGTGACAAACGCCATGATATATCGCATATGATATACTAGTAGTTTCTAAAGCTAATTTATAGTGCTTGCTTAAAATAATAGTTCATTACAGCCTAGTTAAACATTTTAACAGAAACTAAAAGTTGCTTATATCTAGTTAAACATTTTAACAGAAACTAAGAGTTGCTTATAGCTAGTTAAACATTTTAACAGAAACTAAGAGTTGCTTATAGCTAGTTAAACATTTTAACAGAAACAAAGAGTTGCTTATAGCTAGTTAAACATTTTAACAGAAACTAAGAGTTGCTTATAGCTCGTTAAACATTTTAACAGAAACTAAGAGTTGCTTATGTTACTTATGTTGCTTATGTCTAGTTAAACATTTTAACAGAAACTAAAAGTTGCTTATATCTAGTTGAACATTTGAACAGAAACTAAAAGTTGCTTATATCTAGTTGAACATTTCAGAATTGAACATTCGCGATTCCAATGTCTACACATAGCAAAATCAACACCTACTCTTGAAAATATTTTAACGTGAAGATTCACTGACCACATTTCTTGAAGATATCATGTATAGTTAGGAGGTTGGCTAGTTACCACGGTCTGACGACATATGTTTTGAACCATGCAACCCTAATGAAGGCTTTTTTATTAAACTGTCTTCTGCCACAGTCAATCCTGATGAACAAAACCTTGAACGCAGTGATCTGTGACATATTGCGTTTTTTCGGAATAACTTTTGATCACAGCCTGTTCAACAGATATCATGTGGAGTAAACAATACCACGATATGTGCCAGGCCTTGAGCAATTCAATTTATGGTGGCTGCGCGACTTGAGAAGTAGTCTTTCTTCATTAATTGATTCAAATCTGTTGTTTTTTTATGCATTATACATTATCACGATTTTGCATTCGGAGTATGAGCGTCTGGAACGCAGGAAATGTAAGGAAATACGTATAGTTCTTGGATGGACTAGGGATAATCCCATTGTGAAAATTGTATATGCTTATCGTTTTTCAGAACTCAACGGCTCCTGGGTCGACCCAGCCTTAAATGGGTACCGGATTAATCCGGGAAGTAAAGACTGCGAGTCAGAGGAGATGGCTACTGCCCTCATTTGCAGATTCTCTGAAATATGAGATCGCTAACATCTCACACCCCTACGGCATTAATAAATAATATGGGTTACGCATTTTTGTAATATGCTTTGAATGCTAACTATTATAAAATGCTACATCTATTCCACATTAATGTATGGCTCAGAAACATGGACACTAAATAAACAATTAGAAGACAAAATTGATGCCTTTGAGATGTGGGTATATAGAAGAATTGGGAGAACATCATGGAAAGAGAAGAAAACAAATAAAGAGGTGCTAAAGACACTTAATATGAAGAAAGAACTACTAAGAGAAATAAATATCAGGCAAATAAAATACTTTGGACACATTAAAATACATGATACTATATTGAAGACCTTACTTGAGGGTAAAGTCAAAGGGAAGCGAGCAAGAGGTAGGCAGAGATACAAGTGGGAGAGTAACATTACACGATGGACAGGTTACAGTCTAGCAGAGTGCACCACCAAGACAAGAGACATGAGATGGTGGAGATACGTTGCAGCCAACCTTCGTTTCGGAGACGGCACTTAATGATAATGATGAATGCTAACTAAATTGTCTCGTCACTCTCTCACCAAGACTAGACCGTGTATGCATGTTACTATAGACCAGAGACACAAAATATAACAACATATATAACAATGAGTATATAACAATACTATTGGAGGAAAAGTTTCGATAATTAATTCCGGCATGTCGTGGATCGCATGGAAGAAAATACAATATGCGCGGTAACCGTCGCTGCCGTACAAAAATGAGTGCAATGGCATCTGATTGATGAAGCAGCGACATTCGTTGATAAGATAATAATTACATTTGGCAGATAATTTATAGAGTGGTGCGGTGGCATAGTAAGCCGTGAAACTCATCAATAAATAGCTTATCGCTCCGGAGATGGTGGTGTCATAGTTTACCAGATGTGTCTGTCCATCGTGGTGAGAATGTTGTTTGTGTGAGAATAAATGCTAGTGCAAGTAGTAAACTGATTGTCAAATGCAATTGAGAATATAGGACAACTATTTCCAGTATCAAAATGGAGGTCGGTACTGCAGCATTTCAATTAGTCTAAGACAATTTCATAGGCATGTTCAAGTATATTTTGTCTGAGCCTATGCTTCGTACGAATCAAAATGGTAGGTGTCGGTACGAGTCAATGCCATTGTTAACCAGTACCAACATCCTGGGTGTCGAATGATTTACTATTCAGAACATGCTGGCGTTTAAGAAAGAGCATATGGGCTTGCGTCGAATGTACATGTAGTCGGTCGGTGTATTGAGAATGTACATGTAGTCGGTCGGTGTATTGAGAATGTACATGTAGTCGGTCGGTGTATTGATAATGTACATATAGTCGGTCGGTGTATTGATAATGTACATATAGTCGGTCAGTGTATTGAGAATGGATACGGAAAATATTTTGCAGTTTGTTGGTTAGCGCTTATTGAATTTAGACACTACTATAGATGGTGCATCTAGGAGGATTGAGATAATTTGATATTTAGTGCGTCACTAGTAGAATTCGGTATCTGAATGACATAATGAGGAGTGTGTTCAACCAGCGAGCCAATAAAGTCATCAGTATGCATACAGTTCAATATTTGCTTGGAGAAACAGAGCAGCTATGGGTGTGCATGGAATGCGCTGACTCCGGAAATACTCAATAATCATAACCTTCTGTACACCCTTCAACAATGTCTATTTCTCTGTGAGCTAACTGCCTTCTACTACATCTTTCCGTTTTGTCTATTTCTCTGGGAAGTAACTAACTTCTAAAATATATTTCCTCATTGTCTAACTACATTCCAAAACATATTTCACCATTGCCTACTACTGTATGAACTAACTACCTTTTACAACATCTTTCAACATTATCTACTTCTCTTTGAACTAACTACCTTCTACAACATCTTTCAACATTATCTACTTCTCTTTGAACTAACTACCTTCTACAACATCTTTCAACATTATCTACTTCTCTTTGAACTAACTACCTTCTACAACATCTTTCAACATTATCTACTTCTCTTTGAACTAACTACCTTCTACAACATCTTTCAACATTATCTACTTCTCTTTGAACTAACTACCTTCTACAACATCTTTCAACATTATCTACTTCTCTTTGAACTAACTACCTTCTACAACATCTTTCAACATTATCTACTTCTCTTTGAACTAACTACCTTCTACAACATCTTTCAACATTATCTACTTCTCTTTGAACTAACTACCTTCTACAACATCTTTCAACATTATCTACTTCTCTTTGAACTAACTACCTTCTACAACATCTTTCAACATTATCACAATCTTCTTTGTGAATTTACTACCATCTACAATACCTTTCAATATTATCTACTTCTGTGAACATCTTTGAACAACGTCTACGTTCTGTGAACTAACTGCCATCTACAATACCTTTCAATATTATCTACTTCTGTGAACATCTTTGAACAACGTCTACGTTCTGTGAACTAACTGCCATCTACAATACCTTTCAATATTATCTACTTCTGTGAACATCTTTGAACAACGTCTACGTTCTGTGAACTAACTACCATCTACAATACCTTTCAATATTATCTACTTCTGTGAACATCTTTGAACAACGTCTACGTTCTGTGAACTAACTACCATCTACAATACCTTTCAATATTATCTACTTCTGTGAACATCTTTGAACAACGTCTACGTTCTGTGAACTAACTGCCATCTACAATACCTTTCAATATTATCTACTTCTGTGAACATCTTTGAACAACGTCTACGTTCTGTGAACTAACTACCATCTACAATACCTTTCAATATTATCTACTTCTGTGAACATCTTTGAACAACGTCTACGTTCTGTGAACTAACTGCCATCTACAATACCTTTCAATATTATCTACTACTGTTTGATGTAAGTACCTTCAACTACATATATAAGCAGTGTCTATTGCTCTGTGATGTAAGTACCTTCAACTACATGTATAAGCAGTGTCTACTGCTGTTTGATGTAAGTACCTTCAACTACATGTATAAGCAGTGTCTACTGCTGTTTGATGTAAGTACCTTCAACTACATATATAAGCAGTATCTACTGCTCTGTGAACTAACTATATTCTACACAGTCTTCCAACATCATTGCCTAACTACCTTCTACACAATCTGTTAACATTGTCTACTTCCATGTCAGATAACTGCATTGTACTACATGTTTCAATTTGGACTACTTCTCCGTAAAGTAATTAAATTCTACTGTCAATACTGCATTTTTGCCGGTAATGAGTTGCAGGGAGGGGATTGAATAGCTGTGTGAAAAAGACCAAATGCTCTTGCTGTCGCCACGTCATGTACACGGTGCATTTTAAAATTTACCCTTCGACAGAAAAAGACCCAGTCCTTGTCGTGGATAGAACTCTAGATCTCACTAGTTGGAGACCAACGTTATAACCTCTCGGCCATGTTCCACACCATATTCTACATCTTTAAATATTGTCTACTTCTCCGTGAACTAATTACTTTCTACAATACATTTCCAAATTGTCTAACTGTCTTTCACAACATCTTTCAACATTGCCTAAGTTTCTGACATAGTTTTACCTTTCTTCTGCTACATCCTACAACATTACCTACTTGTCTGATATAGTTTCAACTTTCTTCTACTACATCCTACAACATTGCCTACTTGTCTGATATAGTTTCAGCTTTCTTCTACTACATCCTACAACATTGCCTACTTGTCTGACATAGTTTCAACTTTCTTCTACTACATCCTACAACATTGCCTACGTGTCTGACATAGTTTCAATTTTCTTCTACTACATCCTACAACATTGCCTACTTGTCTGACACAGTTTTAACTTTCTTCTACTACATCCTACAACATGTTCTACATTTCTTGCCATGTTTAAAAAGATTTCTAGTGTTATTATTTCTATTTTTATGATTACAATTTCAGATGTCTATTTTCTGATACTCTGCACTGTTGTCATGCAGTGTTTCCATTACAGACGGAGATGTTCTGAAATGGCTCCATATTTCTCATTTTCTGCACTTTTCCCTCTGTCTCAAATGTACCGGTTCCCATTAGCAGAGTTCACATTCGAACAATATAAGTTTTTAGATGAGAGAATCGATCTCGCAGTAGGGATAGACTTATCAGATGCCATCATTTCTCACTTTATGTGGTGGCGCTAAAAAATAAACGGAGGAAGGGAGGTGGAGATTACAATCCCGTACACAACTTTCGCGCAGGTCTTCTCTCACTCTTCTAATCCAGTGCACATTCAATCATTTACATCAGTGTCGTCCAACGTTAAAATATAAATTATGGCGCTTCAGACTTATAACTGTGGGTACGCGTACATTACTTTACGATTGTATGTAATAACATTGATAATAAAATAATATAGTAGAAAGTATATCAGTAACATATTCTTCAAAGTGTAAGAAAATCATTCAAATATATAGTTAGTCCAAAATATAGTTATTCTTGAAAATCTGAAGTCCGAATGGCTCCAGTCAGAGTCATAGATGAAGTGAACTGAAATGACAGACTTTTGGCTTGGTACATGAACTATGCAATATCAGATAGGCTGCTTATGCAAGGACGCGATATCTTGTTTGTTTTGCGTACGCTCCATTGTAACCATCACGGATATCCGTGCGATTTCCGACGGGAGAGTGATTACGTTGTGCCACCGTTATGCGCCTTGTAGGCCTAGCACATCCGATTTCGACATTCCTTGACAATTCGGGCGGGTTACCCATAGCTTGTGACAGCCTCTATATCTGTCTCCAGGCACGCGTAGTGGCGACTCTTCGCCCAGACGATTTTTGCTCTCATCTGACTCGCAGGAGGTGTTCCACTGTCTATGAACTTGCCTCGTGTAATTGGACGTGCTGTGCCTGTGCCCATTGGGTACTGAACCGTTTCTCATCCGTGAGCCTGGATCCTTAAGGGGAAGAACTCAACAGAGGAGTTGGACCCTGGCTCTTTCGCCCTCTTAGCCGAGGTGTCATTCACCGACATCGTGTTCCCCTTGTCCAAGTTCGAGTCTCACACAACGCGTTTGAGAGCAAGGCGTTCTCTAGCTGAGCGTCCTTGTCCCAATAGCGCCTGAGCCCATCAGGTACTGAACCATTTCTCTCTTCAAGTGTATTTCCGGTGTAGGAAAACCTGACAGTAGAGTTGGGCCAGGCCTAAATCGTTGTCCCTTTTGTACCTGAGCCCATCGGGTACGGAGCCCTATCTCTCTGCAAGTGTACTTCCGGTATAGGAAACCTTGACAGTAGAGTTGGACCAGGACTACCATCGTTGTCCCTTTCTTGCCTAAGCCCATCGGGTACAGACCCTTTCTCTTCGCGAGCATATTTCCGGTTTAGGAAGGCTCGACATTAGAGTTGGATTAGGTTTACTTGCTTTACTCCAATGAATGGGTCTGGGTCTCTGCCTGTAAGGAACACAGGTAACTAGATGCTCGTCTCGAGCTGACGGAGCTTATAGTTCTCCTTTCTTAGAGTCTTTTCACTTTCTATTTGCAGTTCGCTTCCCTCTAGCGCTGTTCCGCCCTTTCATTGTTTCATTGTACTCGGTTTGAAATCTATTTGTCTCTCGCCATGCATCTACCTTTACGTGCATTTTACATTGGCCGCCCCTCCAATGTTCGGACTGGACTGACTAGCTTGACTGTATGTCGACAGTGTCGCTATATGTGGTGATGCTGGTGGTGTCGGAGATATTGTCTGTCTCTTGTGCAGTCAAATCTCTTTCCATCTTCTACCTCCACATTCTCGGACACGATCCCCAAAAGATTTGGCCAGAATCAGCTCGAGCTGCTGTATTTCTGTTTCCAGGGTTCACCGCGTGGAGGTACATTTGGGATCTTGGTTATCTGCTAACCCTTGGTCCGCCTAGAGCAATGCGTTCCCTTTTCACCTTATATCTTAATTATCATAATGATGGATATCTGCAGAATGTGAACATTTATGATGTTGATTTTTAAAAATAAATAATTTTTTTTAATGTCCAGAAACTTCTGCAGAAAAGCAAGAAATCTGAGACTATCTATGTGACATTTTTGTGAAAACTGATCATGCGTTGAAAGTTGATGTAATTGATGTCAACTGTATTTATTGTGAATAGTTTAGAGCTTGCTGAAAAAAGAATTACATAACATGCACTATGGTTGTTGGTCAGTGAAGTTCTGACAGCTAACACAACGCAGAAATGTTGTATGAGGTCATGAAATAATCCACAGCTGTTCTTTCAACCATGCTTTAATTATTAAATGGGTCGTTGCTTTTACTTGAGATTTTTAAGGAAGTACGCACTGGCCTGTATATAAATAAATGTACATGAACGTAATGGCATGTAATGATTTGGCAGTTATCTAAGCAGTAATATAAAACAGTTGTATCACATGTCCTACTCTTAATATATACGATTTGTGTGACCTGCCTAAATGTAAATATAAAATATATGTATGATCTCACCTACAGTTGATATAAACCATTTGTATGATATCACCTACAGTTGATATAAACCATGTGTTTGATCTCACCTATTGGTGATATAAACCATTTGTATGATCTCACCTATTGCTGATATAAACCATTTATATGATCTCCCTTATTGTAGATATAAACCATTTGTATGATCTCCCCTACTATTGATATAAACCATTTGTAGGATCTCACCTACTGTTGATATAAAACTATTTGACTTACAAACTGTGCTTATGATATTAAACATGTGTGTGACTGGTTGTACTAACGATATATAACATTTGTAATTTAAATTGTCCGAACCTCTGTCTTCTTCTTCCTCATCGTTCATTCTCAAACTCCTGCTGGACCTCCCTTGTAAGAAGACCATTGTCCTACGAGATTTCTAGCATGATGTAGTCCAGAGAATTGAAATGCATTATGTCGCCGTTTTATTTGCGCCAATTACCTGACACATCCGTCTTCGGCGGGAACCTCTGACTGTAAAACAGGTAAACTATGACTATCATTGCATATACTCTCTGTTACCAGTCAATGACAAGCACGACAATAGTCGGAAATATGATAAGTGAAGCTGTACGAGATCAGTGCATAAGCCATCATATAAACTTCTTTGTTTTCTGAAAGTAAATTTAAGTAGGAAGCCAGAGGACAATTTTTAAAAATTCTTGAGACTAACGGGAATTGAACCAGTCCGTTCTACGGCACCAAATCGCCTAGCAACAATTGCACACGCGTTAGTCAAGTACTGAAAAACGCGTGTGCAATTGTTGCTAGGCGATTTGGTGCCGTAGAACGGACTGGTTCAATTCCCGTTAGTCTCAAGAATTTTTGGTTTTCTGAGTCAGTTGGTTGAAAATGTGAATCATGGATATTTTTTAGTTATAGCCACCTTTTACTGTAACATGCGTATTTCCAGTGACAATATACTGTTGTGAGGCATGGACATTAAATCAAACATTAGCAAAGAGAATCGCTGCTTTCTAAATGAGATGCCACAGAAGAATTTTACGTATACCATGGATATCTAAATAGACAAATCAAGAAGTGTTAAGATCAATAAACGTCTATGAGGACTGGCTCTTTAACAACATTATAACAAGTAAGCGGGGTTCTTCTGGTTATATAAAGAGATATAACAGCTTGGAAAGATTAATAGCTGAAGGTAGAGTTAACTGCGACTAGGGAATAGGGCGCCCAAGATGACGATGATGCAGTGATATATCAGATTACGTAAACATGTCTCTAGCTGTTACAGGCGAAATTGCACATAACTGCAGTGTTCAGAGAATCCATAAGGAAGACCACGTTCTGGAAAGAATATGTCACATGATGATGACTGTGGCTCTTGCTAAGATTCTGTGTAAAAATCTATAGATTTGTTTTAAAACGTGAAATCCCGTGGGAACATTCCGTAAATGTGCCGAGTGCTTCGTTCACAAGTATATTTTTTACATGTGTGTAATTGAATACGCAGAAATGTCGCAAATAAAATGTCTCGGACATATTCAGCAAAGTTAGCACTGTGTAGCGACTGTTGGTTTCGGTTCTGTGTTCATTGAATGTTTTTAACATAAATTGTGTATTTTATTTGTTCCCAGCGTAACCTCACTTCTAATTCACGTATTCTTGATACTGACATGTTCCTTGACTTCACAATTAATAGATCGTGCAGACGCTAGTAAAGAATTGAGTATCTTTGCGTTGTCCATAATTTGATTATCAGAAATGGTGACCAAATAAACCAAATTAATTCTCTGGTTTCACACCACTATTGCGTATCCCGGGACAAAAATATGGAAGAGGTTAAGCACAGTTCATCCTTTCTTCAATGACTGTACTCATAATCTACGCTTGATTATGTACAGCTTATCCCTCATGACTGTACCCATCGTCTACACGTGATTTTCGTCAATAATACAGTTCTCATGACTCATAAGAAACATACTTTTAGTTTAACGAGTTTAACTTTCTCGGTGGATTTCATTGGTCACTTTATGTTTATTCATTGTCGACAGCCAATGTAACCGATTTACATATCTAAAAAAACGTTTTTCGACATAGCCACCTAATGAGGAGCCCCGGTAAAGATCTTTCATTCCTACTGGACTCCAGGATCGTGTGATAGCTCATATTCTCATGTTGTACTGATGTTTTGCTAGTTTGCTTACGAAAACCCCATTTGTCCACAATTTTGAAAAATGTCGTTTTTATTTACTTTTCTTATTTTTAATTATTTTTGTAATATTTTTTTAAGTACAAGTAACATTTTATTAGTTATTTCTGCTGTTATTACTTCTTATTTGTATTACTAAACCCTTTCCACTTCTGTCGGATATTCTCTTGCATTTATTTTATAAAATAGGCCAACTTTGCAAATGTCCTACAGTTGTCTGCGTATTTATGTGTGAAAATATGGTCCATCAATGACCAAATCATTAATATCGCTGGAATTAGCTACACTTTTCCAATTTCGCGTCTCTTTCCTATGCAATTTTGCATCATAATTCACTCATAATTAGTGTTATAAATTCCGACCTTTGCAGTTATGTCCTTCATAACCTTCATTTCCTATCATGTGTGTTCTTTAATGCATCGTCAAGTCCTATTTTGTTGCTTCATCTGCATTATTTGTTGAGAGGATGCACTACGTAATTGTAGTTCTTATTCTATTTTCTTGAAATCTTCCTGTTATAACTCTTTTATTATTAGACTTCCTTCAATACGTGAATGACTGGTTTCCTGTGTCATTATTAACACAAGTATTTCTGAGTGTTGGCATTCTCAAACTTTTCTTACAGCAAGCACCGATGATATGTAATACTGAGTATGCGAGCGCAATTCACATATAACACTGAGTATTCGGGCACCGCTCACATATAATATTGAGTGTGCGAGCAATCCTAAATAATACTGGATATAAGAGCACCGCTCACATATAGCACTGAGTGTGCGAGCGCCGCTCACAAATAACACTGAGTATGCGAGTTCCATAAGATATAATAAAAAAAGATTAAAATATATTTATATTCTTGAGCATATAACCTTCTTCAGTGCATCGTGCATACCTGCCACTTTCTGTCACCTATGATCGTCTATAGTAACAATATATTTTTTGCTTTTTACAACAAAGTTTTAATTATTTGAGAAGCTAGAACTCATGTGATAGTGCTCGCGAGCGCTTTAAATGCACGGCGCGGGCACTACGTGTCATTACCAGAGCATATGTAAACACTCTAGTGCTCGCGAGCAACGGGTTGATAACGACTGGTATACAGAAATGCACTTGTCTATCATTTCTGCTATATTTTTTTAAGCAGGTTTATACCTTTAATAAGCATATTCTGTGTGATTATTTAACAATTATATCGGATATTTGAATAGAAACTTTGAAAAAAACTAACATAGGCATTATTTTGTTGAGTGTTTCTCGAAATCTGTCCTGTCGCTGTACCCTTTTTGTATAGAATTTTATATACCAAAACTCCTCCAAAACAAGGCGTTATATACGCATTAGTAAAGGAGATTGTGTTCATCTCTTCGTTTTTATTTTACTATTATTTGTTATTTTTCACAAATTTCATTTAATCTCGATGAATCCATATTTTTTTTTAAAATCAATTTTTACACATCAAGAACAATTGAAAATTGCAACTGCTTGTATATGATGATGAACAATGAATTCATAATTATATTAGTGAACACTGCACTGACGAAGAAGACACCCCTTCTTGAAGAGCTACTTCTGTCATCACCAGACGTTAACCAGCCAAATGACTTAACTGAATTAGTCTCTGCTGATGACCAGTACCTACTCAATAGTAAGTTAAGTGCAGCAAGATCTCGTAAACCTACTCAATGACAGCTGCCTCAATCACAACATAAAGATAAATACAGACAAAAACAAAAGTAATGTCTATAGGCAGAGAATCCAATATAATTAACATAAAGATAAATGATCAATTACTAAAACAAGTGTAGGAATATAAATATCTTGGGAACATTTGTGCATGTGAAGGAAGAATGGGCAGAGAGCTCGAGACAACAATGTAAAAAATCCAACTACGTAGATTACGAACTTACACCAATTTTTGAAACACAGGTCTCTCCCGATGGAAACCAAAAAGCAATGTCAATATCAGACATGGAAACTAACAAATGAAAAATAGAAAAAGCTTACTTAGTGTGAAGCGAGATGTATAAAGCAGCAAACAGAACAAGAAGAGATCATTTGGAAATAAAGAGATTTAAAAGAACTATTGGAACTACTTCTGTGGCCAAACATATTGAAAAACGGAGACTGCACTGGTTCGACTACTTAATGAGAATGAATCGTTATTGACCAGCAGCAAGAACATGCAACATGAAAATGAAAACAACAAGATACAGAGGAAGATAAAGAAGAAGATCGATTGAAGCAGTTATCAACGTTCTGAGACGTCACAATATTACTGCATGCCGATCGACCAAGCGTACAACAGCCGGAAAACCGATCGTGATTCAATTCTTCTCAGCAAAATTAGAGAAAGGAGAATATATACATATATATTCTTGCATGGACCGCTGGATCAGCAACCAACCACAAGTCATGTGACTTAATGCTACCACCAATGTAAATGAGTGCACATTGACATTGTAAAAACCTGGTACAAAGAGGATTATTTACGAAAACACCTCACAAGACTGCCAGACTCATTACAAAAAAGGTACTCAAATACATTTTTTTCTATGAGAAACAAAATAAACGTACGTTGAAATAAAGTTAAAACACTGGACACAGTTCGGCGCTACTTTAAGTTTACAAAGTAAAATTCAATGTTTCGCTACGCCTGTAAGACATTAGAGAATGTAAGAGCCTGTAAGAGATTAGCTGGCCAACCCACCTAATAGTTGCTGCGGCTTAGTACATAAAGAGTTACGTTGATCCCCGAAGGCATGCTGCCATGAGACATACATTTACCTTACTATGTTTGGCTACGCCTTTAAGATAACGATTGCTGTAAAAACTTATACAGTTCGGCGCTACTTTAAGTTTACAAAATAAACTTATATGTGTCGCTGCGCATGTAAGACAACTATTGTTGTAGTTGAAATGTTTTTGATTATTTCTTTGTAATTCAACTGTTTTTGATTATTTCTTTGTAATACAACTGTTTTTGATTATTTCTTTGTAATACAACTGTTTTTGATTATTTCTTTGTAATACAACTACATAGTTTTCTAAACAGAAGCTTGTCAATGGTTTAATTATAATCAGAGCAGCGCTATGTTTCATATAGGTTTCAATTAATATCAAAAGAATTGCACCTCATATCGTACTGTATATCTTCTTCTTCAGCGTTCATTCTCAAGCTCCCGCTGGATCTCCCTTGTAGCAGGACAATGATCCTACTAGATTTCCAGCAGGATGTAGTCCTGAGAATGGAAATGCGTTGTGTCGCCGTTTTATTTGCGCCAATGGCCCGACACATCCGTCTTCGGCTGGGTACTGTATATAAAATGTATATTTTGATATTTATTGTGAAATATGGTGTGTTCAGTGTTCCCATAGCTCTTTCACCCCACCATCTTACATTACCCACCTTGAAGTTTACCCCCCCCCTCCCCCCGAGAGGTCGTTGTCGCCCACATTTAGAAACCTTACTTAATACTATCTGTGTTCTTCACTTGACGTAACGTGCCTTGATTACGAACAACAATATAACCAGTGTTGCCATTACTTATTCATTTATTTTTCCTAGATACATGGATGATATGTCCTGTACCATCTACTACTTCAGAATTCTTAACCCTGCAATTCAATTCACAACTAACAATTCACTAACAACTAACAACTTTTGTCAACAAAAGTTTAAGTTTGTGTATTGCAAAACTACTATTGTACGTAGTTTTCAAATGTAGAATTTTCTCTTATCCACGTTATTGTTATAATCACTAGTCATTCTGCAAACTTCTTCGTCTTCATCACTTATCTAGTTACCATGAATGTTATCAATGTGGCTGAAAGAAGAGATACAATAACTCGTTAAATACTTGAATGAAATTCTTTGACATATGTAATGATAAATGGGGTGCAGTGGGATATGCATTACTCTCCTGCATTCCCAGGGTTAGCTCATAACTACGATCCTAAAAGCCCACCCTCATCATGTACCCTGCAAAAATACTGCTTAGAACAGGGGTGGGCAAACTTTTTGTGCAGAGGGCCGCATTGAAAATTGTAAAGCTATTGGATGGCCGTATATAATATTATGTATGTTTTTGTTTAAAATTCTCGGTAAGTAATCAATTAAATATTTTTATTGTGAAGAAAGGTAGTTTTACATAATGTAGATAACTTCTGAAATAAATTACATTTCTAACAGACTTACACTATAACAGTATATTTTCTAATATGGATAAAAGGTTTTGCAAATATTTTAACAATGTTCGTGTATTTAAAAATGTGTTTGAGGGCCGCAAAATATCCAATGGCGGCCGCATGCGGCCCGCGGGCCGTATTTTGCCCACCCCTGGCTTAGAAGATGGTGCTAATGAATTTAGCTAACGTTTTATGAATCATGTCCGGGCGGTGTAGACTAAGATGTAATTAGAATTGTCTGCGCATGGCAAACAATATCTCAGATCAATACATCTCTGTCCCCACAGCAGAATAGACAACAAGAACAGTTGACCTGGTTTGCCGTTTTGTCAAGTCCGAAAGCGCACTAAGGCGTGAACAGTAAGCAAATCTTCGGAGAAATGAGGCTCCACGGCTGCGTCTATGTGAAGGTAGTACAGAAATTCAAAGAAGCTTCCTGTGAAAGAAATGCAAAAATAAAAAACCAATACGAAAGCAATGTTCAGTTTGAGATCAAGCTTTCAGATGGTTTTTTTTGTCAAACACGGATGTGTCAGGCAATTGGCGCAAATAAAATGTTGACACAACGCATGTTCATTCTCTGGACTACTTATTGCTGAAAATCTAGTATAGACATTGGTCCTGTTATAAGAGCGATCCAGCGGGAGTTTGAGAATGTACGATGATAAAGATGAAGATGTTATTTGGAAGTAGGTTGTGTGGAACAGTAAAAACAGCATGCCATAGCTAACTGTGTGTAGAAATTCACATTTGGGCGATATGTTCATCATGTCGGTAAACAAAACTACGGCGAAGAGTGTGCACAAGAGTTTAACTTTAATGTTTGAGTAGTTTCCTTTATCGGAATCCAATTCACAGTCGAGATACGGGTCAGCACAAGAGGGCACGCAAGAACAATGACTTCTCTAATTACACGAAATGTGTTCACAGTTTATGAAACACCTCTACCAGATAGACGTAATCGATCCAAGACTAAATTACTGGCTGCCGCCTCCTCTGAAGCTGCCACGCAGAGACACGTTTTGGCTTTAAAAGTCCAAGGGCGGAGTAGGTGATAAACCGTTACGGCATAGAGAATATACTCACTCGTTTGCCTGCGGACAGATAGCAAGAATATTTCAGAATAGGGAAGCTCACCTGAAATAAAAGCTTCCCGAGATCGGATTTGCCAAAAGGCGAAAATAACGTTGCTCTGCTGTAAAACCATGGGAGCAAAACATACTTCACACTCCTGACAGGTCCCACTATTTCGTATTATCAGAGAGCGAACGCAGAAGAAGAATAATAATACAGTGAAAGACGCTGCACGGAACATATTCCCATGGCGCTCTGCAGATAATAAGGTACACCCTTGTATGAAACAAATAGGATAGATGCAGCAGCTTAAATGCATGAAACAGTACTCTCAGCTTAAATGCATGAATCAGTACTCTCAGCTTAAATGCATGAATCAGTACTATCAGCTTAAATGCATGAATCAGTACTCTCAGCTTAAATGCATGAATCAGTACTCTCAGCTTAAATGCATGAATCAGTACTCTCAGCTTAAATGCATGAAACAGTACTCTCAGCTTAAATGCATGAATCAGTAATCTCACCTTAAATGCATGAATCAGTACTCTCAGCTTAAATGCATGAATCAGTACTCTCAGCTTAAATGCATGAATCAGTACTCTCAGCTTAAATGCATGAATCAGTACTCTCAGCTTAAATGCATGAATCAGTAATCTCAGCTTAAATGCATGAATCAGTACTCTCAGCTTAAATGCATGAATCAGTACTCTCAGCTTAAATGCATGAATCAGTACTCTCAGCTTAAATGCCTGGAACAGATCTGTCAGCTTAAATGCATGAAACAGTACTCTCCGTGACATTCTGTAGTCAATAAGACACACCATTATGTAAGAAATAGAATACATGCAGCAGCTAAACAAAACAAAAGTCACGGATAGATCAAACATCATCTACAGTAATCAGTGTATCCCCGAATTGTCCATGGACAATTTGCGGCCAGCATAGGGCCGTTTAAGAATTACTTAATATTAAAAATATTAATTAAGATTAAAAAAGATTAATGAAGAAACATTTGTCATTTACGAAATCATAGTCAAGGATATAACACACAATGAAGTTTACATAGTGGATGTAACAAATGGGCATCATCACTTATCATTGACAAACAAGTTGTCATGGCGGTTAAAAAAAAATCCTTTTTGGAATTATCGATTTCTGTGATTGATTTATTGTAGACGCTCATATCCTGATACTGTTTTTCTTTCCTTGTGATGTGCTTAGTGTCACTAAGTTCTGCCGCCAGGCTTCATTGACTCATAGTACTCTCTTTTCGGACAGAGTTAAAAGTGTCGTAAACCTTCACTTCCTTGGCACTACCGTGAGTGCAACCTTGTATAAACATTATTCCTTTCTGCAGTATGATTGTGAAACTCTTTGTCGAATTCCGAGATCTCCCTTTGCTTATAGACGTCATCAAAATCTCAAAGATATCTTGGTTCATAGTCGTCTTCGGAGTCACTGTTTCAGTATATTTCGCGGTTGA
Source organism: Meghimatium bilineatum (assembly GCA_034231615.1). Taxonomy (NCBI): domain Eukaryota; kingdom Metazoa; phylum Mollusca; class Gastropoda; order Stylommatophora; family Philomycidae; genus Meghimatium; species Meghimatium bilineatum. Next base: position 25,546,573 of record CM067312.1, read on the forward strand.
CGCTTTCGATTTAACAACCTTTCGTAAATCTATCTATCCATCTATTCACTAAACCCTTTGTTGCCTTTTAGCGTCAGGGGTAAACGAGTTTTCTAGAGACGGCCCTCTTGTGTGCTGAATATATTTTGGAATTCGTCGCCTCTTTTATTTAGGTGGTCCATCGTTTTCTAGGTCAGCCTCTAGGTCTGCCTTCACTGTATATGTGTAGCACAGTTTGCTATGATATGCTGTCTGATGGTAGTTTGCTGATGTGTGCAAATAATTTGATGTGTAGTCTCTTAATATATTCCAAGATTCGGATCGTGTCGGTTTTACTTGGTAGTTCTGACAATTTCCGTGTGTTATTTCTTCGTGTCACGCGTGTTAGCAAAGATCGCATTACATGTGAACCCAGTAATGTTATTCAAGTTGTAGTATGTTAATGCAGTAGCTTGACATAAAGGAGAAATTGGCACGAGATTATGAGACCGTTTCTGTCAGTATCACCATGATGATAACCACACTAAACTTATTTCTACTATTTTGCGTTTCATTGGCAATGGTGCCAGGGTCATCTAGCATGCTACAATAGAATATTGCTTCGCTAACATTGGAGCTAGGTATATCATTTGAAATCGTTTTAATGTATGCATTCTTCTTTTGGATATGCCATATTTAAATTAACATGTCCGGCTCTGGGGGTGAGTGGTGTATATGGGGCGACCACGGTACTGAGTTAGATCATTGCCACATACACTTGTGCATCCGGATCGTTCAGAAAACAACAGCAAACTGCTGAATATATTAATATTCCATATAAAATTACTACAGCCAAAAATTGACGAGTCAATGGCTACGTCCTGAATGTTTATTATATTTATTATATTAATTTATTAACTATATTAACCAACTTATTATATTTTTTTTATAATGACATTTCTTATTAATACTAATAATTCATTTTAGAAAGTGGTCATTGATGTTTTCCCTTTCTATTATCTTGTATTCCCACTAGTTTTCAGTTCTTGATTTATTTCGCTCCTATTGCACAAAATTTTAAAACACGTGACTCAGCGTTCGCTACCTTATCCCGTTATGGTACAACAAAGTGATGATGTATTTAACATTGCTATATCGACTCATGGTACATACGTCTCTTGATCCAAGTCTATCTATCTCTTCGCTAAATCTTTTATTGCCTTTCAGAGTCAGGGGTAGAAGAGTTTTCTGAAGATGACACTCTTGTGTGCTGAGTATATTGTGGAATTGTTCCATATTCATAAAAACTTTTACTGCGAGCCATTGTGTTCTCACTGACGGTTTGCTAATCATGTCTCAGTGTTGTATCATTTTTGTATCAGTTATATCAGTTTTGCAGCTATACTTGACCCCAGTATAGAAACAATTTTGTTTTGCTGATTGAGTATAATTGTAAACATCAGCCATTAATATGTGACGCATTGTTTGCTATATTTAATTTTATTGGTATAGTTGTAAATGATGTGTCTTCAAATTGTATACTACCTTTTTGAAATTAGTAGAGATTTAATAGAGCTAGAAAAGTTCTCTTAGAAACGTAAAGGTATGCCCCATGCCAGATTGTTGCCATGGGATCTACCGTAACTTTTTTTAAACCAAAGCTTGTATACATTTAAACCATATTTCTTTTGTTATATTGCAAGTTTGTCACTGTGATAACTACATGATTACTGCTTTTTATATGTTTCGAATTCAGAATGGGAAAATTTTAAAGCATTTTTCACTCTATTGATAGGGACCAAACCTGAAATAAAGGAATGACGAAAACGGATGTGCTGGACCTCGGACGTCCTGACCACAAGTAGCCAACCGGGGTGCAAATAATCACAGTTCTACTGTGGAACTTGCAGCACACGTACTTCACGCTCCCCGTCGGAAATCACACGAAATATTCGTTGTGGTTATATGAGAGCGAACTCTGAAAAAGAAGAAGACTCTATTGATGGTGTCTATGGCTGCTGAATATTGCTGATGTCCATGGATACTGTTATTTCTGATTTCGGTTGATAATGTCTATTGCTGCTGCCTATTGCTGATGTGCATTGATGATGTCTTTCCGGCTATTGCCTTTGCCTTGCGATAATTCTTAAGCTTTGGGGACAGAAAGCTCAAATAAAATGTACAAGTTATAAAATAGAAATTGATAATCTACTGCCAAGTGTAAAGAGAGAATAATATAAAATGAAAATGTTCTAACTTTACACATACCGTTCTAAACAAAGTATTGATTTAAATGTTATGTAAAATAAAGCATTGTTGACGTCAACGTTTCATGAACTCCCCCTTCCCATCCTTAACAATCGTCAAAATTTGTGAGATTCGCTTCCTCCCTGCACCTAATATATTGATGTAATTTGTGGGCATATACTATTCAAACTAACATATTCTACTTGTAGACATGTCATATTCAAACTAATATAGTCTAAATGTAGACATGTCATATGCAAACTAATATAGTCTAAATGTAGACATGTCATATTCAAACTAATATAGTCTAAATGTAGACATGCAATATTCAAAATAAAATAGTCTATATGTGGACATACCACATTCAAACTAATATATTCTACTTGTGAACATGCCATATTCAAACTAAAATAATGACGTTCGTCCATCACAAGTGATGATGTCCATTTGTTACATCAACCATTTTTTTTTTCTTGATTATGGGTTTGAAAATGACTAATAAGAGTTATTCAGGCCCTCAAATGGCCCTGGGCAGTTCGGAATGCCCACTGTAGGTTTTTTGTCTACCTGTGACATTGTAGCAACTTTCCTCTGTTGAGCTGTTGCACGCCTCTGTCCACATAACGATGTGCCTTTTTGTGTCTATAGATCGTCATGTAGGTCTACTGTGTGCAAGTTTTTCAAATGTATCTTGGTGTATTTAAAGGTTTTTAGAGGGATCTTTAATGCGTCGTCGTAGTGCTTCTTTTGGCTTCCTAGAGATAGTATGCCCTTCTGTAACTCACCACAGAGAAGTATAATTGGCAGGCAATGACGAGTATTTCAGTTCATGTCATGTTTTACCAGATACCGCTTCAATGTTTCAGTTTTGTCATGTTTTAGCAGATACCGGTTCAATGTTTCAGTTCATGGCATGTTTTACCAGATACCGCTTCAATGTTTCAGTTCATGTCATGTTTTACCAGACACCGCTTCAATGTTTCAGTTCATGTCACGTTTTACCAGATACCTCTTCAATGTTTCAGTTCATGTCATGTTTTACCAGACACCGCTTCAATGTTTCAGTTCATGTCATGTTTTACCAGATACCGCTTCAATGTTTCAGTTCGTGTCATGTTTTACCAGATACCGCTTCAATATTTCAGTTCATGTCATGTTTTACCAGATACCGCTTCAATGTTTTAGTTCATATTATGTTTTACAAGATACCGCTTCAATGTGTCAGTTCATGTCATGTTCTACCAGATACCGTTTCAATTTTTCAGTTCATATCATTCTTTATTAGATACCTTTCTAGTGGTTTAGTTCATGTGTTTGAGTGAAAGTAAATGTCTACAACTACATAAGCCATGTTTAATGTAGATTTCTAACATATTTGATGATGAAGAGGTGGATGATATGCTTAACGCGGATATAATCATAAATTACTCAAGGATATTATTCGAATAATTGTATCATTGTGATAGCATGTTTCATCACACTTCTTCAACACTGACGTAAAAATATAACACAAAATAACTTTATAAATTAATCAAGTGGTGTATGACAGACTTTGCAGACATGGAATAACATTCTTTATTACATTAACTGACATTAATGAATTATGATTTGCTATCTTGTAAAGAAAAATGTAATGAAAATTGTTAGCGCTATTTTGGCAGGATACTTGTTTGTTTTTTTGTGGTTTTTTTTTACAGAACGAGTTGGCAACACATAACGTTTAAAAAAAACCCAAAAAACTGTAAAACGTGTTCTGCAGACACAAATTTATTAAACATATGGAAATAACATAGAAATCGATCATTCTGAGTGTGTTCGATGTCGCTATTAACGTATTGTAATGCCATTATAATGGTTTTTGTAATACAAGACCATTTGTATAGAATGAACATGAATCCATCAAAGAAGATGTGAGATATTTGCAAAGTGGGTTTCACGAATTTCTGAACGAACTATAGTTCCGCAGTTATTTCCCATGAATGTAACTTTCTTCATGTAACTTTCTATATGTAACTTTCTTCATGTAACTTTCTATTTGATCAAGTCACAACGACAGAATATTTCTTTTTTTATATATTTATCTTTTATACATCTTTTTAGTCATCTTTTATTTCTAAACGACTTCTTGTGTGCAGCGTTTGTTTGTAGACAGTACCATACAAATAGAATAATTGTAATTAATGGCAAAAGATGCTTCACTGGTGAAATAAAACATCACACAAACGTTTCGCAAATTTAATTATATTCTAGTAAAGTAGTGTCGTATAGTGCATGACAAAAAACTTAAAATCTTTCGTTACTGCATGTTTTCCTGATAAGTAGTACAGAGAGGTTATGTTTGTTTGTTTTGCGTACGCTCCATTGTAATCAGCACGGATATCCATGCGATTTCCGCCGGGAGCGTGATTACGTTGCGCCACCGTTATGCGCCTTGTAGGCCTAGCATATCTGATTTCGGCATGCCTTGACAATTCAGGTGGGCTACCCTAGACTGTGACAGCCTCCCTATCTGTCGCCAGGCACGCGTGTGTGTGGTGACTCTTCGCCCAGACGATTTTTGCTCACGTCTGTCTCGCACGAGGTGTTCCACTGTCTATGAACTTGCCTCGTGTAATTGGACGTACTGTGCCTGTGTCCATCGGGTACTGAACCGTTTCTCATCCGTGAGCCTAGTTCCTTAAGAGGTAGAACTCAACAGAAGAGTTGGACCCTGGCTCTTTCGCCCTCTTAGCCGAGGTGTCATTCATCGACATCGTAAACCCCTCGCCCAAGTTCGAGTCTCACACCACGCGTTTGAGAGCAAGGCGTTCTCGAGCAGAGCGATTTTGTCCCAATAGCGCCTGAGACCATCAGGTACTGAATCCTTTCTCTCAGCAAGTGTATTTCCGGTATTGGAAAACCTGACAGTAGAGTTGGGCCAGGGCTAAAATCGTTTTCTCTTTTGTGCCTGAGCCCATTTGTACGGAACCCTTTTCTCACTGCAAGTGTATTTCCGGTATAGGAAAGCTTGACAGTAGAGTTGGGCCAGGACTGCCATCTTTGTCCCTTTTTTTGCCCAGCCCATCGGTTACGGCACCCTTTCTCTTTGCGAGCATGTTTCCGGTATAGGAAGACTCAACATTAGAGTTTGGCCAGGTCTTTGTGCTTTGCTAGACGCCCATTATTGGGTATGGGTGTCTGCCTATAAGGAAATCAAGTAACTAGAAGCTCGTCACGAGGTAACAGAGCTTGTAGTTCCCATTTCCGTAATCGTTTCCACTTTCTATTTGCAGTTGGCGCTGTCTTCTAGCGCTGTTCTGCCCTTTCATTTTTTCCATTGTACACGGTATGAAATCTGTATGTCTTTTACCATGCATCCACCTTTTCACATTTTTTTCATTGGCCGCCCCTCCAATGTTCGGACTGGACTAACTAGCTTCACTGTATGTCGACAGAGTCGCTGTATGTGGTGTTGCTGGTGGTGTCGGAGATATTGTCTGTCTTTTAAGCATTAAAATATCTTTCCATCTGCTACCTCCACATTCTCGGACACGATCCCCAAATTATATGGCCAGAATCTGCTCGAGCTGCTGTATTTCTGTTTCCAGGGTGCACCGCGAGGAGGTACATTTGGGATCTTGGTTATCTGCTAACCCTGGGTCCGCCGAGAGCAATGCGTTCCCTTTGCAGCCCACAGAGAGGTTAATACAGGACAGATCAGTGTAAAGTAATGTAGTCCTTTTTCATACTATTTACATTTACAGACGAGCATTTTCACTAGCTCTGATAGTGAAATGATGATGATGGTGACGATGATAATGTGGTTATAAAGCTCAACCGTCTTATTTTTTCGAGGTTCGGAAAACCTCTTCCTATTACTTGCTCGATCTTGAAGGAAATTGTTTTTTTTCAGTTGAACTAGGAAACTTTCTTTGGACATTCCGTCTCGGAAGCAATTGGGCTCAGTAGATATTTCCATATAGTATTGATACTACATTTTACATTAATAGATACATTAACTTTTGTAGCACATAATGTATTTATGACAATTAACTTTAGTACAACATAATGTAGTATATAGTAGCAAAATTAATAACTTTGGATACAGGAAATGTCCATACTGAAACAATCTGTGACTTCAGTCGAGAAAACTTAACGGAAACTATAGATTTGAGTAAGGCAACATCAGATTTAACAGAAGCGAGCAAGTCACGATATTTCGACTGAGAACGGTTCACTTACGGGTTTAAATGCATACTTACACCGAATAAGCGTCAATTTCTCGGTTGTCTGCATCTGTGGAGCAAATACACAGAGGCCAGACAATCCACTACAAGACTGTCCCTCATACGCTGCGCATAGAATGACAATCTGGCTCTCAGGAGCATCCCTGCAAAGCAAATTTTTGGGAACCAACAGCGACCTAAAGCAAACTGTTTCTGCATGATATGCAAACTGCATGTTCAATATGAGACTTTGTGCTTAGTTATAGATAGCGGAAGAAGAATACTTATTCCAGGTATAACAGCAACATAATATGAGACTTTGTACTTAGTAACATATAACAGAATAATAAATATCCCAGGTATAATAGCAACATAATATAGGACTTTGTGCTTAGTTATAGCAGAAGAAGAATACATATCCCAGGTATAATAGCAACACAATCGAATCTTTAGTATGACACGCTTTACGTTTAATATAAAATTAACTCAATGATTTTCTATGAGTCATTTTTATAAAGTCCGATAACGGATACAGACACCCACCAAAGAGGGATGTGTCGGGCCATTGGCGCAAATAAAACGGCGACACGACTAATTTCTATTTGTTGGAAATTCCAACTACATCCAGTTGGAAATCTAGTAAGATCATGGTCCTGCTACAAGAGAGATCCAGCGAGAGTTGGAGAATGAACGATGAAGAAGAAGGATAGAGACAGATAGTTCAGTAACGTGGCATGCATATCGCAAGAGACGCATAATGTAGGCCTATTACACTGAAATTATGCCATAACAACATCAAAAAATCTACTGTTATTTTATCTTTACAAAGCTCTATAATGTCACCAAACCGTGTTTGTACAAGTGCAGAATTTCATCACCATCTCGTCCATTCCCGTTATGAGGAAACCCCTATTTAATTTTGTTTATTCATTTTTTCTTTAATTCAAGATTGTGAATTTTACACATTGGGCGAGCAGTGTAGAAGAGATCACATTAAAAAAAAAATCCCCGTGATAGCAGCAGCTGAGATGATGGAAGCCACTTCCGTATCTTTTCCTTTGCTGTCGTTAAATTTCCATTTGCATTGATCGATTCACTATCGTAATTTATGCCAGAACCCAGAGCGCCTTATTTTCTTTGAAGTTTACCGAAGCATTAAGGCATCTCCAAGGTAACAGACCTTGGTATTTCTTGTTTCGTTTTGTGAAGAATTGTTATATATAAGGAAAATACTAGGAAGAATTCCAGTGTAAGGGGAGGATAATTAATTTGGAATATAACTATAATATATTCTTGTTTAGAAATTAGTTTTTGGATGTCGTCAAAACCGATGATATTACACAGCTATAAGGAAATCATATAGTGTTACTATATGCGTGACTACGTCTTCGTTGTTAGGAATCATCTTACACTGTGCGTGACTGCGTCTAGTATTAGTTGCTAGGAATTGTTTTACTATGTGCATGACTGCGTCTAGTATTAGTTGCTTGGAATTGTTTTACTTTGTGCATGACTGCGTCTTAGTTGTTAGGAATCATCTTAGAATGTGCATGACTGCGTCTTCGTTGTTAGGAATCATCTTACACTGTGCGTGACTGCGTCTAGTATTAGTTGCTAGGAATTGTTTTACTATGTGAATGACTGCGTCTTAGTTGTTAGGAATCATCTTACACTGTGCATGACAGCGTCTAGTATTAGTTGCTAGGAATTGTTTTACTCTGTGCATGACTGCGTCTAGTATTAGTTGCTTGGAATTGTTTTACTTTGTGCATGACTGCGTCTTAGTTGTTAGGAATCATCTTAGAATGTGCATGACTGCGTCTTCGTTGTTAGGAATAATCTTACACTGTGAGGGACTGCGTCTAGTATTAGTTGCTGGGATCTGTCTTACACTGTGCACGACTGCGTATAGTATTGGTTGATAGGAGCTGTCTTACTATGTGCATGACTGCGTCTAGTATTTGTTGCTAGGAGCTGTCTTACTCTGTGCATGACTGCGTCTAGTATTAGTTGATAGGAGCTGTCTTACTCTGTGCATGACTGCGTCTAGTATTGGTTGCTAGGAGCTGTCTTACTCTGTGCATGACTGCGTCTAGTATTAGTTGCTTGGAATTGTCTTACTCTGTGCGTGACTGCGTCTTAGTTGTTAGGAATCATCTTACACTGTGCATGACTGCGTCTAGTATTAGTTGCTAGGAGCTGTCTTACTCTGTGCGTGACTGCATCTAAAAGTATTTGTTGCTAGGAGACAAAACAAATAAATTCATACTGTGAACATATTACCAATGTTTCTTCTCTCGTTTGTTCTCAAACTCCCACCAGAACTATCTTATATCAATATTTCGAGCAGGAAATATCCAGGTAACGGAAGTGCATCGTGTCACCGTTATATTTAGCTCCAATTACCCGACACAAACGACGTCGGCGTTGGCATCTAATATATTCAATGTTTCTACCACTCCTGTGAACGGTGGACTTCTGTAATGATAATAATAGTATAGTTGGCTGGCAGTACATCAGGACTGGTTCCTACACCTACCGCTGGTCACAAAGCGTAAATCCGTACAAGAGAACTGGTTCCTGTACCTACCCGTTGGTCAGTCAGTCAGTTCCTCTTTTGCCAAGTTTGGTACGTAAGGCTGATGTCATAGTTCTCCATGGCTGTCGGTCAGTTGCTAGGGATTGCAGGTCTTGTACATTTATGCCTGTTGATTTTAATTCATTCATAAATGTTCTTCTGAGCGTTGTTTTGGGTCTTCCCTTTTTTCTTTACCCGTCTGGTGTCCACATGAAGGCTTGTCTTGGAATTCTTTCCTGTTGGTCACCAAGCTCAAAACTCGTTTCTTGGTTTCTTGTGAATTCCTATTTCCGGACGACCAACGTTTACTAGTAGAATCATCAAAAGAGCAACTACAAAGACAAATAGACAGATTACACCAAAAGTGCCAAATCTTTAACATGACGATACATATAGAGAAGACCGAAGTAATGAAGATAGGAAAAACAGAAACAAATACCAAGATTTCAGATGCTCAATTTAACCGTGTGTCGCTGTCGTGTTTCCTAAGTGTGATATTTAAAGTGGTTCATTTAATATACGCAAGCTAACAGTCAATCTAGCGCTAATGTTAATGTTAACAGTCATTCTGTTAATAGCTGTTTCTGTTAATAGTCAATCTAACACTAATGTTACTGTTAACTGTCAATCTGTTAATAGATGTTACTGTTACATCCTTACTGTTAATAGCCAATCTAACACTAATGTTACTGTTAACCGCCAATCTGTTAATAGCTGTTTCTGTTAATAGTCATTCTAACACTAATGTTACTGTTAACAGTCATTCTGTTAATAGCTGTTTCTGCTAATAGCCAATCTAACACTAATGTTACTGTTAACCGCCAATCTGTTATTAGCTGTTACTGCTATATCCTTGTTAATAGCCAATCTAACACTAATGTTACTGTTAACAGTCATTCTGTTAATAGCTGTTTCTGTTAATAGCCAATCTAACACTAATGTTACTGTTAACCGCCAATCTGTTATTAGCTGTTACTGCTATATCCTTGTTCATAGCCAATCTAACACTAATGTTACTGTTAGCAGCCAATCTAATGCTAATGTTACTGGTACGTCTCTTTGAGTCTAGGAGAAATACTAAGTGAAGCTTTATATCCGTCAGTACCCACTCTTGTCTATTTAAACATTTCTCAAGATTGAACATGGTGACTTGATCAAATCTACATCAGCTGCGCCATGCACACGTTTATTTATAAACAGATTGTGTTCTAATATGTTGTTTTTTGTAACAGCCACTTTGGTAAATCCATGTAATTTCATTAAACGAATGTTTCAAATATGTATATTTTCTTAAGAAATACATCTTAAACAAAATAACGTTATATTATCTCAGGTAGTGGTTCTCAAACTGGGCCAAATGCTCTATCCCGAGGTCACAGCGTTTTGTTGGATGATTGCTTACTAAAACACAAATAGGGGGCAGCAAAAAACTATACGGGAACCATTAATATGTAACTGGACGATATTTAATAAGATATATAATAACTATAATTGACAACGGGACCAATTTGGGGGACATTCTCTATGTGTGAGTTCTTTGATAGAATTAGGCATTTTACGGGTAGAAAGTAAAGAAAGACATGCAATCAATGGAATTTGGGAATTATCAGTATACGTACCCTACCATGTCTATAAAAAGAGAAGGAACAATCAGTATATAATAACTACGATATCTGTAGAAAGAGACGGAACTATCAGTATATAATAACTACGATATCTGTAGAAAGAGACGGAGCTATCAGTATATAATAACTACGATATCTGTAGAAAGAGAAGGAACTATCAGTATATAATAACTACGATATCTGTAGAAAGAAACATAACTCCTTATTTCCTTTGTGTGTGTCCTATACAGAACGTTGTCCTCACTGAAACTCTGTAAGCCTATGGGTTCTGTGCAAGTTGCCCAGCTTCTTCTAGTCATCGTATCCAGATGTCCTTGATGTCATGTGTCCATCGCTGTGTTTGTCAGTCCATTGTTGTATTCTGCTGGAAATATTCCCTCCATGTTTAATCTAAACTATTTCTAAACCATTGTTTCCTTTTATTTGTTCGAAAAATATCAGCTTGTGTTGTTTCTTAATAGTTTTCATGAGCTTGTCTTCTATGTTCAGGTCTTTGCCAAAGTCTGCATTTTGTCGTCTTTCTATCCATGATATTCTTTGGATCTTTCTATATCATTTCATTTCGAATGCCGATATTATCTTTTCCACTGTAGATGCCATTGCTCACATCTCACACCATATGTTGACACTGGAAAACATATAGCTTCTCGATAGTTGTAACTTTATTTTTCTGTTTGCCCCTTGCAATAAATGTTTTAATCTGTGATGTTTTTTGTAAGGCCATTGCTATCTTTCTGATCTCTGCCGAACAATCCCATGTGGTGTTGATGGTCTACCCGAGGTATTCCAAGTTGTTGACATGTTTTATTTCTCCATGACTATTGTAGGTATGAGATCATTCTTGTTTATATGCATTTTTTTGTATTTTTTTTTCGATTGAGGAAAATATTTTATGACTGGCTATGTTGTTTAACTGACATAATCATGGGTTCTAAACTTGTTGGGCTCTATGATATTAGGTTAGTGTCATGGGTATAACTAAATTCTGGAATACCATGCCCTCTGAAATTAAGAGAAACTATTCATAGAATTAACAGAGAAAGGATAGAGAATAGACAGACAGCTCGAAACAGGAATTTAAAAAGCCAACTACGTATATTATGAACTTACATTTTGGAACACAAATCTATCTGGTTTCAAACCAAAAGGAAATTCATAAATTTAATCTTCATACAAACATAGTGTTATCAACATCAGGCATGGACACAAACAAAATAATAAGAGAGACAGTTTACTACCTGTTAAATGAGATGTCTAAGAAAAGCAGTAAACAGAACAAGAAGAGAGTACGTGAGAGATGAAGATATTACAAGAACTGTTTGAACAACATGTTTGGTCATGTATATTGAAAAACAGAGTCTGAAATAGTTCACATACTTAATGAGAATGAATAATTATTGGCCAACGGCAAGAGCATGAAACATGAACATGGAAAAAGCAAGATACAGAGGAAGATGAAGAAGAATGTGCATTAAAGTAGTTAACAACATTCAGAGATGTCACACATATTACTGTATATCAAACGTGTAACATTCAGAGATGTCACACATATTACTGTATATCAAACGTGTAACATTCAGAGATGTCACAAATATTACTGTATATCAAACGTGTCATAGCCTGAAAACCGATTATTATTCAATGCTGCGACGGGTTACAGCAAAATCAGAGAAAAGACAGATATATGAAACTGTTCATAATGTGGGTCTTCTGGTACATTTCGCATATTTTCTACGTATATATTCAACAGTTATGGTGAGAGAAAGAATTCCCATGTGAATTCTTTATTGGTCCACAAACCAATCATATGATTGTTTCTCCCTCAGGGTTTTCTAGAAGCCAGTTGCTCCTTATAAATCATTGTACTGAGCGATGTAAGATGGTGTAGCAAGCTCATGCGTTCTATTTTATTTCATAGTTTCTGATGTGTTACGCAGTCAAATGCTTTTGAGTAGCCTATGAAACAGATGTATTTGCTTGCACTTGCACCCTCATATGTGAGTAGCCTATGAAACAGATGTATATGCTTGCACTTGCACCCTCATATGTGAGTAGCCTATGAAACAGATGTATATGCTTGCACTGCACCCTCATATGTCAGTAGCCTATGAAACAGGTGTATTTGCCTTCATCGCAATCTCTGCGCTTTATTATATAATAATATACCTCGAAGAAAGCGACAAATTCGTTTAGTTAAATCTCAGAGTGGCCACGGGGTAAACTGTCCCGAAAAAGGACCATTAGTGAAAAAAGGTTTACTTCTGATTGAAGTTACCAGCCAATTTCTTTACCCATATTATCAGCATACTTGTTTGATCAGTGCAAGCTCCTAAATTATTGCTTGTGGGATCTTACAGGAGATGAGCTCTTTGAAAGCCGATTGAAGAATACGCTTTACAACCTGCAGATAATGAATAATAAATTCTAATATAATCTTAATTCGTAATCAATATTTTGTTCCAATAAGGAAAGGAGCATCGAGCGTGCACGTTTGCAATCCTGAGAACAACTAGTGAATGTGAGGTTAAATGTGTTTCAATGTGATCTGATATAATGTGCACATTGCAATAGTTCTATTATATATTTCATGTGGTAAACAACACATTACGTGGTCAGTATTCGTCCCTTATTTATTTACAGGTGTCTGTGAGAACAAACTATTTGACAGAAATAACACATATTCCTTTTATATTTGTGTAAAAAGCAATAATTTTAATTTGCAACAATTCTGGATTCCATTTTATTTACGTATACAAAACCAGAAATTGCAGAATATCAATGTAGATAAGTGGAATGAAAATGCACAGGAACACCCGATACAAACATTGATAGAGAAATAACTGAAGTACAGTTACACTAGAAGTACAAAATGACATGTACTTGTGTTTCAAATATTTTACAAATGCATTGTATACGGTTAGGCATTCAAAAATAATATCATTATTAGAACTCAGAGTTGAATGGACAGATCTAAAGATAGCAAGAAATATGCAGTGGAATAATGAAGATTGATAATATTATGGGAAAATTCCAAAAGGTAGAAATAGACGTCAGACAAGGATATGTAATGTCACCAGATCCTTTCTCCGTGTATACAGAAGGGTATTATGCAAAATATTGAAAACTTGCCAGGAATAGCAGTTGGAGGTTACAATCTCATTTATCTTGAGATATTCCAGGATAAAATACTGACTTCAAGAAGCGAACAAGAACTTCAAGCGCTGTGAGACATGGCATTTCGATAAAGTGACAACAACGACCTCAGTCTAAACACCAAGAAAGCAGAAATAACGGTTGTTTCAAAGAAATACACCATAAGGTCAATGTGCAGTATTGATATCAATAATGCAACTTTAAATCAAGTGGATAAAGTCAAGTATATTGGTACCATTTTAACATCGAATTTCCGGTGTCCCAATGAGATAAAGAGCAGGATAGCACAAACCACATTAACATTAAAAAAAATTTCTCTTTAATGGACTAATATCAATGCACATGTGATTCAAATGCTAGAATGTTATATCGACAAATTCTGCTCTATGGATATGAATCATAGAAGGTAAACAGAAGGTAAACAAAAAGAAACAAAGATGTGGAATTAGAGAAGAATGATTAAAACTCAATGGACAGCCAAGAAAACTAATGCAGAAGTCCTCAGAGATTTTGGAGTAAAAAGATAACCAAAATTGACAATGGTTAGGGATCTATAATAAACATTATAAACAGGCTGTCAAGATATTTACGGCATGCGATGAGAATATCAAAACTCGAACATTTAGTAACCACCGGAAAAATCAAGGAGAGAAGAGACATAGGAAGACAAAGAGAGAAGTTGATGAATGGGTTGTCACTGTCAAGTGAGAGAATGTCACCAACTGAACTTATTAATAATTATACAGGAGACAGAGAGTTGTGAAGAAACATGGTTACATACGCCACTCGACATAGCGCTTGATTGATTGATTGTTCGATTAAATATATCTTCTGCTATATATGTATCTTCTGTTATTTTGTCTCCTGTAAGACAGAAATACAGCAGATATAATAATTTTCCACACACACACACACACACACAAACACACGCATTCATGTAAAACACAAGAAACACACAAGCACGCACGTGCAGACACGCACGCACACACTCAAATGCACTCGATCTTTAGAAACTTTCACTTACCCAGTCTTCCCCTTCACCTTGTCAACAACTGTCGAGTTTTCAAAGACTGCTGACCCTTCTGTTTAATTACGTAAAAAATGTGTTTACCATTCACTGTCCGGCAAAAACGTTTTAGCAGAAAATGTCGGATATAAATTCTGTATTTTCTCAGATTTGAATGTTTTGTTCTAAAACAAACGATATAATCGATGCATAAAGCACACATTGTTGAGATCAACACTATTGTCAACCTCCCATATCTACCACTTGTCAAGTCAACAATTTTGTAACTTATTCAGACTCATCCGCCTTAATTGTTGACGTCATGTGTTGACATTCCCATAGCATTAGATAATATCACACCACAAACACAGTCGTATACGCTGTATTGCATCACATGTCGGGATTGTAGGATAGGACATATACCGTTATTTGCATGTCAGCCCGAGTCATCCTCCACCTGCTGCGCAGATAAATTTGTTGCAATTTTTACAGAAATATTAAGTTTATTTTTATCAGTAAGTTATGCGAGCTAGTTTAAAAATATATTTACCCAGTTATGCACAGTTTTACACCATGAACAATTCTCAGGTTATTCGACTGTTTTCGTGCGTAAATGTCACTGTTTGACGGGACATTTGAAGACTCTTTTTTTTATAAAACATAACTAAGGACGGAGTTTCTAGCCACCATTTGGCTTAGTTCCTGGTACTAAAAGTCATGTTTGATTTGCTAAGGGATGGTTTTGAGCACGTCAACCCCCGTCCTCCCTCCTTTCATTATGTACGATCCGGCCTTGATCACTGTCAAACCTTCCATGTTAGCTACACGTTCGTCTACAATAACTATCGGTGCAGCTAACTTCTGTCACACACATTGAACAATATATAGTAACCTCAGCCTTTAAAATTCTCGCAATGCATTTCTATTGCATTCTTAATTTTTCTGTGCCTATTTCGCTTTACCATATATGTACTAGTAACCATTAAAAACGCATCAAAACGTGATTTATTTCGACGTTTAAAATGTATATGAGCGATTCTTGAACCAAGAACGAGCGCACCTGATAAAGTTCCTGCAATCCTATTGTTGAGTTGATGTGATGTTTCTTTCGAATTTTTTCGTGCGTCACGAGCACAACACTAAATAATTAATTCTGAATCTATTAAAAGTCAAAACAGGTTGATATTTTGAGCAAGCATTATTAAAATTTGGACGAATAATAGGTATCATCTGGTATATTTTGAAAGAATGCCTATTACTTTTTTCCATGAATCGAAAGACGTTACAGGAGCGACGGAAATTGCTAGTATGTTTGTTAACGGAATGGCGACCAGAGAATTTGCCAGATAAATTGTGAACAATCCTCTATAGCAAGACTGCACAAACGATTCCACGAGAAAGATATCACCGATGACCGTACCAGACCTGTTCAACCTCGTCTAATAAATGTATCTCAGGATCATCATATTGTATTGATGCATCTGCACAACCGCTTGTAAACAGCAACTCAGACAGCAGCTCATAAACGGGGATTATTTTTTGGCAAACAGAAACTCAGACAGCAGCTCATACACGTGGTTTATTTTCGCAAACAGCAACTCAGACAGCAGCTCATACACGGGGTTTATTTTCGCAAACACTGTGTGAAGGATGGTTAACTCCTTTCTCTTGTACACAAGAATCCTAACATTAGTCCTTACTAGATGCCACATAGTCATCATACTGGCTTGGGCCTAACAAAATATTCAGCGGCCAATGTTTTATTGTTTTAAATACTGCAGAATTGATACAGCAAATGATTCATAATGTGATAAATTGTGATACAGCACTCACAATTTGTGGTGCGAATGGTTTCAGTTAACTTTAATTCAACACCTGCAGTGGCTCATATAAAAACATTCTGATGTGTTTTTTAATTGTTTGTTTGTTTGTTAAGTAGGGGTTTATGCCTCATTTGGTCGAGGCCCGCCCTTTTCAGCCTAGGACTGGTGTCCATGTTGGTTATATCGCGGCGGTTGGGGACCTGTGATTTTTGTGGCTTGTCTGCATGGTTGTTGCTAGGATGTGGCTCTGTTAGCCGGGTTCGCTGTTGGGCCTCCTAGCGGCAGTCCTTATATGGACTATGGCGTGGCTCTGCCTGTCTCCGGTATTGATGAGACTCTAAGGTGGTAGTCCTTAAAAGGACTTTGTGTTGGATTGGTTGGAGCTCTTTCTTCTGCTATGTGCTGTGTTGTTCCTTCGCTGTGTCAGTCTGTTTTTTAATTGTTGCTAGTGTATATTATGTATACACACACGCATATTTTTAATTAGACGTAGGGGAGAAAATTACTGAAATACAGTAAGAAAGTTCTATGCAAACAGTATATCTTGACTTTGGTTGTGTCGTTGTTGCTGCAAAGAACCATGTCAGTGTAGCAGGGTTCTAAACACATTCCAGTTATTTATTTCAGTAGATAGTGATGTCTATAGTATGTATAGTGCGTACATATCACAGTGATGAAATATAAGTTCCAGGCAGTCCATGTATCCAAGGTGTAATACTGCCATAGATTAAAGTACCATAAGACTGCAGCGTTCTCTCAAATTTCTCTCAAAATAAGTTATATTGACGAAATACATCCAGTAAGAATAATGTGTTATATGCTATATGGAGAAAAGCAAGTATATCAATGACCAGGTCATGTTTTTATATATAGAAAAAATCAAGTATATCAATGACCAGGTCATGTTTTATATATAGAAAAAAGCAAGTATATCAATGACCAGGTCATGTTTTATATATAGAAAAAAGCAAGTATATCAATGACCAGGTCATGTTTTATATATAGAAAAAAGCAAGTATATCAATGACCAGGTCATGTTTTATATATAGAAAAAAGCAAGTATATCAATGACCAGGTCATGTTTTTATGACATGTTTTACGACAGCTGACTTATTCTATTTCATATTCAGCTTATATACATATATTTAAAATCTCCTTTCAATATGATCTTTTATCCATAAATGAAACGTGGATTTAATGCATCTTTAAGACGTCTTGGACAATAAACAAACTGGAAAGTGGGAAGTTAGAGGCAACAGAGATGTGGTTCAATAGAAGAATGCTGAGAATATCATGGACTGCGAGAAAAACTAATGTGGGGGTGTTGAAAGAGTCAAATGCGAAACGGACCTTAATCAATAATATAAAAAAATTACAATCTTTATTTTTTAGCCACTTCATGAGACAAGGAAATGTGGAGAGCATTGTCATAACAGGCAAGACTGTAGGCAACAGAGACAGAGGGCGACAACGTGAGAAAATATTAGACAGTCTGCAGGGAAACAACAGCGAGCTTGATACATAATATTTGAGACAGAGAGCTAAAGAGAACCATGATCGTCAACACCAGCCAGCATGGCACCTGATGATGACTATGATGCTTAAAACGACTGTTGCTAAGTTATCACAACGAGTTGAACTTGGTAGATTTTAATTTTATCTTCGAAAAATAAAAGAAAGATCTTACTGGGATTCAAACTCAGCCAGTAACTAACTACATGAGAGCGTGTTAACTATTGGACTAACCGCTCTCATTTTTGTTACATAAAATTTATATTTTGAAATTGGGAGCAGGCTTGTGTATAAACTATGACTTCATCAGCCGAAGTATCCAAAATATATCCACTGTTAGACCCACTAGCATTCTACAGCGATACATGTTGGTCGAGTTGTTTTTTACAGTTGTGATATACGTAGCAATGTTTTCTGATTAGTAATGTTGGTTTCACAAACATAAAGGATGGGGTTTCAAACTGACATGATTTTTTCATTATGTAATAGCAAACATCGTTAGCTACGACGTTGACAATGTCTAGTATAGATATGACGTATTTCTGTATATGTTTGTCTATGAACTGATATGGCATGTATTTCTCTATATGTTTGCCTGTGAACTGATGTGACAACTTGTATTTCTCTATATGTTTTCCTGTGAACTGATGTGACAACATGTATTTCTCTATATGTTTGCCTGTGAACTGATGTGACAACATGTATTTCTCTATATGTTTGCCTGTGAACTGATGTGACAACATGTATTTCTCTATATGTTTGCCTGTGAACTGATGTGACAACATGTATTTATCTATATGTTTGCCTGTGAACTGATGTGACAACATGTATTTCTCTATATGTTTGCCTGTGAACTGATGTGACAACATGTATTTCTCTATATGTTTTCCTGTGAACTGATGTGACAACATGTATTTCTCTATATGTTTTCCTGTGAACTGATGTGACAACATGTATTTCTCTATATGTTTTCCTGTGAACTGATGTGACAACATGTATTTATCTATATGTTTGCCTGTGAACTGATGTGACAACATGTATTTCTCTATATGTTTGCCTGTGAACTGATGTGACAACATGTATTTCTCTATATGTTTGCCTGTGAACTGATGTGACAACATGTATTTCTCTATATGTTTTCCTGTGAACTGATGTAACAACTTGTATTTCTCTATATGTTTGCCTGTGAACTGATGTGACAACATGTATTTCTCTATATGTTTGCCTGTGAACTGATGTAACAACTTGTATTTCTCTATATGTTTTCCTGTGAACTGATGTGACAACATGTATTTCTCTATATGTTTGCCTGTGAACTGATGTGACAACATGTATTTCTCTATATGTTTGCCTGTGAACTGATGTAACAACTTGTATTTCTCTATATGTTTGCCTGTGAACTGATGTGACAACATGTATTTCTCTATATGTTTGCCTGTGAACTGATGTGACAACATGTATTTCTCTATATGTTTGCCTGTGAACTGATGTAACAACTTGTATTTCTCTATATGTTTCCTGTGAACTGATGTGACAACATGTATTTCTCTATATGTTTGCCTGTGAACTGATGTAACAACTTGTATTTCTCTATATGTTTTCCTGTGAACTGATGTGACAACATGTATTTCTCTATATGTTTGCCTGTGAACTGATGTGACAACATGTATTTCTCTATATGTTTGCCTGTGAACTGATGTGACAACATGTATTTCTCTATATGTTTGCCTGTGAACTGATGTGACAACATGTATTTCTCTACATGTTTGCCTATGAACTGATGTGACAACATGTATTTCTCTATATGTTTGCCTGTGAACTAATGTGACAACATGTATTTGTCTATATGTTTGCCTGTGAACTGATGTGACAACATGTATTTGTCTATATGTTTGCCTGTGAACTGATGTGACAACATGTATTTGTCTATATGTATGCCTGTGAACTGATGTGACAACATGTATTTGTCTATATGTATGCCTGTGAACTGATGTGACAACATGTATTTGTCTATATGTTTGCCTGTGAACTAATGTGACAACATGTATTTGTCTATATGTTTGCCTGTGAACTGATGTGACAACATGTATTTCTCTATATGTTTGCCTGTGAACTGATGTGACAACATGTATTTCTCTATATGTTTGCCTATGAACTGATGTGACAACATGTATTTATCTATATGTTTGCCTGTGAACTGAAAACTAATTTATTTTATTTGTGAGTCAAGAACTGCACATGTTCAGCATAAGGTTTTCACGAATTCATGGATGTATTTTCTTATACATGTCAATATATATATTTTTTCTGACACAGTGGAGAGTTGTTGCCATTGCACATAATTATGCAAATTGCGTTATATCTCAAGCTGTTCTCATGGGGAAATACACTGTTAATTGGATTTATTTATTTATTTTCTGAAACATCGTGTATTGGAATTCTAGTTAGCTGTAATTGTTATATTTTAAACATATATTCTACATGATATATATATATATGTGTCTTACCAAATTCATTTTCTTACTGGATTGTGTACCAGTGTATCGTATACCAAATAATCAATGATCTTATATAGAAAGTTGAAGTTTCTAGAAGTTGTGAACAACAAGTGACCTAAAGAGATTTATGCATTCAATGAAAAGCTTAATCCAAATGCTAAAAGTCAAAAAGAGGTAACTAGTGACACTTTAGACAAATTGCAATATAATCAAAATAAAATACGAAAGCTAAAAGCGCAATGTCTGTGTTAATTTGATTGTGACGTCCTGAAATTATTTCAAACAATATAAGGTAATACTGCAGTGAAACGGAACAGCAATAGTACTTACGTAGACCACATGTTTCTGATGTTTCACTTGAACAAAGCCGTCTGTCGTGTTCAATTGAAACATCAAAAATATGTGTTCTACGTAGGTATTATTAAAATTATTTCTGACTCGCAGCTGATACTTTTTAGTATCCAGTTATCATATCTGTGTCAAACTGGAGCACGTGTCTGGTGATCTTGTTCTTTCTGACTGCATTTGTTGGGAAAGCCGGCTCCATGATGCTCACACGCAAAGGCACCATTTCGCGGAAAAACAGAGCGAGTATGAGAAGGGGCAGAGGAGGCAGAGGGGCAACTTCAGGAAGTGGTGGGACGGCTAGCACAGGATCCGGCCCCGCTGGATCGTCCCCTCTACTGAAAACAGGAGTCTCCTGGGCCACGACATCTCTATCAGCGCCACATCTCGCCAAATCTACCAGCAGCAAAGGAGTATCTTTCTCCACATCAGTTGAGAACTATTGCTACGCTATGGACACGTTATCAAACAGTTCAGAAATTAGTCGTGGTTTTGTGAATCACACGGTGGATAGTAGTCAGTTTCTGGAAGATGGCATCAAAGATAAGTCACCTACATCTACTGGATGTTCCGAGTTATATAAAACAACTAACGACTTGCCTTCATCCGACGTACTTGGATATAACTACCAGAGTATGGCAGCCAGGAAGGTAAGATTATTGATGTTTGCATTTATGAATCTCAGCTATAGAGATGTTACATTTCCTCATAAGATATTTTATTGATAATGTTGAGTTATATGTCTAGCTATTGATCACATATATAAATTAAAAAAGAGTAATACAAGAAAATATTTCATTACACTGTATAGTTAACATATACACAAAGAAAACATTTTATCACATTGTCTAGTTAACATCTACGCAGAGAAAATATTTTATCACACATTCTAGTTAACATCTACACATATAAAACATTTTATCACACATTCTAGTTAACATCTACACAGATAAAACATTTTATCACACATTCTAGTTAACATCTACACAGATAAAACATTTTATCACACATTCTAGTTAACATCTACACATGTAAAACATTTTATCACACATTCTAGTTAACATCTACACATGTAAAACATTTCATCACATTGTCTAAAAGTATTGTATCACAATGTCTAGTTAACATATACACAGAGAAAATATTTTATCACAATGTCTAGTTAACATCTACATAATAGAACATATGTAAGTATGTAGCAAGAAATTCCAGGCCACTGGAAAAATAATGAACTATCAGATAACACAGTCATACTAGCAGATAACACAGTCATGCTAGCAGATAACACAGTCATACTAGCAGATAACACAGTCATACTAGCAGATAACACAGTCATGCTAGCAGATAACACAGTCATACTAGCAGATAACACAGTCATGCTAGCAGATAACACAGTCATACTAGCAGATAACACAGTCATGCTAGCAGATAACACAGTCATACTAGCAGATAACACAGTCATGCTAGCAGATAACACAGTCATGCTAACAGATAACACAGTCATACTAGCAGATAACACAGTCATACTAGCAGATAACACAGTCATGCTAGCAGATAACACAGTCATGCTAGCAGATAACACAGTCATACTAGCAGATAACACAGTCATGCTAGCAGATAAGTAACATGAGCTGTAAAAAATAATATAACAAGTAGCCAAATTAAGTAGATACTATGATTATATATTACTATTTTTAAAAAAAAAACAAATACAATGATAATCACAACAATTGAAGAGAAACCAATGCTAAAAACAGAAATAACTGGAAACATTTTGCAACAAGTCAACAATTTCCTATCTCTGGGATACACATTAACAAATGTTGGTAGATGTGAAACATGTACAAATATATAGGAAAGTTGAACAGTACCTTCAGACATGAGAAAACTAGCAACATTCAATCAAATCACAAACAAACTAAATATGGGATAATGTATAGTTCGGAAAGATAATGAACAAACAACTCTAAGACAGAATTGATGCATCTAACATATTGAGATATTGAAGAATACGAAGAACTTTGTAGACAGAGAAGATAATGAACAGAGATGTCATGACAAGACTGCGTATGAAAAAATGACTATTAAAGTATATACAATGCATCATCACCATCAGGTAGCATATTCTGAACAGGATGTAGGAAAAGAACATATATCATCATAGCATTTTGAAACTTCTGTCGATTTTGAGCCAGTTTCCCTGCTTCTGTTAGTCATGTTCATGTGGTCTTTGATATCCTGTTCCCATCCTCTTCTTTGTCTGTCTCTTGTTCATCTCTCTGTCATCATCCTCTCCATTATGGTCTTCTCAAGTTTGTCATGGCGTTTAATATGACTAAAATATTGTAGTTTTCTGGAAAGAACCATGCTTTTTAACCACTTTTCATTTACATTCATTTATCTCACGATGGCTACATTGGGGATCTTTTTGATCCATGATATTCTGAGGATTTTACAAATCACACAAATACAATATTTTGAACACGTTAAATGACATTGCATAGTGTTGACCTTACTTAAAACTGAGTTGAAGTATGCAGGAGATAGACAGATAGAATTTGGAGGGAAACATCCTGAGATGGACAATGAAAAGTCTTATTAGAATGCAGGACGAAGGCAAGGGACGAAGGATGATGGATGTCCGTTGCATGCAACCTTCGATGCGGAGACTGCACTGATAATAATGATGATAAACCAGCGAACGACATGTTCGGATGTATATATATATATATATATATATATATATATATAAATGGGTAGCGTATTAATCTGGTAAGTAGAGACTGCGAAGGAGAGGAGATGGCTACCGCCCTCATTTGTAGAGACTCTGAAATGTGATATCGCTAACATCTCACACCCCTACGGCATTAATAAATGCTAATGGGTTACTTAATTTTACTTTACTATATATATATATGCTTAACTACGTACTTACGAGCACACAAACGTACCTAAATACTTTCTAAGTTTGTTAAACGTATGCGTCTCAAACACGAGTACCTATCATACATGCATCTGCCCCCGTACCCATAAATCAACTTACCTAAACATATGCTTGTCTATCTACATACAAGATAATATACGTGCTTACTTAGGACTTAATTTATAATATTATATATTTTTCTGTCTGTCTGTGTGTGTGATTTTCAATGTATCTTTTTTCTTTATGCATGTCTGCATGTCTTCCTTTCTGTCTGTCAGTGCGATAAAAGGTCGGTCTGTTGCCCGTGTATCTGTGAGTCTTCCAATGTACCACCTACATACCTGCCTACTGGACTGTTTATCTACATCTGTGACCAACTTGTCTACTTTATCCTGAATTCTGCTTGCGTGTACATTGAGTCTAACGGGAATTGAACCAGTCCGTTCATCAGCAACAAATCGCCTAACAACTCTCGTACACGAGATTTTCCGTACTTAACTAACCGCATCTCCAGAAAAAAAGAAGCGATTTGTCAAGACATTCAAAGTGTACACTAAAGTCAGTTGATACATTTATTCATAAATATACATATATTAATATCATGTTTTGTAAACTACTTAAAGGGGAATGAGAACTCTTGGTCTGAATGAGAATCTGAACAATATGTTTATTACGATGTTACACGCTCGTTATCATAGTAGTACTAATGAAACACTCTGAAGAACCGTTGCAACTTTGTAAGAAAGAAAGTTGATCAATAATAACCTCTAACATTAAACATTTGTTCGCTAATAACCCAACATTTGCATACAATATAATTGAAACAACTCCTTTGAAACAAGACAATATATTGAGTTAATATCACTAACTGCAAGACGTGATCGGAAAAACATGACATCAGTTAAACAGTTCCAGTTCTGAGTAATTTACCAAAAAAATCATCAATACATAAATTAAAATTATGTCATACTACCTTGAACTAGGAAAACATCAAAACGTCCAACGATAACGGTCAATGAAAATAGTTTCTATAAAATTCTTAGTTATGTGGAGATTGTTGAATCCGTCCTGTGTGTCGTCCAATGGAACTAATAAGACGAGTTAGGTTGATCTGGTCAGCTTATAAATAAGTCGGTCAGTTACGTAGAAATTACAATAATGGTAAACAATACTTCTGCATATGATTCATTGTCAGCTGCGTATGTTTGAAATGGTTTAAGGTACTATTTGTCTATTCTCCCTATGGTAAATTACATAAGTTGATGCAAAAGGCTACACTACCGCGAGACTCTTCCTGTCTGTAAATTACATAAGTTGATGCAAAAGGCTACACTACCGCGAGACTCTTCCTGTCTGTAAATTACATAAGTTAATGCAAAAGGCTACACTACCGCGACACTCTTCCTGACTGTAAATTACATAAGTTAATGCAAAAGGCTACACTACCGCGACACTCTTCCTGTCTGTAAATTACATAAGTTAATGCAAAAGGCTACACTACCGCGACACTCTTCCTGTCTGTAAATTACATAAGTTGATGCAAAAGGCTACACTACCGCGACACTCTTCCTGTCTGTAAATTACATAAGTTGATGCAAAAGGCTACACTACCGCGACACTCTTCCTGTCTGTAAATTACATAAGTTGATGCAAAAGGCTACACTACCGCGACACTCTTCCTGTCTGTAAATTACATAAGTTGATGTAAAAGGCTACACTACTGTGACACTCTTCCAGTTGGTAAATTAGATAAGTTGAATGCTGCAAGGTACACACTACCTCGACATTCTTCTATTTCATAAATTACACTTATAGAAGTATGTTTCGTTCACATTCCATCGACATTCTTCGAGTTAAGAAATTACATAAGGTGTAATGATACAAGGTTCACACTACCTTGACAGTTTTTCAGTTCTCAAAGTGAATGGCAGCCGACTTAAGAGAGAAAAGTCGTGGACATTATACAAAATGTGTACAGGTTGAAGGATGTACTACCTGGTGCGGAATGGAAACGGGCGCTCTTAGAGTGTCCGACAGCCTTCACAGTAATATAAGCACTCAATACAGAATGCAAGGAATGGTGTCTGACAGTCGTGGAATCGAAGGTACATGCTCGGATATGTGGGAATTCCAGGATAGGTGATATGATTATATATAAAGATGGGTCGGTTGAGAGACACATAAGGAGTGCCTGGGCTTTCACAGCTCAAAGGTGGTGGAAGGCCATCAGAGAGGAATACGGTGCGTTTACACAGAAGACAAGCAGCATGACAATGGGCATTTTGGCAGTAACCAAAGCTTTGAAATGGGTATGCACGCAGATTGCAACACATACCTGTATACTTAGTGACTCGATGAACATGATTGTGAAAGTGCAAGCGAGGTACATTCTGGAAAAGTGGCTGTATGAGGTAAAGAATTCCTGTCGGAAAAAGGTGCTTTTCATTTTTGTGCCGGGACATGTGGGAGTCCGGGGTTAGCAGATAGTTTGGCCGCATACACCGCTACTACAGCTGTTAACATAGCGATGGATCCAGCATGGATTTTGATCGCCCTATAGGAAAACGCACGAACACATGACTGTATTCGTGAGGATGAGTCTTGTTCCATGACTAAAATAAAGGAGCTTGGTTTGAAATGTGGTGTCGCTAGAAAGGAGCGATTTCATGTGCGAGGAAGAATAATGCTCATTCAATGGCGTAATGGAACAATCAGTCAACGTGTAATGGCGGAGAGATCTGAGAACCTATGGACCTATCGGTGCAGTGACGATGAGTTAGACTAACTAACTAGTTAACTCTTCCAGTTGTCAAATTACATAATGTGTAATACTACAAGGTTCTCTTACTACCTCGACATTATTCCAGTTGTCAAATTGCATGAGTTGAAATCATGCAGGGTATACACTGCTTCTGTATAAATTACTGCTATAAATTACCACAATACTTGTTTACACAACTTCAGAGTATACATACTGCTATAAATTACTACATTACTTGTCTACACTATTGCAGGATATACATTATTTCCACAGCCAGAAAAACCACCTTGCATTCCTTAACAGGAAAACGCACAGTAATGAAAGAATGTCCTACGCACTACTTCTGCATTCGTTCAATTTGATCATGGCGTTCTTCGGATCAACTCTATATCCAAACCTAAACCCATTAGTTATCTTTAACATTAACTAACTGGGGTGCAAAGGGAACGCAATGCTCTCGGCGGACCCAGGGTTAGCAGATAACCGAGATCCCAAATGTATCTCCTCGCGGTGCACCGTGGAACAGAAATACAGCGGCTCGTGCTGATTCTGGCTAAATCATTTGGGAATCGTGTCCGACAATGTTGAGGTAGCAGATGGAAAGAGATTTGAATGCATAAGAGAAACAATATCTCCGACACCACCAGCACCAACACATGCAGCAGCACTGTCGACACATTGTCCAGTCCTAACATTGGAGGGGCGGCCAGTAAAAAACGCACGTAAAGGTTGATGCATGACGAGAGACGAATATATTTAATACTGAGTACAATGAAAGGGCAGAACAGCGCCAGAGGGCAGCAGTAACTGCAAATAGAAACTGAAAACGTTGCAAGGAAATGGGAACTACAGCTCTGTTAACTCGAGTCGAGTGTCTAGTTACCTGTGCTCCTTATAGGCAGAGACCCATACCCAATCATAAGCGCCCGCCAAAGCAAGAAGACCTGACCCAACTCTAATGTCGAGCCTTCCTATACCGGAAAAATACTCGCGAAGAGAAAGGGTTCCGTACCTGATGGGCTCAGGCACAAAATGGACAACGACTTTAGCCCTGGTCCAACTCTACTGTCACGCTTTCCTATACCGGAAATATTCTTGCAGAGAGAATGGGTTCATTTCCTGATGGGTTCAAACGCTATTGGGACAAGGTCGCTCAGCTCGAGAACGCCTTGCTCTCAAACGCGTGTTGCGATACTCGAACGTGGGCGAGGGGTTCACGATGTTGGCGAAGGAAACCTCGGCTATGGAAACTAAAGAGCTAGGGTCCAACTCTTATGTCGAGTTCTTCCTCATACGAATCAGGCTCGCGGATGATAAATGGTTCAGTACCCCTAATGGGCACAGACACAGAACGTCCAATTACTCGAGACAAGTTAATAGACGTTGGAACACCTCGTGCGAGATAGACGTGAATGACAGTCGTCTCGATGAAGTCACTACACACCCGCGTGCTAGTCGACAGACAGGTAGGCTTTCACGGACTACCCGAATTAAAAGCATGACCAAAACTAATGTGCTGGACATCAGACTTCCAGAGCACAAAGTGGCCAACTGAGGTGCAAATAACACAGTGTTACTGTGAAACTTGAAGCACAACGTACTTCACGCTCGCCGGCGGAAATCAGACGTTATATTTATTGTGGTTATATGAGAGCGAACGCAGAAGAAGAAGAAGATTGACCAACTCTTACCAACATTTATAAACAACAGTTAGCCAAACTCTTTCTGTGAGTACTACCGAGGCCGTCGGCATATATATCTTTTCCCTTCATTATTTTGTTCACTTCTTTTATAATTATGTTTCTATTTCAACCTTACTTTCATAGCAGTTTATGTTTTTACTAATTTTGTTTTTCATTAATTGTTTTTTCTACAACCTCCACGTAATGTTGTGTTTGAGAAATATGATTCCACCTGCTTGAATATTTTCACTTTTATTTCATTTTTCTTTCAACACGTGTCTCATTCTATTTTATCTTCAGTCGTTGCGTTTGTTGATGTTAATCAGCGTCGCTTTATTATTACTTTCACGTAACTTCGTCTATTTTAACCAAGAACCATCTATTGATCAGGCCACGTACCTTTGTCTATTTTCATCCAGGACTGTCTATTGTTACGGTAACGAAATTTTGTCTGTTATCATTGATGTTCACCTATTGTTAGCATCACTGATTATTACCTCTATTGTTAAGTTTACGTTTATGTTATATCTGTTTCTCTAGAGGAGTTTAAAACGCAGTTTATTTGTATGCCGTTGCGTCTTTTAGTCATTGAGTAACCATTCTGTAAAACATCTCTGTGAATACGTGATCTCTCTGTTTATCCCTCTCAATACACAATATCTATGATAATTCTTATCAACCTGTAGAAAACCAATCAGCCTGCATGCATTTTTCATCATGTTTTGTCAGTGTAAAATATTTACATATTTTCTCTTTTCTAACAAAACTCATTCAAAACCATATTTACTCCCTGACTTTGCTCTCCCTTTCATAACTCACTGAGTAAAACACCTACTGGACAGAACACTAATCTCCGGACAAACATAAACATGTTTCGAAACAACCTCATGTAACATACAATATTTTTTAAACATGCACAACATATAATAATTCTTCCTGATATTTGTGGAGATAGAGATAGACAGATAGAGTTGGATATAGAGATTGACAGATAGAGATGGAGATAGCGATATAATGATAGAGATAGAATGATATAGATAGAAAGATAAGAGAGATATATAAAGTAATTTGGAGATAAAAGGTAGAGATAGTGATAAATACAGAAAGATACAACTAGTAATAGAGATATAGATAGAAAGAGATAGAACGAAGAAAATAGAGGTAGAGCGATAGAAATAGATATTGAGTGAAAGAGATACAAAGATAGAAATAGAGAATGAGTGATAGAGATACAAAGATAGAAATAGAGATTGAGTGAAAGAGATACAAAGATAGAAATATAGATTGAGTGAAAGAGATACAAAGATAGAAATAGAGATTGAGTGAAAGAGATACAAAGATAGAAATAGAGATTGAGTGACAGAGATACAAAGATAGAAATAGAGATTGAGTGAAAGAGATACAAAGATAGAAATATAGATTGAGTGAAAAAGATACAAAGATAGAAATAGAGATTGAGTGAAAGAGATACAAAGATAGAAATAGAGATTGAGTGACAGAGATACAAAGATAGAAATAGAGATTGAGTGACAGAGATACAAAGATAGAAATAGAGATTGAGTGACAGAGATACAAAGATAGAAATAGAGATTGAGTGAAAGAGATACAAAGATAGAAATAGATATTGAGTGAAAGAGATACAAAGATAGAAATAGAGATTGAGTGACAGAGATACAAAGATAGAAATAGAGATTGAGTGACAGAGATACAAAGATAGAAATAGAGAATGAGTGATAGAGATACAAAGATAGAAATAGAGATTGAGTGACAGAGATACAAAGATAGAAATAGAGATTTAGTGAAAGAGATACAATGATAGAAATAGAGATTGAGTGATAGAGATACAAATATAGAAATAGAGATTGAGTGAAAGAGATACAAAGATAGAAATAGATATAAAAGTAAATTGATAAAAATAGAGATATAAAATAGAGATAACGAGATAGAGATAAAAAGAAATAGATAGAGTTAGCAATAAAGACAGAGATGAAGAAACAGATACGGATAAAGATATTTATGGAGATAGAAAAATAGAGATACCGATAGAGATATAAAAATAGAGATACAGATAGAGATAGAAAAATAGAGATACAGATAGAGATATAAAAATAGAGATACAGATAGAGATAGAAAAATAAAGATACAGATAGAGATAGAAAAATAGAAATACAGATAGAGATAGAAAAATAGAGATACAGATAGAGATAGAAAAATAGAGATACAGATAGAGATAGAAAAATAGAGATACAGATAGAGATAGAAAAATAGAGATACAGATAGAGATAGAAAAATAGAGATACAGATAGAGATAGAAAAATAGAGATACAGATAGAGATAGAAAAATAGAGATATAGATAGAGATAGAAAAATAGAGATACAGATAGAGATAAAGAAATAGTTATAGAGAAATACAAATTGAAAGCTAGATCACATTCTCTTGTTGAATGCTGCATTCAGTTTACAATGTGAATTTCAAGGATTCACTGCACATTTATATCAACGTTTTGTGTTTTAGATTATCCTCTTATTAATACAGTTAAAAAAAACACAACAACTTCACATCTCAAAACAGACGCCTGTCATTGATTTCATTAACCGTAGTTGGACCAGGTATGAGATCAGTTTCAATATAATCGCATATCTTGCCACAATGTAATCAAATATCTTGTCACAATATTCTTCTTCTTCAGCGCTCATGCTCAAACTCACATGTGATCTCTAATAGACAGTCCAACTAGATATCCAGCAGCATGTAGTCCATAAAATGGAAAGTGTCGCCATTTTATTTGCGCCAATAGCCGGACACATCCGTCTTCGGCGGATGTCACAATATAATGACACATCTTTTCTTACTATGCGTAAAATGTAGTAATTCCATTGAACACTCCCCCCCCTTCCTTGCCGTCCATTTGACTTTTTATCGCTCCCCTGAAATTCCTAGTTACCCCCACAAGAGCCGTGACCATCGCCTATAAAAGACCTAATTGCTAAACGTAAACAGGTCTCCATTCACTACGTTTTTTATTACTGTCACGTTTTCCATTGGTTACTATTTATATACTTGGAGTAACCGTAGCTATTTTTGACATGTGATTTTTAGTATATAAATATTGACCAAAGGAAAACATGGAAATAATCAAGAAAAGTAAGGAATGAAGGCCTCTTTAATTCTGTTAGTAAGGCTGTAGGACCCTGTCAATTGCAACGACAAGAGCCCACTTTGTTAAACCCTGACTTACATCAACCAACACCTCACACAATCAACTGCATGAAAAATAATGTAAACCACTAATCTACATTTATTTGAGTATTTCAAATCAAACAAAGATTAAATTATATTAGTTTGTGCAACACATTTTCACTGTAAAACACATTTTAACTATACAACACATTTCATTTTCACTATAAACACATTTTAACTTTACAACACATTTCATTTTCACTATAAACACATTTTAACTATAAAACACATTTTAGCAACATATATAAAACAAACACGTGTAAATGAACAATTGTAAACGTTTTCAAATTCGAACTGAAACTCTTCTGTAGCAGGACAATGTCCTTGTTTTTATATTTCCACAGCACGTAGTCAAGAGAAACCTCATCCTTAGTGCCCCATTTTTGTTTTCGATAATAATGGCCGACACATCTGATTTTGTCGGATAATTATTTCACCGATTTGTAAAGGTTAATTCAGGAAAACACTCGTGTTTCAGCTGTCTAGATATATATATTCTAAACAGTTGTTATGAAATCGTAGTGGTTCACGTTAAATATCTGAAATCTAACAAATGTACGAAATGTACATATAAATAAAAACAGCTTTACATTATGTACACATAAGTATAGTATATGTACACAATGTGCACATTAATGTAACAGCTATACACAATGTATACATACATATAACAGATGTACATAATTTACACATAAATATAACAACGGTACATAATGTACACATAAATATAACAACGGTACCTAATGTACACATAAATATAACAACGGTACATAATGTACACATAAATATAACAACGGTATATAATGTTCACATAAATATAACAACGGTACATAATGTACACATAAATATAACAGGTGTACACAATGCACAAATAAATATAAGAGCTGTGCACAATGGACACATACATATGACATATGTACACAATGACGGCAGATGTGAAACAGAAGTTAAAAGGAGAATAGGAATGGCTAAACATACTTTCAATAACATGAGAAAAATGTTAACATCTAAACAATGAAAAACAAGTTTAAAAAAAAAGAGAATTATAAACTGGTGTATCTATTCTATATTAATGTATGACATAGAAACATAGACACTAAACAAACAATTCGAAGGCAGAACTGATACCTTTGAGATGTGGATATATAGAAGAATATATAAAAATATAAAACTGCAGGGAATGGTCAACGGGGGAAAAAGCAGAGAAGGGCTAATAAAGTCATGAACAGACAACATCAAGAAATGGATAGGACAAGATTATTCCTCACTGATCCACATCGTTGAAGATAGAAATCGCTGGAGGATTGTGTGCTGAAGCATCCAATGTGATACCCCCTACGACTCTGGAGGGTTACGGGTTTGTTCATTGTTCATTCATATGATGATGATGTTTCTTCTTCGCAAGCGAAGAAGAGCATGGCATGAAAAGCAAATGAATGCGATGGAAACAAATAATAACAATAAACGTGTAATTGTCTAAATTGCCTTGTGAGCCCGCAGATGTCCGATGAGTCCGATTCGTGCACGGAAAGTTCTATTGCAGTGCATGCAGTAGTGCTGAAGGTTAGGGGTAGGAGAACCTTCGGATCTGTCCTTCTGCTTCTTGCGCTTGTGGATACCCGCAGTGTTTTTTCTTTTTCATATTTCGTGATGCCAGCAGTGATCTGAGTGTGCCAGACTGAGCGGGCAAGTGCTGTAGTCTCCCAGGTGCTGGGATCGATGCTGCAGTGTTTGAGAGAGTTTTTTAGGTGATCTTTGAAGAAATTTTTCTGCCCTCGAATTGAACGTTTACCTTCGCACAGCTCCCCATAGAATAATCTCTTAAATACATTTATATAGAAGAATAGAGAGAACACGGAAAGAGAAGAAAATAAGCAAAAAGGTTATAACAACACTTAATCTGAAGAAAGAATCATTAAGGGGAATGACGCTCAGGCAAATAAAATATTTTGGCCAAATTAAAAGACAGGAAACTTTGTTGAAGATTTTACTTGACGGTAAAGTCGAAGGGAAGCGAGCAAGAGATAGGCAGAGATACTAGTGGAAGGACACCATCACAAGATGGTCAAGTTACATTCTAGCAGAGTGCACCACGAAAACAAGAAACATGGGATGTTCAATGTCTGTTGCAGCCAACCTTCGTTGCAGAGACGGCACTTGATGATGATTACGACACAATGCACACATAAATATAACAGATGTACACATAAATATTGCAGATGTACACATACATATAAAAGCTGTAAGCAATTCACACATAAATATAACAGATGTGCACATAAATATAACACATCTACACATAAATATTGCAGATGTACACATAAATATAACAGATGCACACATAAATATTGCAGATGTACACATAAATATAACAGATGTACACATAAATATATGAACTGTAAGGAATGCACAAATAATATAATATGATTGTACACCAAAATAAAACTAACATCTTCTAATAATTCTTCAGGTGACATATTCTTTCCAGAAAATACTCATTGTTTTATGGAAGCTCTGAACAATTCCCGATTCTGGAATTGTGACATGCTGTAGCCAAGGGCATGTTTAAACACTTTGGAAGGTCGTTTGTCCATCGTCTTCAAGGGTGGCCCTTTCCCTTGTTACTAGCAATGAGAAATGTATAAAAAACATGAAATAATGTTTTTCACAGATTTCCAGTTTTTCACAGAAATAATAAGATTCACAAAATAAAATAAATTAAAATATGAATAAAAATTAACATTCTCTGTTAATTTTAGCCCCATCATCACAGAAATTAATGAAGTGGACAGGTTCTTAAATAGGACGACGGAAGGGGGAGTAAGGATAGGAATCGTCTAAGGAAGAGAAATGAATATACTATGTTAATTCCATATTGTAGAAGAGTGCTCATGGCGTGAATGATTCTCAATGTTGAAACTGCTTCTGTGATTGGATACGCAAGACTCAATGATGAAACTGCTCCTGTGATTGGATACGCAGAATCAATGATGAAACTGCTCCTGTGGTTGGATACGCAAGACTCGATGATGAAACTGCTCCTGTGATTGGATACGCAAGACTCAATGAGGAAACTGCTCCTGTGATTGGATACGCAAGACCCAATGATGAAACTGCTCCTGTGATTGGATACGCAAGACTCAATGATAAAAACTATTCTTGTGATTGGATACGCAAGACTCAATGATGAAACTGCTCCTGTGATTGGATACGCAGGACTAAATGATGGAACTGCTCCTGTGATTGGGTACGCAGGATTGGATGGTTGTGACTGAGATATTTAGATAAAACTTGTGACTGTAATCGTAAAAATTGGAAGCAACTGTGGTCATGCTACTCAAATAAATATCGCAGATGCTATCTCGGTAGCCCCGAAAGCTATCTCCAAGTTTGTCTTTTCCCAAAGGTATGTACATCCGTTACATATCGTCTTCTTCTGATTCGCAGATTGACATGTCTACACAGAAAGTTTTGTTTTCTTAATAAATGCTGCTGTATTCGTAAGCTCCTCAGTGCTCCTATACATCTTTCTGTAGATATCCATCTCTGTGGGCCAGTGTTCTTCTCTTAACTGGTTTAGTGTATTGCAGTCGTGTAGGATATGTTCAGCGGTCTGTGCTGCCTGCCCACAAGGACACAGAGGTGATGTGACCAGTATTAGTCTATTTAAGTGCATGTTTAATCTGTTGTGTCCTGTTCTGAGGCGGAATATAATAACCTGCTCTGTTCTGTCGCGATAGTGGTAATTGTCTTTTGGGTGGTCAACTTTCCTGATGGTTTTGATGAGGGTCCTCATTTTTTTTGGTAGGTGATTTCTTTGTCTTTTTGTTCCTGTGCTGCTCCATCTTTTGTCAGTCTATCTACCTCTTCATTTCCTGGTAACCACTGTAGTTTCAAACTTCTTAGGATACTAACTTCTCGCATGGCTTCCTTCATGTCTGGCAGTTTATTGCTCTCAATGGCTTGTAGGACAGACATAGAATTAGTAGGAAATATCACCTGTTGACACTGGCTTGTTGTGTTTTTAACTATTTCTGCATCAATGTTTAAAGCCTGTACTTCTGCAGAATAGTTGGAGCAGAATATTCCAGTTGGTGAACATGTGGATTCATTTTCTTTTTCTGGGTATTTTATTTACACGCCAGCACATCCATTCTTCACTGCTCTCGTTGCTGATCCGTCGGTATATATTTGTATCTATGCTTCTCTGGGGTACATATCATAAATCATGTTGCATACTATTGTTTTCTTTTGGAGATTATTCAGTTCTATCATAGTGTGGTAGTTGTTTATGATGGTTCTGATAGTGAGATTTTGGTATTGCTCCCACGGAACTGGAAAAGTGTTGGTGTTATCTCTCTTGTTATGTCTGGTAGTTCATCCTTATATTTTATGTTTAGTTTTTGGATCGGTGTATAAAACTGCTCATCTTTAGTCTTCCACTGGCTAGGTCATCATATCATGCTCTCATTGGATGTGCTGGCATACTCTTGTACATTTCTGCATGGACAATGGTATTAGTGTCTCGCCTGTATGGCAAGAGGGTGATGCCTGTAATTTTTTCAATTTCATTTATAGGAGAGGTCTTCATGGCACCTGTGATAAGGCGAAGTGCTTGATTTTGTACCTTGTTCAGGGCTTGTAGATGGAAGTTGGCTGCTGAAGTCCCTGCTGTTGATCCATATTCTAGTACTAGTCTAATTGCACCAGTATATACCTTCTTTAAGGTTGCCTCATTGCCCCCCCCCCCAAGTATGTTCCTGCAAATTTCCTCATAATGCAAGTTTCTTTCTTGCCTTTGTTTCTACTTTCTCAATGTGAAGCCTCCATGTCAGTCTCTTATCTAGTGTAGTGCCCAAGTACACCGGCTCGTCTTCTGTTTGGATATGTACATTTCCGAGTTTTATCTCTCCTGCTTTGTCCTTATTTGAGAGTGTGAAGAGTGTTTTTGAGGACTTTTTAGCATTGATCTTTACCATTCATTTCTCTTACTATGTTGCCTGCTGCCTGTTGCATTTTTTGTTTGCGATCTTTAGATGTTCTTCTACACACCACCAAGTCATCGGCGTACATTGCAGCTCTTACACCTTGTTGCAATTCACACATTATATCATCTATGAAGACAAGAACCTGAGTTTGAGACAATACCGAGACTTGAGGAACTCCATGTTTTAAGACAACTTTTTTACTGTTGTATTCTTCCATGGTGAAGGAAGGAACGGATCCACTTGCTCATGTTGCGCACAATTCCGTTTCTTTGTAACTTTATTATCAAAGCTTTTCGAAGATCTATCCATTAGGTGAAAACATTGTTTTAATTTTCTTGAAATGCATCTTCAATGATCTGGGACAGGAATATTATTTGGTCCTCTGTGCTGTCACACTCTCTAAACCCAGCTTGTTCTGGCACCAATAGCTTCTTTGATTCTAGGTACCACTTTAGTCTTCTGATGACCATCCTTTCCATTGTCTTGCAGACACAACTTCTCTCCACAACTGTGGTACATTGCCCGTTTCCCAGCTATAGTTATATATCTAATAATGTGCACAATGCTGCCTGTCCTAGGTTCCTAAGCATTTCATTGGTGACACCGCCCGGTCCTGGTGAATTTCTATCCTTTAATTTGCCTATAGATGCATTTAATTCTTATAGTGTGAATAGTTTGGACATGACGTTTGGGCAACTTGTGTTGTTCTTATCATTATTTCTTGATGAATGTTTCGCTGTCTACATGATTTGATGGTACTTGTGCTTTTCTTTCTGTACGATTCCGCAAGCTTGTCAACTGCTTGCTTGCCAGAGTGGAAATTACCTGAATTTACCAGTGTAATTTTTTGTCCCTGGGTATTGCTATTCATAACTTATTTGCTTGATTAGTTTCCACAGTTTTCTCCCTTCCTTTTCAAAGTTTAATTTTTGTCCCCCCCCCCAGCTTCTCTGTGTTTCTATCTTTTCTTTAGTGAATTTTGCTTTGTTTTTTTTTGTAGAGCGATGTGGTTATGTTGGGATGGTTGCGTCTCTGCCATATTACGTGCTTCAGTCAGTTCTTCCTGTACTTTTTGGAGTGTATTGGTCCAGTATGATACATAATTCTTCCTTTCTCCTCTTGGTATTGTCTCCATAGCTACCTGAAGTATTCCTTTATTAAACTCCATGATAATTGTGTTGATGTCTGTGCCTGTTAATTGTATGTCTTTTGTAAGTAGGTTTGCTCTATGTTTATATATGTGCCAGTTTGCTTTCTTGTATTTCCATCTTGGCTTAGTTGGTCTTGTAATTGTTGATTTGTTCACTTGGATGATAACTGAACGATGATCAATGCCACCAAGTTGTTCGCCTATTGTTCTTTCCATTATTCCAGCCAGTTCTGAGATGCAGAATGCCAGGTCTGGGGTCGAGGTGCTATGACATCTTCTTGAGTAGAAAGTTGGTGGATCCTATGGATTGTTCAGGAAGATTAGGTTGTTATCATCTTGCCAACTTTCGATCCATTCTCCCCTTCTGTCTCAGTTGTTATATCCTCAGCTGCGGGAGTGACTATTAAAGTCTCCCACTGCCAGAAAGTGTTTGTTCGGGATGTTAATACTGGTCATGTTTAGTTAGGATAGTAGAAGTTTAGTATGTTCAGTTCAAGGGAGTTGTCTTTTATGTGAATTATCTGGTATTCAGCATCTTCCTCTTGTGTTTTTGCTTCTATGGCGCTGATGGTATCCTTGACGAGCATTAGTATGCCGCCTTCCCTCCGATCATTCCTTCAACTCTAAAGCATTGGACCCTCGTATTTTGAAAGTTATTTTTTCGTTGAGATGGGTGTCCTGTAAGTAGCAAATACTAACCTCATTTTGGTGCAAGGTGTTTTCTAGTTCGGATGTTTTGTTTTTAACTCCCTCTGCATTCCAGTGCATAATGTTTAGAGGGGTTGTCGTCCTGTCTGGTTGGCCAGTCGTTTTCCTCTTCTGCCTCCTGGCTCCACAATGTAGATTAGAAGGACCTCCAGTAGCTGGGGGTGGATTCTGTCGAAGTTCATGCCTGGAAGAACTCAACAGAGCGAACCCCATGACGATTTTTTATAATTTTGTCGTGCAGTCATGTCAACTATTCGGGTTGCATGATACCATGGTTGCCTGTGCGCCGCCTGGTATCTCTGACTTCTGCACCTGTGCTTGTTTGGGTAGAACTGTGGCCCTGTCGGTATTGGGTTTGCATGACCAATCTTAGTTTCCAGCCTCTGTTGGCTGGACTAAGCTCCATCTCCACATCAAGGAGTAAGCCTCGATGGGGATCCTTTACATATGATTGCATAGATGACTTTCCTAGAAGAACATATAGAAATATCATGGATGTTAACGGTAGCATTAAGGAAAGACACTTTTTTGTTTGAATCAATTTTTGTTTGAAGTTCCAGATTTTGCATAATCTGTCATAAGATGCAGTACCTTTGTGCCCACCTGTCTATACTTAGCGACGGTTATTGACACAGATAGTACATGACTAGTTTTCCAATGTTGCTATGCGGCCAGGAATACATATCATTAATTAGAATGCATCTTAGAATCAAAGTTAGTGTATACAGGTTAACCTAAACATACTCAACATGTGCTGAAAGTTGTGACAGAGCACTGACGGGTTCAGAGATCCTGCAGTGAACTAAAATAATAATGTTAGTGGGCAACATGTAATACAGATCATTACGACTTACTATACATATATAGTATATAGACTTACTATACATATATAGTATATAGACTTACTATACATATATAGTATATAGACTTACTTAGTTATGGAGATAGAGGGAATTACAGCAGCTTTTACGTGGTTGATAACTGATACATCAACGCACTTGGTAATACTGATACTTACAAAGCATGCTGCGCAAGATAGAAAAGTACATACAGAGAATAGAATGGTTGGATTTATTGAACAACTCAATTGTCCATAGCATTACATGGATATACTGACCGGTCATGATGGGGTCAGAGGAAACGAGAGAGCCGACTTATTGGCAGGCAATTCGGTGATTGACGGCACGATTCTGAGACGAGATAAATGACTTGAGCAAGGCAGTAATATATTCATTTAAAGATGAAGATGATGTTAATGAGGATGAGAACGCACACATACATATACTGTTAGAAACGGAAGTATCTAGAAGGAAAAGTAAATCTTTCGGAAGCCCCCGAAGATCACACAATCAACACCTGACCGGGACTCTGAGTCTACATATACTGAGATGGCTGCTCGAACGGAGAGCGGATAACGTACGGGAATACCCCCTCATACTGTGAAAATAGCTTCTTCTTCTTCAGCGTTCGCTCTCAAATAACCACATATAATATTTCGTGTGATTTACGCTGGGGAGCGTGAGGTACGTTGTGCTGCAAGTTCCACAGTAAAACTGTTATTATTTGCACCCCGGTTGGCTACTTGTGGTCAGGACGTTAGAGATCCAGCACATCCGTTTTCGTCATTCCTTTATTTCGGGTTTGGTCCCTAGTCCGTGACAGCCTGTGTATCTGTCGCCGGAAAGCTGGAGTGTAGTGGCTCTTCGCCAAGACGCTTGTCGAGCGCGTTTATCTTGTACGAGGTGTTCCACCGTCTATGAACCCATCTCGTGCAATTGGACGTACTCTGCCTGTGTCTATCGGCTACTGAACCGTTTCTCATCCGCGAGCCATGTTCCGTATGAGGGAAGAACTCGCCTGAAGAGTTGGACCCTGGCTCGTTCTCCCTCCTACCTAAGGCGTCGTTCACAGACATCGTGAACCCCTCGTCCAAGTTCGAGTCTCACACCACCCGTTTGAGAGCAAGGCGTTCTAGAGCTGAGCGGCCTTTTCCCAATAGCGCCTGA
Organism: Meghimatium bilineatum; assembly: GCA_034231615.1. Taxonomy (NCBI): domain Eukaryota; kingdom Metazoa; phylum Mollusca; class Gastropoda; order Stylommatophora; family Philomycidae; genus Meghimatium; species Meghimatium bilineatum. The sequence goes on from CM067312.1 coordinate 25,586,982, forward strand.
GCCCATCAGGTACTGAACCCTTTCTCTCTGCAAGTGTCTTTCCGGTATAGGAAATTTTGACAGTATAGTTGGACCAGGACTGACATCGTTGTCTTTTTTTTTCCTAAGCCCATCGGGTACGGAACCCTCTCTCTTCGCGAGCATATTTCCGGTTTAGGAAGGCTCGACAGTAGAGTTGGGTTTGGTCTTCTTGCATTTCCGAACGCCCATGATTGGGTCTGGGTCTCTGCCTATAAGGAGCACAGGTAACTAGAACCTCGTCTCGAGCTAACGGAGCTTGTAGTTCCCCTTTCCTAGGAACTTTTCCCTTTCTATTTGCAGTTCGCGCTGCCCTCTGGCGCTGTTCTGCCGTCCATTGCGTCATTGTACTCAGTATGACATTAGTCTCTCGACATGCATCTATCTCCACGTACCTTTTACATTGGCCGCCCCTCAAATGTTCAGTGTCACTGTATGTCGACAGTGTCACTGTATGTGGTGATGTCTGTCTCTTATGCAGTCAAATCTCTTTCCATCTGCTACCTCCACATTCTCGGACACGATCCCCAAATGATGTGGCCAGAACCAGTTCGAGGTGCTGAATTTCTGTTTCCAGGGTGCACCGCGTGGAGGTACATTTGGGATCTTGGTTATCTGCTAACCTGGGTCCCCAAAGAGCAATGCGTTCTCTTTGCACCCCAAAATAGCTTCTAATCAAGAAGAGGGATATATATATATAGAGAGAGAGACACATACATTTACATATATATATAGAGAGAGAGATACATACATACACATATATATGTATGTATATACTCGCAGCAGAAGTAATGGGTGTCTTAAGACACATAAAATATGTCAATGCCCCAGGACCAGGCAATATCACATTAGAGGAATTAGTAGCTTTAGGCGACTTTAGAGTTGAAATAATCACAAACGTACTTTTGAATTTCAACATTGGAGAAGTAATGTTTCAGGTCTCTCCTCAAGCACTGTTAAATGGTCAATAATTAGTGAAGCTGATATTGTAATTTAGCTCACAAAAAGACGTTTTAGTAAACATTTCAAAATCTCCTTCTTTCACTTTCTCTTCCAAATGGTTATCTTATCTCTCATAGCACAAATTTTATCTACAATTGTTATAATTTTTTCTATTTTTCCTTGCATATTGGCATTTATTTTATTCAAGTGTTCAAATATGTCAGCAAGATATGCCGATTTTGTGCACTATAGTTAGTTTTGAATTAGATCACAGAATTCGCTTTTCTTATTTTCCTCAAACAGTTTAAAAATCATTGCCCTCAAATCGTACACACGATGAAGCACTCGGCCTCTTGACAGTCAAGTAACTTCTGTGTAGTATATGAGTCTTAAATATTGCCTCATTTATTCACAAATGTTAGCAAATAACAATAATTTGAGAGGTCTACTTTCAATGTAATTGATCACTCCAATCACCGTGTCCATAAAGTTTCTTAAGTCATTATCACTGGTTTGCGTGACTAGTGTTTCACGATGCAAAAAAAACAAAGAACAAGGGGCAATTATACTATATGTATTCCGTGTCTTTGCTAAAGCCGTAAAACCTTTTGTTGAACCAATAATTGAAAGAGCACAGTCTGTACATATTCCTACAGTTTAATCACTGCAAATTATTTTCCTTCATGAAGCAATCTAATGTGTTGTATATGTCATCTTGTCGAGTCCTCATTAAAAGTTTTAAAAAAACAAGAATTGCTCAATAATTCTGCTAGCATGAATGCAACGAATGAAACTAGTAATTGTGCTAATCATCAAACATCTGTTGATTCATCTAAATGCAATGCAAAAGCTCTATTATCGTATAAAAATAGATCCTTCATTTACAGCTTAATGTCATCAGGCATATATTGATTACGTCTTCCAATTGTGTTATCTGCCATATGAATTTTTTGAACTTCTGACTCAAGTAACTTTCTTGTTTAGTCTTCTCTGATGTCTTTATTCTCTTCGTAAATGACGTAGATTGATTCTTTGTTCAATACATACTTCGAAAGTTCAATAAAGTATTCTATTGGTTTTTCTTACAATGTTTATTTTTGAAGCTAAATGGCGTTTTAATTTATTTGCTATCACACTTTCATTTACAAGCTTCACTCCACAAAATAAACAATGTGGAATATTTTCATTTCCAGAAAATGTAAACCCCAGTTTCATATATTCAGAATTATATAAACGAATTTGAAAATTTGTTCACTGCAGTTGTTATTTATTCTACCAGACCTTTCACGATTTGATTCTCTCCTAATTTCCTATAAAGTGGATACACTTTGTTCATCAAAAAAATCAGCCTCTGCTTTTCTTTTCTTTCAAGATTTGATTCTCTCCTAATTTCTTTCAAGATGTGATTCTTTCAAGATTTTATTTGATTCTTTCAAGATTTGATTCTTTTAAGATTTGATTCTTTCAAAATTTGATTAAATGTCTTTCAATATTTGATTCGCTCCTAATTTCTTTCAAGATTTGATTCTTTCAAGATTTGATTCTTTCAAGATTTGATTTGATTCTTTCAAGATTTTATTTTTTCAAGATTTGATTAAATTTCTTTCAAGATTTGATTCTCTCCTAATTTCCTCTAAAGTGGATACACTTCGTTCATTAAAAAAAATCAGCGTCTGCTTTTCTTTTCTTAATTAGAAATGTATCCATTATACGGAAGCTTATTAAATCACCTGCAAATTTTCTATAAAGTTTTAACAACAAATAAACATAAATATGAGCACGAAATCTATTGTATAAATATAGTAAGCCACACACTCACACTTGGAAAATTCAAAACAATGTGTATACAATGCAGTAACCACTTCAGTCTTATCACAATACGGCCATTTCCCATATCCGGTCACACCTTGTTCAGTTGCATTGTTGATCTCAAAGTGACCTGGGCATTCAATTCTGGCAATAATATGTACTTACTGCACAAAACTGAAATCCAACAGGTTAATACAGCAATAGGGTAATAATGTTTTGCTAATAACTAGAGACACACACATTAACACACACATATCGACGTTTCGACCAAAAGACTTTTATCAAGACAAAAATTGAAACAAAATTAAAACACGCAACAGAAAACGAACAGTAAGGTTATGAAGTTCACATTCGCATGTGTAATATAGATTGACCGAGAGAGGTGAAATGGCACAGGACAAGGAAAATATAAAAATAACTGCAAACATCTGACACGAAACAAACATAATCTATGAATCAACTGGAATCATATATGGGACAGGAGCTCATTAAGTTTAAAGACACATAATTTGGAAAACACTGATATATATATATATACATATATCCTTAAATACGTACATACGTACTGTTGACGTAGACAGAAATACATGAGGATTAATTGATGTGTCCAAAAGCAACACTCAGAAGAACAATACTTAGAGAAAGTAAAACAATCAATATCCATACTATTCCAGAACTGCACAGAATATCTTTGAACAGACAGAATTGGAGAGATCTGACCTCTGCCCTATGCGCTAACTTCAGCGCAAAAGGAAAATGAATAAATAAATTTGCTGTGTCCACTTGCTCATAATGTGGTAAAACATGTTGATGACCATAGTTACTGTAGATAACAAGTAAATTTATCTTTATGAACCAGAATCCAAAATTTTTTGCTTGGAAAATCCACAACAATAAGGCGAATACGATAGACATATCGGATATGTACATGAATATAAACAGACTTCCACTACAAGCATTAAAATGGGTATCACATAACAAAAGGAAGAGAAGACGATCAACAGAAAATATCCTCAGAACAACCATCAAAGAGGGTATGAGTTTAGTTCTAACAACATGCAAGAATTACACACAGTAGCATCACAGCGCTCGCAATGGAGAGCATTTGTCTTTGCCCTATGCAAGGGATAAATCTTCCAGTGTAGGGTAACAACCCTAAACAGGAAGTAGGTGGCTGGGGTAACACTGGGCAAAATGTCAAGATATACAAAAATAGGTAGATGTGTTACAAAATAAAATATAAAACAACTTGCTGTATCTCGTTGTTAAGTTGTTTTATGTTTTATTTTGGTAAAACACCTACCTATTTTTGTATAATTTGACATTTTGCTCTATGCACCATGTTCGGCCCAGAAGGAACGTAGAATTTGTAAAACCCCGGTTCGCTAACACCTGCCAAGTTAAAAGCGCAGATAGTAGTGATGCTGGCAGTTGTTATTTCGGACGTCAAATGTGTCATATTGAAACATTACCTGCCTCGTGGCTACACGGTTAATATTCAGTAATCTACATTTGTTCTTACCATTCTAAAAAAGACTGACCAGAAACAATAGATACGCGTCGTTAGTCTGACTGCTTCAAAACAACGTGCCGTATTATACAGCATGGCTTATGCTGCAAACAGTCAATAATTCGAATATTGAAATTATTTCACACCCATCATATTCTATAAATTTTGCTAAATTTTTCTTTTTGATTTTCCCAAATCGTAAAATTAAAAACCATTGAAAATTAAAAAATTTTGACAGTGACGAAGATGTTATACTGGATCTTGATAACTGGTGGACTTCCAAAAATAGGTTGTTTTATTCTGTACCCTGCGCAGGGTCGAGTAGAAATATATAAATTAAGCTGGAGGCTACATTTAGAAGAAATAATCACTGCGAAATTTCTTTCATCTCTTACTTCTCCCTGATTGGGAGAACTCCTCCCTGATTGGGAGAGACGGTGGGGGGCTATAGATATATTACAAGTATGTTTATATATATATACATATACATTTTTATTTAGCAAAATAGCTGGGAAAATGATGTAACAGAAGACTCTAGGTACGTGTTAGTTGACATTATCAAAAGCTGAAGAAACGATATAAATATATAAAAAACAAAAACCATGATAATCAGCAAAGACACAGAAGAGCAAGAGCTAAACATAAACATACAGGGAGAGAAACTACAACAAGTAAAACAGTATCAATATCTTGGACACATAGTCACAAATGATGGCAGATGTGAAACAGAAGTTAAAATGAGAATAGGAATGGCTAAAAGTACCTTCAATGATATGAGGAAATTATTAATATCTAAACAAATTACAAACAAATTAAAATGAGAATTATAAAATGCTACATCTATTCTTTATTAATGTATGGCTCAGAAACATGGACACTAAATAAACAATTAGAAGACAAAATTGATGCCTTTGAGATGTGGGTATATAGAAGAATAGGGAGAACATCATGAAGAAAACAAATAAAGAAATACTAAAAACACTTAATATGAAGAAGGAACTACTAAGAGAAATAAAGATCATACAAATGAAATACTTTGGACACATTAAAAGACATGGCACCTTATTGAAGACCTTACTTGAGGGTAAAGTCAAAGAGAAGCGAGCAAGAGGTAGGATAGATGCAAGTGGGAGAGTAACATCACACGATTGACAAGTTAACAGTCTAGCAGAGTGGTGCACTCTGGAGTGAAGATACGTTGCAGTCAACCTTCGTTGCGGAGACGGCACTTAATGATGATGATGAAGAAATGAATTTCGAAACACTTCAAAAGTCAGACTAAAACACGAACGACATACTTGTAAAGCAATCATTACTGCAGCCTTGCAGTGACTGATTCTACAACAGACTCTACATAAAAACAGGTGAATAATTCGTCTCTCAGGTGGTTTATGTAGCAGGTTCACATGTTTAATTAAGTTTATTATTTAATACATCAGTAACTACTTTGCTGATTTACCGTTGCTTTACGTTTTATATCATTTTGGTTTTAAGTCTGTTCCTCAAAACTGTTTAAACATATCTGCACTTTACCTTAACCGTAAGACCGTCTTTTTTCAGCTCCTCTTCGACCATATTGCCACTGCTATTGTAGTCGATAGAAAATTATTTTAATTGATGCCTTGCATATATCTTTATATCAGGAGTTGTCATCTCTCTTTCCAGTAGCGAAATTTCGTAAACCAAAATCAAACGTGAAATAAATGCAGTTACTGCTCGTTCTTGGTAGATCTTGACATGTATTCATCTTGACAAATAACTTTCAAAACAACTATCTTGACAAACAACTTTCGACCAGATTTAGCATATTTGTGTTTCAAAATAAAATTTTTACAGATATCAATATGACAACACTAGTTTATCAAAATGTGAATGGGAGAAATGATAATTACAATACGATATAAAAAAAAGCAACGGCGAGATTGGTTTAAAAACGACTTCATTGCAACTACCAGGTTAGATGAGTATCTCGTGGCATGTAGAAGAAATGCATACTGATGGCTCCATTATCTCCACTGGTTGCACTCACAGTTAAACTCCGCTCTGAAGGTTCCCAATGCCTATTTTTACATACTTAACTTTATAAAGACATAACGCAGCTATGGACGTTTGCAGGATGTGATAATTTATCCGGGCGGGCAGAAGCTGAAACCGCCGCCCTCATCAACGTCGCACGATACATAAAAATCTGAAAGAGTAAAATTTGGCTTAAGAAATTAATAACACAAGTCTACTATTCACTACCAAAGAAAGAAATGTTAACATTATGTACCAACTACAGAACCATCCAACTTTTCAGCCACACCATCAAATTACTACTATTTATCATCATTATGAAAAGATAACACTTTAAACTAGAAGATTGCACCATAAGCACTTAATTAAATGTAGCACAGTCAGGTTTTAGGGAAGGTAGATCATAAAATATCATATGTTAAATATGCGAAACGTCATATAAAATTGTAGAATGTTTAATATTGATATCTGCGTATATTTCACGTATGTCATTGATTATAACAAGACCGTCGTTTGTGTATATCAGAATCTTTGGAGTAGCATGAGAAATATGAGTTTCCCTCTGAATTCGCCTCACTAGAACATTGTACTAATCTAACAAGAAACATCTGGGTGGTCAGTGTGAAAAAAGGAGACAGACAAGGATGTGTTCTATTACAATATATTTCTTCAATATTTTTGAAGCAAACAGCATGTAGAATGTAAGAAATGACCAGCGGCGAAACATCTTCAGCCTTTTCACTATCAGAGGTCACACAAGTGTGTACAAGTCTTAGCTTTCACCTAAATAAATGAGGATGAGTGTACAAGCTTATAGTGTTACCTTTCATCTAAAGAAATGAGGTTGAGTATACCAGCTCATAGTGTACATATGACTCATCGGGCATCTACGAACTCACAAACCAAATTAGACATTTACAAATGGTTTGTTGTTTTTTCTACCTGTTCATCACATTTCTTGTTTTTCATGCCATGCTCATCTTCTCATGCGAAGGAGGAACAACATCATCATCATAGTGTAAACTTTCATCTAAAGAAGTGAGTCTGAGTGTACAAGCTTATAGTGTAAACTTTCATCTAAAGAAGTGAGTCTGAGTGTACAAGCTTATAGTGTAAACTGTCATCTATGAAAGTGAGGCTAAGTATACCAGCTTATAGTTTAAACTTTCATCCAAAGAAATGAGCCTAAGTATACCAGCTTATAGTGTAAACTTTCATCTAAGGAAGTGAGCCTAAGTATACCAGCTTATAGTGTAAACTTGTATCTAAAGAAATGAGCCTAAGTATACCAGCTTATAGTGTAAACTTGTATCTAAAGAAATGAGCCTAAGAATACCAGCTTATAGTGTAAACTTGTATCTAAAGAAATGAGCCTAAGTATACCAGCTTATAGTGTAATCTTTCATCTAAAGAAATAGGACTACGTGTATCTGCTGATAGTGTAACCGTTGATCTAAAGAAAAGAGGTTGAGCGTACATGGTTATTGTATTACTTTTCATCTAACTAAATATTGTAGGATAATGTGAAGTGCAAGCTGAAACGATACAGTTCTTCATTTTGTAAAACATATGGTTTGATTCTCATGGCCTGAAATTGCATGCCATCATTGAGTGTCATTTTTAGCATATTTAGTGAGATCGTGAAGTTAATCAAAGCACTTAGCAACGTGTCCATTAGAACATTTTTATCAATTAAGTATTTCAAATATGTTAAGGAAGCAGGAACATTTTCAAATATTTGAAATCATGAAATGTTATCAAAGCACGGTTTAAGAAAAAGAAAAAGAGTAAAACTTGGAAATTCAGAACAACAAAAATTATTTGTTGAACGTTCTGTAATGAACTTAAAAAAACAAATTCAGATACAGGGTCCTTCAAAAATGGATTCTTAATCGATATTATCGTTAGCTGTGAATATACGTCATCATATTTTCATAATATAAACAAGCATAATGGTGTTTTAGGGTTGTACCGATATATCGAAAATTGGAGCTCTATATTAACATCAGTTAGTTAGTTAGTTAGTTAGTTAGTTATTCCTCTAGTGCCAAAGACGGCACTAAATATGACGGCGGATGTCATAGATTTCCATGTCTCGCATTTAACATTATTAAATAGGTACGTATTAAATGTGATGGTAACCATATTGTAGCTCTTGGTTATCTGTTGTAGTAGCCATGAAATGTGTATTATCATTTGTTGATGTCGTGTAAAATATAAGGCAAAGTATGTTATAAGAGGGTAAAATATCATTAAGGTAATGGCATTAGCGTGTGTTCTGACATCATACGATGCCATTAAGCTAATGACTTTAGCTTTAGCCATGATGGTGTTTATAAGATATCATTAAGCTTATAACTTTAACTTTAGCCATGATGTTGTTTGTAAGATGTCATTAAGCTAATGACTTTAGCTTTAGACATGATGGTGTTTATAAGATGTCATTAAGCTAATGATTTGAGTTTGTATCAAGAATACGATGATATTTCGCTAACTAGTGTTGCTTGTCCTGACATTGTAATATGCCGTTAATCTACTGACTTTAACGTGTGTTATGACGTTACATGAGGTCATTAAGCTAATTACTTTAGGGTGTGTTATGACGTTACAAGAGGTCATTAATCTACTGACTTTAGGGTGTGTTATGACGTTACAAGAGGTCATTAATCTACTGACTTTAGGGTGTGTTATGACGTTACAAGAGGTCATTAATCTACTGACTTTAGGGTGGGTTATGACGTTACAAGAGGTCATTAAGCTAATTAATTTAGGGTGTGTCATGACGTTACAAGAGGTCATTAAGCTAATTACTTTAGCGTGTAGTTTGACGGTGCAAGACGCCAGTAAGCTAATGATGTTAGTTTTTGTTATGACGTTCTAAGACGGCATTAAGCTAATGCCTATAATTTGTACCAAGAATAATTTGTCATGAACATACTTAATTTAGCATGTGACATGACATTTTAAGATTGTATTAAGCTAACTATTTTAGCGCGTCATGTGGCATTGTACGTTGTCATTAAGCTAACTAATTTAGCGTGTAACATGACACAATATCTAACTAATTTAGCGTTTGATATAACATTGTGAGATGTCATTAAACTAACTAATTTAGTGTGTAATATGGCAATGTAAAATGACATTCAACTAACTAATACAGCGTGTGATATGTCATTGTAAGATGACATTAAGCTAACAATTTTAGCGTGTGATATGACATTATATATTATCATTACGCTGACTATAGCGAGTTGTATGATATTTTAAGATGACATTAGGCTAGCTAATTTAGCATGTGATAAGGCATTACACTAACTAATGTAGTGTGTCGTATTGCATTAAGCTAACTAATTTAGCGTGTGATGTGTCATTGTTAGATGACTTCAAGTTAACTAATTTAGCGTCATATGGCATTGTACTATTGTATTAAACTAGCTAATTTAGCGTGTAATTTGACATTGTAAGATGACATTAAGGTAACCGATTTAGCATGTGATATGTCATTATTCTAATCGATTTAGCGTCTGATATGGCATTGTAAGGAGACATTAAGCGTATTTCCTTCGCTAGTGAGTCATGACATTGTCTCATGGTATATCCTAGATCAATATTAAGATTATAATGTCCATATGTCAATAACAGAAACAACATTTGATGTGAGACTGACATGAAGAATTGAAGCATGATTAAATTTTAAATAGTAAACGTATTTACAATAAAGTGATTGATGAACATAAAATAATATCAGAAATATAGACATTTCGTTTGTGTAACGTGAAGAATATTTGCTTGTTCCTAAAATCATTCATACACCTTTCAACAAGAATGTTGGTGATAACATTTAACCAGATCTGAGAGTGCAACAAGAATGTTGGTGATATCATTTAACCATATCTGAGAGTGCAACAAGAATGTTGGTGATATCATTTAACCAGATCTGAGAGTGCAATTATAACACGGTTAACGATAACACTGGTTTACCGAAAAAATGAAGTTGAATGTTGTCTATAATTATTTAGCTGAATTAGAAGTATTTTGTGCCACTGAAGTAAAAAATGACATCCATTATCAATCAGGTCAGGGTTTTTAAAAAAAAATTGATTTAAAAAAATTATATTCTCTGACTATAGCCTTCTAATCATAACTACATTTTGGTGATATTAGTAGTTAATTTATGTGTTACATTTCTCAAATAAATAGTATTTAACAGAATCTATTTATTAAATGTTACAAACATGGAATTATATAAATGAATAGAAGACATTGAAAAAGTTAAGGACATGCAAATTATGTCATCACTGAGCAAAATTCAAGACATAAACTTCAATTTCTTAGAATTTCTCGAGTGCTCAGCAGCAGGGATGTCTCTCTTCAGTCCAGCAGTAATCAGCCATCATTACTGCATCCCAATGTTCTTGATACCTGGTCTTCATCTCTTTTATGTCCTGATGGAACTCTCTCCCTGCTGGTCACTCATTGATCCAAGATTCTCGGGAAACCGATCCATTTGTGAAAATAAATAATGCACTTTTATGCTCATGTTGCATCCAAGGTTTTTGAAAGCAGACAGCATATTGTTGATAACTCCTTCATAGTTACTGGCTTTGGTGGTGCCCAAACAATTCGTTACAACCAGAACAAAGGCCTTCCATGCTTCCAATTTCAATGTGTTCATTGTTTTTCAAACTCAGGATCTCTGATGAGCTGACGAACTTGAGGACCATCAAAAATGCCACTTTTCAACCTCTCTATGGTTAATCCTGGAAAAGCGCGGCACAAGTAAGTGAAGCAGCAACCATACTTATCCAGGGCTTTGGTGAACTGTTTAATCAAGCCAAGTTTGATATGCAGCGGTGGGAATAGTATCTTGTTTCTGTCTACCAGAGGATTGTTGACGATGTTCTTTGATCTACCCGGCACCAATTCCTCTCGTGCAGGCAGTCCTTCTTGGTATAGTGCTGAGACCTGTCCTTACTATCCCACATGCACAGAAAGCAGGGGTACTTTGTAAAGCCAGACTGTTGTCCCAATAGGAAATTCACCATCTTCAATTCAATATAAATATACCACTCGTGCTGATAATAAGAAACTTTATCCAGCACATACTTCACCACTTCATACTTCTTCAGTGTAGCCGAGTGATCAAGGGGTACAGAAGCAAACTGATTGCCATTGTGAAGCAGAACACATTTTAGTGATCTCTTGCAATTGTCAATGAACAGTCTCCAATCTCTGGGTTCATAATGTTCACCAAGTTTTATACCAAAATACACATGGTAAGCTTGCTTTATGAATGTTGTGTCTGGATTCCTATTAGCAATGAGGATGTATTCACCGCAGATGTAGCAGAAGATGTTTAGCTTATTTCTGATCTTCTAGTTGAAGCCATTTGAATCACTTGAAAGCTTAAAAAAATTGGCAAACTATTACGTTTAAACATGTGAAATCTTCATAATTTGTATATTCCAAGATAGATTAAAAAATTTTCCAACATATGGCGTGAAAATATCCATACATTTGACAATATAATACTTGCTTTCTATATCATTTGTCCTTTTAAATAGGAAAAAAAGGCACTTTTGATCAAATGTGTGGAAATCAATTGTCGTTTTACTGATTGATTTGACATTGAATATGAGCCACCTACAAAAAAACATCATTGGTGCTAGATAAAAAACCTGACCTGATTGGATTCAGCACAATACAATTATTCTAAATCTATAAAAGAAAATAACCATAGACATCAAATTTGATGTTGACCAGTGCAATAAACAGTTCACTAACATAAAGTGTGATTTAGTGAGTGTATATGTCAAGTCATCTCTTCGTTAACCAGTTGTATATTGACAATAGATTATCTTATATTTTCATTCTTAAAGCGTGCACCTTAACCATGACGTCAACGTATTGCTCTGCTGGGGCAGTCAGTGGTATAGAAGACCTTCCAACATAATTAATTAGGATCATATTCGTTATGTTTTTGATTATTGTTTGGATTTCGGTTTATCCCTAGTTATATACTTGAAGTTGCCTTGGCTATTTATGGAATGTCATTCTAAGTAAGGAAATAGTGACCAACCGAGTTCCCAACAATAATTTTAAAAAACCTAACGATATGGTTCCTATTTATTTTTGCTCGAAGGTCTTCACTGGAAACAGTCATGGCTCTTCGTGAGTGTTTCGGCGGATATCACTTTTTAGGGGGTATGTTTCTTAATCTCAGTACATGAGTCAATCTTCGTCACATGTGCTTCTCTTTATTAGTTAGTTACATTGTGTCTAAGCGGAGATATTTATGTCGTTTTACTTTTCACCATCGACTCTATTTCTTTGTGGAATTACACTTTGAATTTCCATTATTCACTTCTTATTTGGTTATTTATTCATATGTCCGACACACACCCGTTCTTTTTTTATAGTTTATCCAAGTAATTTTCGGTTGCAAACAGGGTTCTGTTAAACATTAGAGGTAAAGGTAGATCTCACGGCAGAAACCTGCCGTCAGGGATGCAAATAACTATTCATGTACTAAGCAGCAGCAACAATTAGGCAGCCAGTTCACTTTCATGTGATGTTTACCTATCCCAATTGATGCGTTATTTACCGAATTACAGCTGGGTAAACTGGAGGAATGGTCGTGTCAGGCAAGAAATCATGATCCGAATTTCTGTGTTTCCGGAAGTAGTTTCGAACCTGGCACGCTGCAATCTGATGACAGTAAGCAAGCTCACAATCAACTAGGCTACCGCACTTCTCCTGAAACATTACGTGTCTTATAAAACACTTTTTATACAATGAAATGATTATAAGACACCTAACATTACGAGTCGTATAGTCATTTCATTGTATAAAAAGTGTTTTATATAAGCATTAGTTTCGTAATGCATTTCACCTTTTAAAAATGTCGTAGACTTAAACCTCTTGTACACATATGGAAAGTCTGGTACTATAGTTATGAGATATAATCTTCACAGGAAATCGAACAATCGATCTACAGGTAATTGAATTGCAACATGTCCCACAGTTTGTGGGTTGATATATCGCCTTAGCGACTGAAGTATACAGTCTAGACTTATTTATTATCATAGAATCATATGATATATACATATTTTCATATACTCTCATGATCTAGTAGCTGTACATACCATCACGTGATTCAGCTATATTTATGTTTAAACTTCCCGTGATTTAGCCCTCTTCTCAGAACATCACATTATTTAGCTATATAATTCTCATTTATCATGATTTAGCTATATAATTCTCATTTATCATGATTTAGCTATATAATTCTCATTTATCATGATTTAGCTATATAATTCTCATTTATCATGATTTAGCTATATAATTCTCATTTATCATGATTTAGCTATATAATTCTCATTTATCATGATTTAGATATTTTATAACAATCACATGAAACAGAAATCTCATAACATCACGTGATCTAACTATCTTTTCATAGCATCAATCAATAATAGCAGGCAGCTTCTTCCACCGTTCGCTTCCATATGTTTCAAACAGATTAGTACCAGGATTTGTATTCTATAATTTCTAACACGGCGTGAGACTAAACCCAGAATGTGAGTTGTTCGACATAAAATACATTAATATTTTCATGTATAATTGATATGCTAAATAGACTTAATGGATGTAACGATCAAGATAGTCAACTAAATTGTGTTATGGTTGTCAGCAAGATTGTGTTATGGTTGTCAGCAAGATTGTGTTATGATGGTAATTGAGATTGTGTTTCCTATAATTATTTATCAAACCTCCATATTCAGCAAACTTTTATTCTGGACATTTATGCTGCATTCTAAACAAATCTTAGAACATTATGTCACGTGTTCTTCTTTACGGACTTACGATATTAAGAGATCCATTCTTGTATTTCTGTAACTATCATATCAGTTAATACAAGGCTCTTATGCGTTTCTGTAACTATAAGATCAGTTAATACAGGGCTCTTTTGCGTTTCTGTAACTATCATATCAGTTAATACAAGGACCGTGTGCGTTTTTGCAACTAGAAACTATCACATGAGGTAATACAAGGATCTCGTATGTTTCTGAAACTATCAGATGAGTTATTACAATTCTCTTATTATCTGTGTTTTTCAAATAAAAAGATAATAATATTCCAGTTCTTGTGTTTCGATTCCTAAAACATTTTTCTTGATGCAATTAAAATTATCTCTCCGTCACAATGTGACACAGAACATGCTTGAACCACTAAAAATTAGAAGATCCTTCGTGGGAACAAAAAAAAGGGATTTGATTAAGAATGTAGAACTGCAAGCAATGTCACACAAATAAACACTTGGAAAGAGAAGTTTATTTTAGTTGTTTAAAAAAATGAAGAAAATAAATTACATGTAGAGTATCACTATAAAGATTATATTCTTAGTCGGTTTATGCGGAGATATACACACATTCACTCGTTCTAACATGCTAGTATATACTATCTGATTACACACATACTCATAATTATTACATAAATATGGTGTATGAGATGGAGGCTGGGAGAAAGAGGAATACGACTCGGAGATTGTTCATATGTCATCAAGACATGCACATGTCTCAAATGTGACGTGAACATTGTCATCAAGACATGCACATGTCTCAAATGTGACGTGAACATTGTCATCAAGACATGCACATGTCTCAAATGTGACGTGAACATTGTCATCAAGACATGCACATGTCTCAAATGTGACGTTAACATTGTCATCAAGACATGCACATGTCTCAAATGTGACGTTAACATTGTCATCAAGACATGCACATGTCTCAAATGTGACGTGAACATTGTCATCAAGACATGCACATGTCTCAAATGTGACGTGAACATTGTCATCAAGACATGCACATGTCTCAAATGTGACGTGAACATTGTCATCAAGACATGCACATGTCTCAAATGTGACGTTAACATTGTCATCAAGACATGCACATGTCTCAAATGTGACGTGAACATTGTCATCAAGACATGCACATGTCTCAAATGTGACGTGAACATTGTCATCAAGACATGCACATGTCTCAAATGTGACGTGAACATTGTCATCAAGACATGCACATGTCTCAAATGTGACGTGAACATTGTCATCAAGGCATGCACATGTCTCAAATGTGACGTTAACATTGTGAAAGTGGAATAGCATGTTGATAAAAAGACGAAATTATTCGGACGATCAAATCTTGTGAGTCTAGTTTTATACCTTCGTCGATATGAGAAAAATATTGTTTGTGGAGTTCTGTTTGTGGAGTTCTGTTTGTGGAGTTTATTTTGTGCTGATGTAGCAAAATAATAGGACGCTAAAATATATCCGCATAACAGAAGGGAGTTCTCCAGAATTGGCAGGGGCACAGATGTAATCGCAGATGACAATAGTACATTGTTGAAGTATCGAATTACATATCATGTACTATTAAAGTGTGAAGTGTGTCGTTAAATATCATGTACTATTGAAGTGTGTCGTTAAATATCATGCACTATTGAAGTGTGAAGTGTGTGGTTAAATATCATGTACTATTGAAGTGTGTGGTTAAATATCATGTACTATTGAAGTGCGAAGTGTGTCGTTAAATATGATATACTATTGAAGTGTGTGGTTAAATATTATGTACTATTGAAGTGTGTGGTTAAATATCATGTACTATTGAAGTGTGTGGTTAAATATCATGTACTATTGAAGTGCGAAGTGTGTCGTTAAATATCATATACTATTGAAGTGTGTGGTTAAATATCATGTACTATTAAAGTGTATTGTTAAATATCATATACTATTGAAGTGTGTGGTTAAATATCATGTACTATTGAAGTGTGTGGTTAAATATCATATACTATTGAAGTGTGTGGTTAAATATCATATACTATTGAAGTGTGAAGTGTGTGGTTAAATACCATATACTATTGAAGTGTGTGGTTAAATATCATATACTATTGAAGTATGTGGTTAAATATCATATACTATTGAAGTGTGTGGTTAAATATCATATACTATTGAAGTGTGTGGTTAAATATCATATACTATTGAAGTGTCTGGTTAAATATCATATACTATTGAAGTGTGTGATTAAATACCATATACTATTGAAGTGTATGGTTAAATATCATATACTATTGAAGTGTGTGGTTAAATATCATATACTATTGAAGTGTGAAGTGTGTGGTTAAATACCATATACTATTGAAGTGTGAAGTGTGTGGTTAAATACCATATACTTTTGAAGTGTGTGGTTAAATATCATATACTATTGAAGTGTGTGGTTAAATATCATATACTATTGAAGTGTGTGGTTAAATACCATATACTATTGAAGTGTGTGGTTAAATATCATATACTATTGAAGTGTGAAGTGTGTGGTTAAATACCATATACTATTGAAGTGTGTGGTTAAATATCATATACTATTGAAGTGTGTGGTTAAATATCATATACTATTGAATTGTGTGGTTAAATATCATATGCTATTGAAGTGTGTGGTTAAATATCATATGCTATTGAAGTGTGTGGTTAAATATCATATACTATTGAAGTGTGTGGTTAAATATCATATACTATTAAAGTGTATTGTTAAATATCATGTACTATTAAAGTGTATTGTTAAATATCATGTACTATTGAAGTGTGTGGTTAAATATCATGTACTATTGAAGTGTGTCGTTACCTGATCATGTACCATTGGAGTGTGGGATTATCTGATATGGTAATTTTGAACTGTGTAATTACACATCATATACTGTTGAAGACATTTAGAGGAGGCATTAACCGATGGATGAATCTACACCACATTATCTAACACAGTTCGGTTTGAGCTGAATACTGAATAGCTCATGCTATACAATTGAAGTGACGTATGTCACCATATTGAAACCATTCGTTGTGGATTTTACTCGTTTGTAAATTCAAAAACAAAAAACGGTTGTGTCACGAAAAGACAGAGAGATGGTTAAGAAATATTGTTACTGTATCTGTAGCCTCTGAATTAGTATGATACAACCATGCTATAGTCTGTCCATATATTGGTAATTACAGTTGGAGGAGAATATCTACGAAAGTGTCTATTAGATCGCATAGATCATCGTAGTGCACATTCTGATTCACACCGACAACATAAAAAATGTTGTGTATTTCTAAAAATGTTAGCAGCTCAACACGTTTACTTTATATATATATATATATATGCTGTTTGATACAACGACTGCAATCACATCTCACTACCAGATACAACAATACTGATATTCGAGAAATGTTCATCGTATATTAAATTTCACAGGTCTCTGTGCTGATGATGCGATTGTTAAACTAGAGCAAACTGAGTACAGTCTTCTTGTAGTTGACCATGACGCTAGACTCCGAGTATAAATATTTAAAGTGGTCTAGTTACTTTTGTAATATTTGTGTAATTGCATGATGTTTCTATCCCTGCCTGAGCCCCAGAATACAATCGACAAATAATAATACCGTGGCCTTACCGGTCAACTGCTATTTTGCTATCATTACTGCGTATACATTGAACAGTAATGGAGAAATAGACATTATCTTTGTCACTCCTGGATAAATTGTAGAGGTTCAGAGGACCAAATGCCCGCACCGTAGTATTACCTGACTTTTGTACAGCTCTGATATTAACCAGGTAATGATTAAATGATCCACTTGCAGCGATATGAACAAGTTCATGAGATATTCATGGAACCGTATTAAATGCACCATCATGATTAATAACCGCAGCACATGGCTCCAGACCAGCATGGAACCCTTCAAAAACATCATATTCAAGCACAGCAGTAATACGCATTGCTTCTTTATTATGCATGTAGCACTAAGTGTAGATGGAAATATTAGATGGCTCTTCAAATCTCAAGTTAAGCCTTCATGCTACATTTTTCTCGAAGATTTTACCAATTGTATTCATATCATAATGATTCAGTTTCCGCTGATATGAGCAGCATTTCTGAAGGGTTTCCTCATTGGTAGTAAAAAACCGTGGTTATCGACAGTACTAGTACTGTGCAGTTACTCCTCATATTTAGCGGCGTCACTTCGCAGATTAACATTGAATTGTTCTAGAAAACTCTCACTGTCAATATCCCATAAATTGCGGATGGAAATATAGCGGACACTGTCGGTACCTGGTGTAGTATTTATTGATAAAACATCGATTGATAAGTACGAATCGGTACCTGGTGTAGTATTTATTGATAAAACATCTATTGATAAGTACGAATCGGTACCTGGTGTAGTATTTATTGATAAAACATCTATTGATAAGTACGAATATCGTCAGCTGTATCGTCATCTACTGTACTTGTATCTTTCATTTCTTATATCTCTATTTCAAAAATTAAAAAAAATAATTTGACATATTGAAACAAATATTTTCTATCATGTATAATTATTCCAATTATAGATTACCATTACTAGTGGACATACATTATAGCTAGCAAATCTATAGGTACTCAAGTCTACCGCAAGTGAGGAAGCATGCATATAACTGATATACAGTACAGAGACGAGTGGAGACGCCTGTTTATAAGGGACATAGAGTATAGAGAAGAAAGGGAAACATACATGTAAGGAACATATAGTACAGAGAAGAAAGGAAGGCATGCATATAACGAACATATAGTACATAGAAGAAAGGGAAGCATGCATATAACGAACATATAGTACATAGGAGAAAGGGAAGCATGCATATAACGAACATATAGTACATAGGAGAAAGGGAAGCATGCATATAACGAACATATAGTACATAGGAGAAAGGGAAGCATGCATATAACGAACATATAGTACATAGGAGAAAGGGAAGAATTCATATACGGAACATACAGCACGGAGATGAGTGGGGTAGCATGCATATCATGTTTACGTCTATTGAAGTGGTCATCAGGCTTGTCAGGAAACGTGTTAATGTTATTCCAGTGCATATAGATTCAAAATTTCAGTCTTTGATCAGTGACAGTTAATCAGATGGAGATAGTATTGTCTACACTGAAAGGTGGGTTGTTCGGCACCCCCACAGTTCATGGATATTCACAACTCAACGCTTTTTGACGTGTATTAGGGAAGAAAGTTGTGTTTCATACAAGACCACTAGTGACAATGTACTTGATCCGATGACTAGGGCTACTGGTGTCCATTCTCTGATTGATTATATGAACGTTGCTTAGAAAGATTCAGTCGGGGTATTTTCGTTTATGTTCTTGGGCACTATCTGTTATGACAATGACAAAGTAGACAAGATCTGCCAGTGTTGCCGTAGTGAATAATGGTAGTAGGAAGGACTTGGATGATATTTTAATTGCAGTAAATGAGTAAACTAGTTGGCTGATACAGCGTTTGAATTTTAATCTGTGTCTGTGGCTAGAAAGCGACTCGTGGAGTTGCAAGAAACGAGCGTCATATAGGAATCAAGAGAAGAACTATTAAACCACACAAAGACATTCAGTTACTACACGGTGAGTGAAATACATGAGATCGTATTATTTATGAATATATCTGATGTGCCATGAAGATGATCTAGCGACCAACTAAACAATCAGCCACCCGACTGTCTCTGATTCAGCTAGGAAACGTTTTCAGACCATACCCTTACTGAAAGTATTTGTTATATCGTTTTTCTCTATGCATTTATCGATGACTCAACGTCCCGTAGTAGCTGTTAAGCTGAAGTAAGATTTGTTTACTGACAGTCCCATGTGTGAATAGAATGACATCACTAACTCTTGTCGAAGAATATTATTGAATACACTGTTAAATATGTCAATGAAGTAGGAGAGAAATATCTGTACTCCTTGTTAATTCTTCCAATACTTGCACACACTCGTTCTCTGTTTCTCTCAGTATCATCTGTCTAAAATATAATTTCATGGGAACTAAGTCCCATTTTATTCATACTGACTTCAATCTGATTGTTTTGTATGTGTGCTGGCCAAGAAATCTCAATTGAAATAAATCTACAACGAATCAACATTTACAGCCCAGTCTAGAGGGAGATGTATTAAGGAAATGCATAAAGATGCCAATACGAGCGGGAGTAGTAGGTGAAGATAATATCGTTGAACATGTCAATGAAATCGCTAAATATCCCCGGGGGCTACTAATGTCTGTTTCTGAGAGTATGGGCATGCTTAGAAATATCGGTTCGAGTTATATACATTGACGGTAGATACCATCGACTAGGAGACCTGATCTGTATCTGTACGGAGTCACGTTTATTTTCGAGCTCGGAAAACTTTAGGAGAAGAAAAAAAGCAGAAAAACATATCACTACCGCTACATCAACAAGTGATACCAAATTGTATCTTGAAGTTATTGTCAACTAGACTCTGGACTAAATCAACAAAATATATTACATTGTATCTTGAAGTTATTATCAACTAGACTCTGGAAGTGAGGCATGCACATGATTCAGTACATTGCCGCTACATCAACAAGTGAAACCACATTGTATCTTGAAGTTATTGTCAACTAAACTCTGGAGATGAGACATGTACATTCCTCTTCTTCTTCTTCTTCTTCTTTCATTCTCAAACTCTTGCAGATTAGCAGGATGTAGTCCGGAGAGCGGAATGCGTTATGCCATGGTTTACAGCATTTATGCGATATCTGTGCCTTTCGGCCTGACACATCCGAAATCAGCTTGACTTTGGGTCACTGACCCTATATAGGATGTGACAGCCAACTCCATCTCATAACCTCCTTAGTCGCCTTTTACGACATGCATGCAAGGTAAACAGTGTTGCTATTCTGTGCTCTCCTTTCGGGCCCGGCAACACACGGACGAGGCATGATTCAGTACATTGCCGCTGCATTAACAAGTGATATCACATTGTATCCTGAAGTTATTGTCAACTAAACTCTGGAGATGAGACATGTACATGATTCATTTAGTTATTACTTTTCTGTTCACATATCACAAACAACGATTGCTCCATCAGAATCAACACGACACAACACAACAGATTGTGATCTACTCACTCACAACACAACACAACATATTGTGATCTACTCACTCACAACACAACACAACAGATTGTGATCTACTCACTCACAACACAACACAACAGATTGTGATCTACTCACTCACAACACAACATAACATATTGTGATCTACTCACTCACAACACAACACAACATAACATATTGTGATCTACTCACTCACAACACAACACAAGAGATGATGATCTATTCACTGGCTTCTGCCGAACAACCATCTTAGCGTTCCTACAAACTCCCTAGATTGAGGAACCATATGACGTTATTCATTTAAAATTATTTACTTTCTGTGTGGTTTACAGTTTAGTTCGTGTTGTAAGCACCTGAGATTGAATAGACTGATTTATATTTAATTTCATACCATTTAATTTCATATTCATTAAATATAAATCAGTCTATTCAATTTCATATCACTGGTTTGTTGTTCTGACATTTATTTCTGGAAAATTGTGTTAATCACGCGTTATTAATTTCTTATACTCGTTCTGTCATATAATAATAATATGTGAGTATTGTCCAACTAGTATTGTAAACTTAAAAGACTATTTAACAATAAACGTTTCTGAAACATTTTAAACCACATAATCAAATAGGTATTAAAATATACGAATGTTTTTATAATCAAGTAGATATATATTGTGCTTATTTTGTAAAATATTAATAGATAATTGCAACAGAAAACTATATTTCCTCATTGATTTTCACTGCACACTGTCAATTTCTGTGTATTTTGTGCTATAGCTTTAGAACATGTGCATGAGATTACCTCCTAGAGACAACTAAATATTGATAGATAGTATTAAATATAATTGCGGAGCTTCTGGTATCAATAGTTATTATAATTTAGCACTGAAAACATCTTCTCTTGGCGTGTAATTTCGTCATTGTTTTAGTTAGTGACGTTACCATCATTCTTTGTCCCATACTTAATTAACCATATCATTTTCATCCTGCTGTAAGGGCATTTTTCTGTCATTGAATATATGCTATAGTCGGTTACATTGAGCAAAACAAAACAAAGGTTAATGAACTCTGAACTTGTTGACCTTTAATTGTTTAAAATTCAAAGAACACTAATTACTCCCAAATAAGGTAATTCATTCCAAAGGAAAAGAGTTGCAAAAATTGTGGAGAATGCCAGACGTAATTGTGAAGATCGTCACAATGCATAACAGCAAACTTTCAGAGTAAGCTGTCAATAAACAAATACTAGGCTCCATCAGCCATTCTAAAGTGATTGATGTACTGATGCGGGGATTTGAGCACATGTAGAAATGTCCATGGGCGACGAGATAATCGATGAAGATAAACTACTTACTTCAACACAAACTTTCTTTATGGAATATTTTACTAGTAATAACTAATGTGGAAGTGTTGAAAGAGTCAAATGTGAAACGGACGTGAATCAATAATATAAGGAAAAGACAATCTTCCATTTTCGGCCACATTATGAGACAGGGTGGTTTCTTCTTCTTCATCGTTCATTCTCAAACTCCTGTTGGATCTCCCTTGTAGCAAGACAATTGTCCTACTAGATTTCTAGCAGGACGTAGTCCAGAGAATTCAAATGCGTTGTGTCGCCGTATTATTTGCGTCAATGACCCGATACATCCGACTTCGGCGGGAGACAGAGAGGTTTGGAGAACATAATTACAACAGGCAAGATTGAAGGCGATAGAGACAGAGGGTGACAATGTGAGAAAATATTAAACAGTTTGACAACCTGGCACGGCAGGAAAACAACAAGGGTCTTGATGCATAATGCTGGAGATAGAGAGCTGTGGAAAGTTTTTTGAAAAGTGTTGTATCAGTGTACTAGAACAGTAGTAAAGCAGTAGAATGCCCGCGCAAATGATGCGTCGATGGAATATTTGAAACATTGAATACAACCTCGCACTAGGTACATACTATATAGGAACCCCACCAGAATTTTCTACCATATCCTTTACTGTATACGTACTTGGAATACCACCTCAGATCTCTAATACTGTATACATACTAGAAATCCCAAACGAGATCTCTAATGCTGTATATATACTAGAAATACCACCTGAGATCTATAATGCTGTATACATACTAGAAATCCCACCTGAGATCTATAATGTTGTATACATACTAGAAATACCACCTCAGATCTCTAATGCTGTATACATACTAGAAATACCACCTGAGATCTCTAATGTTGTATACATACTAGAAATACCACCTCAGATCTCTAATGCTGTATACATACTAGAAATACCACCTGAGATCTCTAATGTTGTATATATATACTAGAGATTCCACCTTAGATTTCTAATGATGTATATATACTAGAGATTCCACCTCAGATCTCTAATGACATATACCTAGCAGTACATCCACCCGAAATCTCAACTTTAGTATACCTAACAAAGGTAAATCATGAAACAATAAAAGACACATATACCAACACATTTTTTTAGGTAAATGTCCACGCACGATGAATGTTCATATAAGAAACATATTAACTTGTCTGTCTGTTTAACTATGTTTTTATTATAACAAATATGACTAGAGCATGACATTCTTTTATATTCTTGACCTTTCTATTTCCTGGAGGCACTAGAGAACAACGTACATCCTCTCATTCTGAGACTAATTACACAGCCACATAGAACAGCCAGCAAGCAAGACTCTCACAGCTTGCAACATCAACGCTGGCGACATCATTACTAGAATCTCTGTTAGAAAAAAACAACAGAGATAAAAGAAAATAAATAGATGTGTCATGTGCCTGGCTTAAAGAGAACAGAGCATGGCATGTGACAACAGTTAGCAAACATTATGACTTTTTCTAACGTGATTCGACTTGAACAAGCGGGCGCTGTTTCTAATTCGTTTGTGCTGTTTAAAAATATCAGGGAATGTTTGCAAGATACCAAGTTGAATTAGGTGGGATAACATAACTAGATTGTTAGAATGTATAAATCAATGATTTATTTAAAACGTGTTACAGTAATTTATGATGTAGTGACTTTGATTTACATGATTTCTCCTTGTGATATAGCCTATTTACGTTGTGAATGAGACATTTACACTAAAGATGCAATCATAGTAAATTCTTGCTTTATATATATATATATATATATATATATATATATAGTGACTGTAATTCTAAAGTAAATAATATCTTACTGCCTGTTTGTAATGTTTTTGACATTTATATAGCATATCTCAACTTCCGTTCAAAGTGGCAGGTGAAAGTGAATGCGTTTTCCATTCATTTCATCCTAACAGCAATGGCGAACTACGGAGGTACTGTGTCTAAAATTTCTAAATGCATAAAAAAATATATTTTCTGTAGTAACTTATGGCTATAAAACATGGATACTTAATAAATCTGCTCAAATGGAATTGCTGCCTTCGGAGCGTGATGTTATGGACTGATTTTTAGAATATGTTTGACAGCGGAAAAGTAACCACGAAAAGATAATAATATTAAACGTACAAGAAGGATGGCTCCTATAACGAGAAGGATGCGTTTTTTGGTGACACATAAATAGATCTAACAGAGTGGACACACTTATAATAGAAGGTATATGGTTGCCGGAAACAGGGAGAAGGGTTGCTCGAGACGGCAGTGTGCAAGAGACAGCTCAGACTGTTTTAAATTATTTTGGCTGTGGCGGGTCATCTCGCCCCAGCCTCATGAGGAGTTCAGAATCTCCATAATGAAGGTTCCATTCTGACAATATTATGCCATTTGTATAACATATATATATATACGTTCATTTATATCCTGCTATTTATTCTTGTTATTAATATTTATCGTCATTGTATTTATTGCTACTTCTTTACTATTATTTATTGTCACAACTATTATTATTAGCTTTCTAGAAGATGGTATATATATATATATATATATACCATTTCATTACTAGCCTTTGTGTCCTTAGGTCTCAGACCTAATCTTTTCCGTATAGGCGGTGTTGGGTAATGGCGACGGTCGAGTTAGACTAGCGTTGATACATCTTCCTTGACGAGGCACTGCTTTGCCAAAAACGTCGGGGGTCTGGAGTTTGACCTGTGCATTTCTCACGCACTCGTCTCTTCCGATTGAGATTGCCTTTCAATCTGTCGTCAGATGCGGTCTGTATATTTTGGCTCTTCAACATTGCGTATATTACCCAGATACATGTAAAATACGAATCTTGGGCGAGGGGCTTCGCAGTGGAACCTTGTGTACGCAACCCAATTCTCTCTGTTTGGGCCGTGCTGGGCAACGTCTTACAGTCAAGTTGAGCTAGGTTTGCAATGTATTTATAGACTTGCGCCTTCGGAGACTAAACATGCACCTATAACCCTCTTCCACTTACACAACCATGCCTTTGAGACAACCTTATGAGTCCGAATGCCACCTCAGTTATAAACAGAGAAGAAGAATCTATGCTTCCTGAGAGAGGTTATGGGCTTCATGCTAAAATCTAAGAATCCTCATCATCATCAATTTCTAAATATGAGAATTGTAAATCGGAATATCGAAATCAATGTACTGTTCAGATATGGACAATGAACAAAAGATAGAAAAATACAAGATGAAAGAGCTGAAAGATAGAACTGATTTCCATGAAACTGTGGATACATAAAAAATAATAAGAACCTCAAGGACAGAAAGAAACGAATGAAAACAAAATCTGACAACACTGAGTATAAAAAAAGGGACAGTTTGAACACATAGAATAAACATATAAAAAGGTAAAATACCTAAATGAAGACCGCCCGTGAATGACAAGGCTGAGTGGCAACGCACAAGTGGCGGTGACAGATTGAGAGGTAAGCATCACGAGATGGACATGACCAGTGTATTAATGTGCACCAGCAAGGTAAGAGACAGATGACGGTGGAGGTAACGGTTAGCCCTCTATGTAGAGATGGTACAGCAGTGTGATTCTTCTTCTTATATGTTCACTCTCTGATAACCAACACGATAGTTCTCTGTGATTTTAGCCGAATAGCGTGAAGTACGTTGTGCTGCCGAATTACAGTAAAGCTGCATTTTTTTCACCTCGGAAGTTACAGCACATCCGATTTCGAAATGCCTTTGATTTGGGTGCGCATCCGCAGCCTATGACAATCTTCCTATCTTTCGCAAAAGTAGCCGATGTGTATCGACTCTGCCTCGTGAATTTTATCTCCCACTGTGCGTTTGGACTTTTCAGGCCCAAACATATTCCTGGTGACAGTATCCGAGAAAGCGGTAATCAGTGATTTAGACTTGGGTGGACTACGACAAACTCGCACGAGGTGTTCCGCTGCAAGTGAATTCGTCTCGTGTAATTAGACGTATGTGTCCGTGCCCATCTGTTCTATCTATTGTCTTTTCTATAAATGTTGTTAGGCGTCGTGGGGAATTGAAGTTTTCTGTCTTGGCCATCTGTGTTGCGTTTGCCGTGGTTAGGCCGTGGTTTTTGACCATTTCTCTGACTGAACCTTCCCATCTTCTTCTTGGTCTTCCTCTTGCTTTCTAGCCGTTCTTTCTTGTGTTGTACGCAAGGACTGCTGGTTGTAATGGTTCCATTTGCATAAAGTGTCCGAACCATTTGATCTGTTGTATTTGTATATATTGTTTGCATGATATGGCCTTTACTATCTCGATGATGTCTTCATTTCTCATTCGGACTGTTCTAGTGATGTTTATAGCCTTTCTCAGGCATTTCATCTCCCATGTTGTAATCTTTCTCACTATTTTTTTTGGTCAGTGGTCATGTAACATCATGTGTAACATACCATTATCCTGAAGATGGGTGTTTATTATCTGTCGATGGATCACCATTTTGATCGCTGCGTTTTTAAGCACCGGTGTCAGTTTGTATGTTATATCGTTTACTTTTTGCATCTCATCTCACTTCCTATACAAATTTTGCTATCTTCTGTAAAAATATTTCCTAGATATTTACATTCTGATAAATGTTCTAGTTTTGTGCCGTTAATATACACATTTAACTGTTATGTTGCTCTACATATGTTCATAATTTCTGTTTTTTATGTGTTTAATTTCATATTGTATTGTTTGCACGCTGCTTGTAATGGATGTGTGTGTCTTTGTAGTTCGTCTTCAGTTTCATATATTAGACCTTGATCGTCTGTGAAGAGTATCATCGTGCACGTCTCTTGATGTTTGTGAGATGCTTTATTTGCTTCTTGCTTCTTGCTTCTGCCTCTTTCGCTATCCTGTCCATGTATGCAACAAACAGCAGTGTTGATAGTGCACATCCCTGTTGTATTGCCGGTGTAAGCATGCGGCTGCGTCTGTAGATCTCATCAATGACCCACTAGACAAACCACCCATGTAACAGAAAACCTTTGTAATTTACATGCCGTTATATTGAAGCTCTCTGTTGGAAGCCTTATAGCCTCTCATTCATACAATTATGCACCCCCTATGAGTAGAAGACTCCTTCAGTAGGCATTACACTAATCCGAAAGCTGAAGTCACCTGGGTATGAAAGAAAGCTCAGAAAAACCACCTCACTGCACATAAGGTGAAAACCACTAGGCCTTACGTAAGACCTAATCGCTCGAAATTTCGTAATTCCTGTGGTTCTCAAACGAACTCCCGTTAAAGTTTTGAATAGTTCTAAGAGTCTTTCGTTTGTTCTTATTATACTTCGCGAATTTTTATATAGTGCTCTTATGTTGTCTAGTATTTGCCCATGTATTTCGTAATCTTCTAATGTCTGTCACAATTCTACCTTTTCTCTCCGCGATCATGATTCAGGTAAAGGAACATCTCAAGCGGTAGAGTTGGTGCTGGTTCTTTTCCCCTCTTATCCGAGGTATCATTCACTGAAATCGTGAACCCTTCTTGCGAGTCTCTACCTTGAGCACTGAGGACTAGAAGCATGTTCTTGTGCTGAGCAAAAGTTTAGTTTCGATTTCAATGTAACGTTTTTTTGTTGTATTTGGATGTGGCGATTCTCTATGTCCATGTGCTGCCCTCTCATCAACTCATATCCTTAAGAGAAGCGAATGTATCTCGATATTCGTCATGACATACATCTATTTCGTGACATTTGCATTGACCGCCCCTACAATGTTCCAGCCGGACTGTCTTGCGTCACTGTATGTCAACAGTGTATGTGTTCTCGCAGAGATGTCGGAGATATTGCCTGTATTTTTGCAGTAAATTATCATTCTATCTGCTGCGTCCAGATTCACGGACACGATTCCCAAAAGAGTTGGCCAGGAACACACCAAAAGCAGCTATAATTCTGTTTCCAAGATGCATCACGCGGAGGTACTTTTGGAATCTTGGTTATCTTTTAATCATGGAGCGCACGAGAACAATGCGGTACACTTTTCACCTCAGCATTATGTTAACCCGTACTTCCCTCGTCACATTGACACCAGAAAATTTAAACCTCAAATCGTAGAACATAAATTAATACAATTCATCACTTATTGAGAATGTTATGTCAAGAATTCCTGACTTTTTTATCAGGCTCGTTCAATTCTTAATTGTTAGGTATACTTTACACACAATTATATAACAATTTAATGAATAAAATATGTCACCTCATAATGTACATTTCATGATGCATTTAAGAATAAATTTATATCACAATAATTTAGAAATATCTTAACGAACATTGCATGCTTTCCTTGTGGTCGTTGCAAATAGGAAAAAAAAAACCTGAAATTTTTCTTAAATCTATACTGAACATGATGATGATTGTCATTGGTGTCGTTTATACGGTCAAGATACAGGTAATTGTGAATGTTAATGTGGACCACCAAACCACCCCCAAGTTGTAGCCTCATGTGTAACTGATTTCTAACTTTCGATTCGCAGTATCGGAGAACAGTATATACACAAAAAGTCTCAATTGAAAGGTGATGTTGCCTCTTGTCTATATGTCTTCTAACGTTTCTCTCATAACACCCTCAGACCACCCTCAGACCACCCTCACACCACCCTCAGACCACCCTCAAACCACCCTCTGACAAATGAATGTATCTACGTATCGTTGCTTGCAATGCAGTATAACAATCAGCCAATTATTGACAGAAGTTTTAATTTATATTAAAATCGCCCGAGAATGTTTTGCAGATGCCATCACAGTTGTTGTCCGACCATTTGCCATCCACAAGATGAAAACAATCGGAAGATAAAGATATTTCCTAGATTAATCAATCGTTTGACACATTTATTGACATACACAAACCACATTAAGCGACTATTTCGAGAAATAGAATGTGCTTTCAGTAAGGATTTTCTGTTAATCAAACATGTCGTACCATGTAATGCGTAATATTTCCTCGGAACAACTAAATATGCAAAATGTTTAGTGTTTTCTTTTCTCGACCGTATATTCGTACATTAAATATGCATGCGTATCAAGCAAGCCTCGTACATGATTATTGTCTTCAATGTCAATTTGTGGTATCTTCTCTGTCAGTTGTTTGTTGTTTGTTTTTCGTTCGCTCCATTGTAACCATCACGGATATCCGTGCGATTTCCGCCGGGAGCGTGATTACGTTGTGCCACCGTTATGCGCCTTGTAGGCCTAGCACATCCGATTTCGGCATGCCTTGACAATTCGGGTGGGCTACCTTTAGCCTGTGACAGCCTCTATATCTGTCTCCAGGCACGCGTAGTGGAGACTCTTCGCCCAGACGATTTTCTTGCTCTTAGTCTGACTCAAACGAGGTGTTCCACTGTCTATGAACTTGCCTCGTGTAATTGGACGTGCTGTGCCTGTGCCCATTGGGTACTGAACCGTTTCTCATCCGTGAGCCTGGTTCCTTAAGGGGAAGAACTCAACAGAGGAGTTGGACCCTGGCTCTTTCGCCCTCTTAGCCAAGGTGTCATTCACCGACATCGTGTACCCCTTGTCCAAGTTCGAGTCTCACACCACGCGTTTGAGAGCAAGGCGTTCTCGAGCTGAGCGTCCTTGTCCCAATAGCGCCTGAGCCCATCAGGTACTGAACCCTTTCTCTCTTCAAGTGTATTTCCGGTGTAGGAAAACCTGACAGTAGAGCTGGGCCAGGGCTAAATCGTTGTCCCTTTTGTGCCTGAGCGAATCGAGTACGGAACCCTTTCTCTCTGCAAGTGTACTTCCGGTATAGGAAACCTTGACAGTAGAGTTGGGCTAGGATTACCATCGTTGTCCCTTTCTTGCCTAAGCCCATTGGGTACAGAACCCTTTCTCTTCGCGAGCATATTTCCGGTTTAGGAAGGCTCGACATTAGAGTTGGGTTAGGTCTTCTTGCTTTACCAAACGCCAGTGGATGGGTCTGGGTCTCTGCCTGTAAGGAACTCAGGTAACTAGAAGCCCGTCTCGAGCTGACGGAGCTTGTAGCTCCCCCTTTCATAGGGACTTTTCACTTTCTATTTGCAGTTAGCGCTGCCCTCTAGCGCTGTTCTGCCCTTTCATTGTTTCATTGTACTCAGTATGAAATCTATGTCTCTCGCCATGTATCTACCTTTACGTGCATTTTACATTGGCCGCCCCTCCAATGTTCGGACTGGACTGACTAGCTTCACTGTATGTCGACAGTGTCGCTATATGTGGTGATGCTGGTGGTGTCGGAGATATGTCTGTCCGTGTGCAGGCAAATCTCTTTCCATCTGCTACCTCCACATTTTCGGACACGATCCCCAAATGATTTGGCGAGAATCAGCTCGAGCTGCTGTATTTCTGTTTCCAGGATGCACCGCGTGGAGGTACATTTGGGATCTTGGTTATCTGCTAACCCTGGGTCCGCCTAGAGCAATGCGTTCCCTTTGCACCCCTTCTCTGTCAGTATTTCCATATGTTGTGACTGCTGACTGTATTGATATGCTGATCTTCACATCGATTGATTGCGTTGATATTAGTGTAGATCGAAGGTAATTGACACGTTTTGCTGTCGTGCGGGGAGAATCATTTAGTGCAGTGACTATCAATGTTTTTTTATTTGATTCTATGGAACAGTTTCTCTTCTGTGGTCCTTCTGTGGTCCTGTGGAATAAAAGAAAGATTGTTGATTTTCTTCAAAGCGTTCTACTATATACCTGATTCAATATTGTTCAGTTACCGTTCGATGGAATCTCCTACAAATTATCAATTATAAAAAAATGTATACTAAATACAATAAACCCCCCCCAGCCCCTGGACATCGCTGAACACTACTGAGGTGGTGATATATCCTACATTGAAGACCGTTTATCAAGTGTGATGGCTCCGTTGCTCCGTTGAAATGAGACAGCTCCTTAGCAGAATATTTATACTGTATATAATTTTTTTTGTATCTTAGTTGCTTAAAAATCTCTGTATGTATGTATATATGTATATATATATATATATATATATATATATATATATATATATATATATATATATATATATATATATATATATATATATATATATATATATATATATATATGAGTATAAGACAGCGTCTGGTATGAACTGCCAGGATGTATATCCCAAGTTTAAGATCAATAATAACCTTGAGCGAACCTCCAGAGAAGTAAGGCTAAAAATATTAAACTATTGAGTAAAGTGAGACAGCATCACAGCGCTAGAGAGCAGCGCCTTATGCACATATAATGGAGAAAACGTTATATGGAAATGTTACAAATTCTTGAGACTAACGGGAATTAAACCAGTCCGTTCATGGCACTAAATCGCCTAGCAACTATTGCACAAGCGTTCTTCCGTACTTGACGAATTGCATCTCAAAAAAAAAAGATGTGATTTCGTCAAGACATTGACGAAAAATTGTCCTCTGGCTTCCTACTTAAATTTACTTTTGTATGGAAATGTTACTAATGCTATGTGCAGCACGAGAACACGCTTCTTGCTGTCCAAAAAGAATGTCTCAAGGAGAAGCAAAAGAAGCAAATGTCCCCTGGTATAACTAAATATGTGTAGACGCTCAGACTTGGACGAGGTCTTGACAACGTTGGTGAAAGGCAACCTCGGCTAAGAGAGCGAACGAGTACGAGCCCAGCTTGTCTGTAGAGTGTTTCTTATACCAGATTGCGTAAGAATATATACCAGAAGCAAACCACATTTGTATACCTCGAGCGAGACACATCCGACTGGTTCGAGAATAAAAAGGACAAGGTTGCATGCTCCCACTACATCTGTTTAGCGTATACGCAGAAATTATCGTGCGAAATCTACTACAAGTCCCACATAATTACAGTGTAAACCTCTTCATATCGGAGATAATGAGATTTCATACACAAGGTATGCAGCTGACACCGCCCTAATACAAAGAAGCCTGAGAGTTCTAGAACACATGATTATGTCAGTTAAATAGCACAGTGGGACACAAAATCCTTAGTCTCAATGTAAAGAAGACATGACTAATGCATTTTAACATAACTTGACTCATCTATACAATAATGATTGTATACAATCATCTATACAATCATCTATACAATAATGATTGTGTTCCTCCTTCGCAAGGGAACATGAGCATAGCATTAAAACATTATAAAATGTGGTGCATAATTAGAAAGAAAACATTTGCAATCATCCAGTCTAGTCCGGGCCTATGAGTTTGCAGATGCTCGACAAGTCCGACCCGTGCCATGAAAGATCCACTGCAGTACATGCAGGAGAGCAGAAGGTCCTGAATAGAAGAGCGCTCGGATTTGTCTTTCCTCTTCCGTCGCTTGTAAATTGACCGAAGCGTTCTCCAGCAGTGTTCTGAGTGTATCAAGCTGAACGAGCAAGGGTTGCAGTCTCCAGGAGCCAGGATAGACACCGCAGCGCCTGAAAGAGTTCCTTAGTTGATGCTTGAAGTGCACTCTCCGCCCTCCGCCTGAACGTCTACTGTCGCACAGCTTCCCATAGAATAGTCTCTTTGGAAAGCGATTTTCTGATACACGGACGACGAGGCAAGTCTAGCAGAGCTGGGATCTAGCTAGAAGGGCACGGTCGCCCTGCACACAAGACACATTAAGGACCTCCGTGTCAGGCACTCGATCCTGCCAACGTACACTCATGAGGTTTCCCAGGCATGAAGGTGGAAAGAGCCAAGCTGCCGAGCGAGCTCCGCATAGACAGTCCAGGACGACGTAGCACAAAGCAATGCCGTCACAACCAGAAGCTTCTGTGCCCCCATTTTGATGACTGGCTCTGTGCAGTGAACACCCAGCGCCGGCCGATACACCACTAATGTTCCCGCGGCGCCGATGGCGAGATTGGACTCACCACAGGTCAAAGAAAGACCTCCACACTGTCACGCACGTCCCCCAGACCAGAAGCGCCGAGTGCACAATCGTAGCAGAACAAGAGGCCGCGAACATCGTCCGTCTTAGCTCTGGTTCTGCTCCTCAATCCACCAAGATCGAATAGCCCTACACCAGCTCGATAGCGAAAGCAAACCCTAGCAATGTCATTCCGAAAGGAATCCTATACAAAACTCATTCAAAAATGAAAACTAGAAAATATCTACAATTTTTAATATCTCGGGTAAACTATCAACAACTACCACAAGAGATTGTTCGGTAGAGATCTGAAGAAGATTAGCAACGGTCCAAACAAAAAGATATCGCAAATATATAATCTATGTCAAGGGGCAAACAAGAAATAAAAGTTACGATTATTCTAATATATATATATATATATATATATATATATATATATATCCAGTTGCAACATATGTTTCTGAAACTTGAGAAAATGACATCCAAACTGTGAAAAAGATAATATCATTTGAAATGAAATACTATAAATAAAAATATCATAAAAATACCATGGACAGAAAGAAAATTCAACACAGACACCAGTAAACACCTGAACAGAAAAGAAGATTGGCTCCACAGAACTATCACACAACTCAAGCTAATATGGGACATATAAATGGACACAATTTCTAGAAAGTTTCGTCTTGGAAGGCTCTAGGAAATGGAAAACGAGACAGATCAAGACTAAAATGGACAGAGGATATCAAAGACACTGAGCAGCTTGGACATAACAGAGAATCTCACAGAATGGCAGTCAGGACAAAGCCCTGAAAATTACACATCACACAGATTGTTTGATGGTATCGGGTTTCCTAACAAAATATATTCACTACTTTTAGGTAGATTTTTATTTCTTTTTAGAGAAGAAACAGAAATTTTTGAATTGGTTACCGTATAGGGGTATTTGATTTTGTCCTGTGTATTGTCATTTGTATGATTCTATTCTGTTTTGTTTTGTTGTATATACCATATTTATTCATGTAAACATCCGTCAGTGATAGTGTGTTAGTCGTCATCAAGTAGGACTTCATTACCTGTATTTAATGTGAGTACTATTTTCAGTATTATATACTACAGAAGAATTCTACGAATAGGGAACATAGGACCAATTTGTACGTAAGAAATAAATTAGAGATGTGTGCAGGTGTTCAGGAGTCATTTCTTTCAATAGTGAAACGACGAAAACTAGCATGGTTCGGACATGTATGCAGGCACGATTCCTTGTCAAAAACAATACTGCAGGGAACTGTCGAGGGTGGAAAAAGCAGAGGAGGACAAATAAAGACATGGACAGACAACATCAAGGAATGGACAGAACAAGATATTTCCACACTCATCCGCATCGCTGAGGACAGAATTCGCTGGATGACTCTGCGTGCTGAAGCATCTAATGTGGTACCCCTACGACCCTGAAGGGTTATGGGTTTATTGATTGATTGATTGACTATTTTCATTTATGTTCTACTAGTAGTACTACCTTCTACGTATAGGGGTGGGGAGTCACATGGTGGAGCATACCATCATTTAATCTAATTGTCTATTACTAAATGTCCCCCCCCCCCCAACTGAATGGTGGGTTCAATCTCCCATCTACCGTATCTACTGGCGTGTGTTCCTTCTTCGCAAGTGAAGATGAGCATGGCATGAAAAACATTAAATGCGATGGGAGAAAAATAATAATAATGATAACAATTAAAATTGTTAATTAACTAATTTAGTTTGTGAGTTCGTAGATGCCCGATGACTCCCATTCGTAAATATAACTCTGCACTATGTTAGAATTGACAATATACAACAAACTTATGTTGACTGTAACGTTGACGGTAAATCCTTCTTATCTTGGTTTCTTTATTAAGTTAATTGTGTGATGACAAAAAGGTCAAACTTGTGATTACTCATCTTGTCATAGAGTCTCACAGACAGCACAAGAAATGATGAAAGTTTGTTCTTGACTTGTTTCGAATGACGATCTATTTTTGAACATTGTGTTACCATATTGGGCATCATGCCTAGCGGAAAATTATAAACTGAATTATCAGCTGTAATCCAGCTTCTATCCATTCGTCTGTCTGTTTCAGTGATAGATTGATTGTGATGTAGTCTATATCTTCCTATTGTCGATTATATCATTTTTAGCATCAGCTTTATGTCTCGTAGTCACTACGAGATATAACTATTCATTCTTCTGAGACTCCTCTTTAGAAACATATTTTTAAGATGGAAAAAGTCATAGAGGATTGACTTCTTTGCATTCAAATTTTCGCCACATTTCCTCAATCTCAGCAATAATAGCATATTTTCGGACGTCTGTCGAGGTTACCATATAATCTCTCTCAATATAACAGCACATTGTCCGTCTGTCTAGGTTACCATATAATCTCTCTCAACATAACAGCACATTGTCCGTCTGTCGAGGTTACCATAGAATTTCTCAACATAACAGCACCTTGTCCGTCTGTCGAGGTTACCATAGAATCTCTCAACATAACAGCACATTGTCCGTCTGTCGAGGTTACCATATAATCCCTCTCAACATAACAGCACATTGTCCGTCTGTCGAGGTTACCATATAATCCCTCTCAGCATAACAGCACATTGTCCGTCTGTCGAGGTTACCATAGAATCTCTTTCAACATAATATCACATTGTCCATCTGTCGAGGTTACCATACAAGATGAATGTATATGCCTGTGCATTTATTGTATGTCCTTTGTGTGCGTCTCTAACGACATCCTGTTTAGGGTTATATACTTCCCAAAAAGGCAGATACAATTTTACGATTGGATCAAAAATAATTTACAAAATACTTATGTATGTCGTTGTATATTGAAAGTCTTTGTATACATTTGTAATATATGTCTATGTGTGTGTGTGTGTGCACACAGGTGCATACATTTACAACTTTTATTGTGCGTGTGTGTGTTTGTGTGCAATTATGTATGTGTTGTTCTATAGGTTTGTTTCTTTGTTATACATGTATATGGCGTAATTTATAATGTGTGTGTGTGTGTACAGTTTCGTGGTATACATTTGTAGTGTATTGATTTAAAATTTCGATATTTGTGTGTGATGTATGTTTGCTTAGTTATATTTTTGTTGTGGGCAATATATGTATCTATTGTCTGTGTTCTAACTTTGGTATTGATGTTTTTTTCGGTATATTTATTCCCTCATGTATTTTTGGGCCGTTCGTTTGCCTGTTGTACTGGTCTTTCTTGTTCGGTTCAGTTGTTTCTTTGATTTTGCGTTTATGGTATAGTTGTTGATGTCTCATTCTTGCGTTTGTGATTTTATTTTTGTTTGTTTTGTTCTATCAATGCCCGGTGTTGACTATTTACTCGTTCGTTGGCTCAATAATTGCTTCTATGGTAGGTATACCGTCCTGTTCTACTGTATCTCGCTTTCTCTCTCTTTCTCTCTCTCTATATATATTTTGTTCTTGTTTCATGTTTCAGTCTCCACCATCTCATTATGTTGCGCAATTTCATGGCGCGCACTATTTCAATCATGAACATACTGCAACCAAAATAACTACACTTCCTTCTTTTGCAGGCTGTTACATATCTAGAAATTAAACATTTATTTTGCTAATTCATTCTTGTATATCTGTTCAGACGAAAATATGAAGGAAACGTCAAATGTTTTCGTCTTTATTCATATATTGTTTAATATATCTTGTTTTAGGGATGAAGATATGTGGAATTCTGAAAACGTCCGAAATTGCCCGGGAATCGGTATCAGAAACAACGTAAGGAAAATCCTGCTGAACATATGGACAATGACTGACTGGTCGATACGTATTTAGTGAAATGACACGATCAAAGGAGAATGACAACATACACAAAACTCTGCAGGAGAAATCAATCCCTTATCTTTCAGTTTCGAGTACAACATGCGAGAGCCAATAGCTCTTTAAACCGTATCAAACCCCTGAAACTGCCCATTTGTAGACACTGCTCTCATCATAAACAAGTAAATTCAAGATGGAAAAATGGGAATAAATTAAAAATTCCTGGGAATAAAATAGTTCTTTGTCTCATAGGATTTTTAGTTTATCCTCTTGCTTCCTACTTGACTTTACTTTTGTAAGCTATTTATTATTTGAAGCAACTTTGTACTTTCTCTGTGTTATTTATACTTACAAGACGACCTATTGGCCCTTGTAATACAAATACGAATGTTATATATGAATGTTTGTGGTTCTGAGGATACTTCAATACTTGTACGGGATGTTCGTGTTTGTGGTCCTGAGGATACTTCAATACTTGTACGGGATGTTCGTGTTTGTGGTCCTGAGGATACTTCAATACTTGTACGGGATGTTCGTGTTTGTGGTCCTGAGGATACTTCAATACTTGTACGGGATGTTCGTGTTTGTGGTTCTGAGGATACTTCAATACTTGTACGGGATGTTCGTGTTTGTGGTACTGAGGATACTTCAATACTTGTACGGGATGTTCGTGTTTGTGGTCCTGAGGATACTTCAATACTTGTACGGGATGTTCGTGTTTGTGGTACTGAGGATACTTCAATACTTGTACGGGATGTTCGTGTTTGTGGTTCTGAGGATACTTCAATACTTGTACGGGATGTTCGTGTTTGTGGTCCTGAGGATACTTCAATACTTGTACGGGATGTTCGTTGTTGTTGTTGTAATGGCCCTTGTCTCGATTGGTCCGTTCTTAGTGACTTCGTTCACAATTTGAATGTCTTGACGCAATCGCATGTTTTGTTTGTTTGAAGGGGATGGAAATGTGGTTAATCAAGTACGGATAATTCACTTTATTTGAGTTGCAAGGCGATTCGGTCCCGCTAGAACGGGCCTGATTTCATTATAAACGAAACACCTCCTTAATGACTACTCTTCTCTTTCAATTGTTAGAAAAATATACACACTTTTACAGACACCCTTAACAGCCACTAACTCAATGTATGGATCACTAACTCAACTTTAGAAGAGTACTCTACATTAAGAGCAACATTGAGCTTCCAAGAGAACTACTTAGCAGAAATTGGATACAGACATCAACAACAACAACCCATCTTTTCTGACTTCCACGAAAGAGGTGCCACTGTGTGTGCATTTCGGAATGAAATCTGACTGTTAATGGTTTCTGGAGCGTGTCGAAGCACACACTCTGTAGCTTCAGCAACGGCTTCGGGACTTTCCGTTCAGTAGCTCAAACTGTGTTGGTGTGTGTGTGTGCGCGCCAGACTAAAACGTCTTAACAATTTAGACAACACGAAATATATACTTGTGTCAATTTAGAGGAATGTGACACACACGATTGTAATATAGTTTTAGAAATAAAGACAAGTTCACATTAACAGAAGAAACTCTCATCAAGTAAACCATTCCGCTAGATTGGCCTCGTCGTCATTGTAAGCAACATTGGTTACGCCATCTTGTCCACTTTGCGGTTACTCGTTCATCCTGTCGCAGGCAATGTTTTGAGTTATATATTTTACTAGAAATGTTACGTTACATGTGATACTATAACAAGTTTGTGATATATGATGCTTTGCTGTAGATAGTATTTTATGTGTGATATGATAACTAGTTTGTGATATATGATGCTATAAATGGTATGTAACGTGTGATACGTTAAATTATGAGTTACTTGTGTTATTATAAATACTCAGAGTTGCATATAATACTTGAAATCCTGAGGCTTATATATGATACTAGAAATACTGATAGTTGCCTATGATACTCGATGTATTGATTTACACAAGATACTAGTTTTACATAGTGATGTATATATGGAAGGTAAACTCCATCACTGCATCTCATTAGACTCCGCATATGTCAGAATGAATTAACCAATGTTGCCACTATACTCTGTTCACTTTAAGAATGAAATGGGTCAAAACATATTCCCACATTACTCCGCGACAACATATGATTTTTAAACAGCGGATGACATGTAAAAATTATAAAAAAATATATTTCAATAGCTTTTACAAAAAAAACACTTTAAAAACGAAATTTAAATACAATATTATTGGGCACATAGCAATCGATTAATGCGTTCTGCGTCTAACAACAAATCAGAAGCACTGACACACTTCATTCTTAGAGTGAACAAAGTATAATAACACATCGTATTTGCAAACTATTCCAGTCTGTTTTCAATTAATTCATCAGTTCTCTCCTCGTGGCGACTTCTGTCGCAGTTTTTGCTAAACAAAACAAACAACAGCCATGATGATCCCTGTCTCAACAATCTCTTCCGTGAGAGTAGTACCTCTTCAAAGATCCAATTATTGTAATGGTACCAGTCATGACGTAGAATGGGATTTCTGTTGAACACAACACACTTTTCACCCCAGGATTAAAAATATAAGAATATTTTTACTAGCTATTTTCTAACTTTCAGTCTTAAACGATATCCTTGTGTAAATTGTATCCATCATAAATGGTTTTCAAGTATTTTTTGTAAATAATAGTTCATTGTATAGATATTCTCATATTCATGTATTCACTCTAGCTATCATTTCGTGCTAATTTTCGAGGATCACATATAATTATTTCATGGAAACACATGCGTTGATATTTTTAATATATGTTTTATATTCCTTCTCAAACACAACTGTATTGCACTTCTCTACACAATATACGTCCATCTTGAATGAATAAAGATAGACTCGGCTTTACGTGTCTACCCAGCATCCTACCATTTTGAATGTATAAAGTTAGACTAACCTTGCTTGCCCGGCATCCTTCCATCTTGAATGTATAAAGATAGACCAGACTTGCTTACCCAGCGTTCTTCCATTTAGCCACTGCGATTTCTCCATATTATCTTCTTCTATAATAGTGCTATTTAATTTTCCTGAATTGTTTGTTTCTATTCCACATGTGAACATTCTTAACATGGTAAATTAATTATAATATGGGGTGCAAAGGGAACGCATTGCTCTAGGCGGACACAGGGTTAGCAGATAACCAAGATCCCAAATGTACCTCCACGCGGTGCACCCTGGAAACAGAAATACAGTAGCTCGAGCTGATTCTGGCCAAATCATTTGGGGATCGTGTCCGAGAATGTGGAGGTAGCAGATGGAAAGAGATTTGACTGCACAAGAGACAGACAATATCTCCGACACCACCAGCATCACCACATATAGCATCACGGTCGACATACAGTGAAGCTAGTCAGTCCAGTCCGAACATTGGAGGGGCGGCCAATGTAAAATGCACGTAAAGGTAGATGCATGGCGAGAGACAAATAGATTTCATACCGAGTACAATGAAACAATGAAAGGGCAGAACAGCGCTAGAGGGCAGCGTGAACTGCAAATAGAAAATGAAAAGTTCCTAGGAAATGGGAACTACAAGCTCCGTCAGCTCGAGACGAGCTTCTAGTTACCTGTGTTCCTTACAGGCAGAGACCCAGACCCATTCATTGGCGTTTGGTAAAGCAAGAAGACCTAATCCAACTCTAATGTCGAGCCTTCCTAAACCGGAAATATGCTCGCGAAGAGAAAGGGTTCCGTACTCGATGCGCTCAGGCACAAAAGGGACAACGATTTAGCCCTGGCCCAACTCTACTGTAAGGTTTTCCTACACCGGAAATACACTTGAAGAGAGAAAGGGTTCAGTACCTGATGGGCTCAGGCGCTATTGGGACAAGGACGCTCAGCTCGAGAACGCCTTGCTCTCAAACGCGTGGTGTGAGACTTGAACTTGGACAAGGGGTACACGATGTCGGTGAATGACACCTCGGCTAAGAGGGCGAAAGAGCCAGGGTCCAACTCCTCTGTTGAGTTCTTCCCCTAAGGAACCAGGCTCACGGATGAGAAACGGTTCAGTACCCAATGGGCACAGGCACAGCACGCTCAATTACACGAGGCAAGTTCATAGACAGTGGAACACCTCGTGCGAGTCAGACGAGAGCAAAAATCGTCTGGGCGAAGAGTCGCCACTACGCGAGCCTGGAGACAGATATAGAGGCTGTCACAGGCTAAGGGTAGCCCACCCGAATTGTCAAGGCATGCCGAAATCGGATGTGCTAAGCCTACAAGGCGCATAACGGTGGCACAACGTAATCACGCTCCCGGCGGAAATCGCACAGATATCCGTGATGGTTACAATGGAGCGAACGCAAAACAAACAAACAATTATAATATCTGGGAGTAAATATAAACAGTTCCGGAGATTGTTCAGTCGAGATTAGGAGAAGACACTAAAAAAAGGAGAGGATTTTCAACACTAAAATTAACGCAGATGAGAAACTTGCGGCAAAGTAGTAATAACGACATTAAATTAACCCTTTAAGATCATTTGTTTTTCCAGTGGCAACATATGGATGCGAGATGTGGACTTTAAACAGGACAATATCCAGAATAATAAATTTATTTGAAATGAAGTGTTACAGAAAGATACAGAATTCAAGTACAGAGAAATAGAAGATCATTTGGTTTTTTTGAACTTACTGAAACTAAATGAAGGGTGGCTTTTTAATACCATCATAGGAAGGAATCTACAATATTTTGGATATTTAAAGCGACATGATGGAATCTAAGGGCTGATTATGTAGGGTAGAGTTTCAGGTGAGAGAAAAAAGAGGAAGACCAAGAAGACGATGAACCAGAAACATTGAAGAATGTATGCACATGTATCTGGCCATTGCAAATCTGCTTGCCCTGTACAGGTTTTCAGAGTAACAACGCTGACAACAACGTTATGGAAAGAAAATGTTACTTTATATATATATATATATATATATATATATATATATATATATATATATATTCTACATTTGTTCTAGGTTCCTTACTTGGCTTTGGTTAATACGTCATAGGCTACCAATCTCTATCACGATTGTCTGCCACTATTAATCTCAACTAAGGAAAAGGAATGAAGTACATGCTTGGTTTTATTGAACTCTGTTTACCTCATCTATAACCCGTCTCTCTCAAAGAAGCAACACATCACCTGTCGACAGTACCACCCATAGCACATAACTCCGTAACTTCAATCAATTCATTTATATTCCGTGTAACACTAGCTGTGACTAGAAATGTTACAGTAGTTACAAAGCAGTCTTCTTCAATAATACATTGCTTCAATTAGTCATTTATATTCATATACAGTTTCAAGAATAGAGTTTCTACATAATAATATGCCATTTTTAAATAAACTATTACTTATTTACATATTATAATATATAATATAATAGTACTATATTTACATTTGATGTCAATTACAACACCGTGTGGCAAACGCGGTCTGGACCTCGAGTTTTTTGTTAAGTGACAGGGAATACTAGATGTGCTATAGCTGCAGATATGTTAAGTGACAGGAAATACTAGATGTGCTATAACTGCAGATATGTTAAGTGACTGGGAATACTAGATGTGCTATAACTGCAGATATGTTAAGTGACAGGGAAGGCTAGATGTGCTTTAACTGCAGATATATTAAGTGACAGGGAATACTAGATGTGCTATAGCTGCAGATATGTTAAGTGACAGGGAATACTAGATGTGCTTTAACTGCAGATATGTTAAGTGACAGGGAATACTAGATGTGCTATAGCTGCAGATATGTTAAGTAACAGGAAATACTAGATGTGCTATAACTGCAGATATGTTAAGTGACAGGGAATACTAGATGTGCTATAGCTGCAGATATGTTAAGTGACAGGAAATACTAGATGTGCTATAACTGCATATATGTTAAGTGACAGGGAATACTAGATGTGCTATAGCTGCAGATATGTTAAGTGACAGGGAATACTAGATGTGCTATAACTGCAGATATGTTAAGTGACAGGGAAGGCTAGATGTGCTATAGCTGCAGATATGTTAAGTGACAGGGAACGCTAAATGTACCATAAGTGCGGATATTTCAACGACTCTGAGAGAAGAATAAGATAGTTAACGCAGAAGGAAGTGTATGTTGTGGTCATGGAAAGAGGTGTTAATCCTGTTCACTGCTGCACTGCAATTGATTCCTTTGGGGACTAAACATGCATCTATAAACATCTCTTACACAACCATACCTACCAGACAACCTTTAACGAGCCCACGTGTCACCTCAAATACACAACTGAGAAGAGACTGTGCTTTTCTTAGATAGCCTATGGGCTGTCAAGAGATACCTGCTCACCACACAGCTAATGGGATTATTACCTCGCATTTATCATTAACACGTTCGTTACTGCATTTTTTCCTGTGAAGGAGTGCAGGAATGCTTTCTATGAGATAATTATTATCATGATCAATTGACATCTTGGCATGTGCAATTAAATTGTTCTTGTTATTATGTGTGTCTGGTACTTGAGTAGCCTACTTTTGTTTGTCATAATACGTCCCTGTTATTTTGTTTTCAGTAGTCTGTCTCATGAAATTTACCGATCTGACAGAATCAAGTAAACTAGACGACAATATACTAGACAACGTTTCAAACTTCGTATATCTGTTCGTATATTCGTATATTTTGGATACCATTTCAGAAATCAAGACTCGAATCGATCGCGTCTTTAACGCCTTTAACATACTTTTAATTATCTGGAAATCGAAGATCACACGTAAACACATCAAACTGCAACTATTCAACGCAAGTGTGGTTCCATTATTGACACATGGATGTGAAAGTTGGAAATCTATCGCAATAATGGATAATAAGTTACTTGCGTTCAAGAATAGATGCCTCAGAAAGATTACAAATACTAATTAGAAAGACTTCAAATCAAACGACATACTAAGAGAGGAGACAAAACAAGAATATGCGGCGAACATCATCTGAAAACGCCGTTGAACATACATCGGCCACGTACTTAGAATGAAGGAAGACAGAATTCTATGACAAGTCTTCATGTGGACACCAGACAGGAAAGAAAACAGAGAAGACCAAAAACGACGCTAAGAAGAATATTTATGAATGAATTAAAATAAACAGGCACAAGACCTGCAATCCTTGGCAACTGACCGACAGGCATTGAGAACTATGACATCCGCCCTATGTTCCAAACTTGGCAAATGAGGAACTTACTGACAGAGTC
Source organism: Meghimatium bilineatum (assembly GCA_034231615.1). Classification (NCBI taxonomy): domain Eukaryota; kingdom Metazoa; phylum Mollusca; class Gastropoda; order Stylommatophora; family Philomycidae; genus Meghimatium; species Meghimatium bilineatum. The sequence goes on from CM067312.1 coordinate 25,631,507, forward strand.
TGTCTCGTCTCTGCACGGGTTAGGAATATAGCTTGTTACATTTTTGTGAAATTTTCATCAATTCCGTTAACTAAATACAGATTTAATATCTCTCTATATGAAAAAATCGTCATACTAAAGAAGATTAAACTGGTGATATCGTCACGAGTGTTAGCAATCTTTATTGTGTCATTTGTTTGTAAGAGAGTCCGCAGACACAATCAATATTAATTATATTAAAATGGAATGCATGAGAGTCGAAATGATGTTTGAAAGATTATGTTCAGGTTCAGTAACTCTACTGTTTTGTCTATCATTTCTCTTCGAGTCACTGTATGATAGGAGTTCTCGTTCGTTGCTTTAATTTGAAATTCCACGTTGTTAACTAGCCTAAGGATGCATCAAATGTCAAGGTAACCTAATCCTGAAATTAATATTGAACGTTTTTACAGAATATGAAATGCGAGTTTCATGTCCGTCTTTTTTTCTATTTGTCTTTGCTTTTCTATCTGATATTCATGTATACCTTCATCCATCACTCCATCACTCCATACATCATGTTCCATTCATTGTTATTAATCCACTTTGATATTCATTCAATAAACAGTTCAATCATGTGTACAACTAAATCCATGTATTTGTCCAATCAATAATTCACTAATCAGTTATGACCCATTTATTAATAAATGCATCCATTCATTTGGATTTATCAATTCCATGCAGTATTTAGTACCTCACCCATTTAGCGGCTTTCCATAAATTACATCAATAATTTCTGGCCATGCCTTTCCCCTTGTCGACTAGTACCAGGAAGGGGACCCCCACCAGCATAACTACATTAACAGTTAATGTTGTTTGTTGTTTTCGTTCGCTCCATTGTAACCATCACGGATATCCGTGCGATTTCCACCGGGAGCGTGATTACGTTATGCCACCGTTATGCGCCTTGTAGGCCTAGCACATCCGATTTCGGCATGCCTTGACAATTCGGGTAGGCTACCCTTAGCCTGTGAGGGCCTCTATATCTGTCTCCAGGCACGCGTAGTGGAGACTCTTCGCCCAGACAATTTTCTTGCTCTCGTCTGACTCGAACGAGGTGTTCCACTGTCTATGAACTTGCCTCGTGTAATTGGATGTGCTGTGCCTGTGCCCATTGGGTACTGAATCGTTTCTCATCCGTGAGCCTGGTTCCTTAAGGGGAAGAACTCAACAGAGGAGTTGGACCCTGGCTCTTTCGCCTTCTTAGCCGAGGTGTCATTCACAGACATCGTGTACCCCTTGTCCAAGTTCGAGTCTCACACCACGCGTTTGAGAGCAAGGCGTTCTCGAGCTGAGAGTCCTTGTCCCAATAGCGCCTGAGCCCATCAGGTACTGAACCCTTTCTCTCTTCAAGTGTATTTCCGGTGTAGGAAAACCTGACAGTAGAGTTGGGCCAGGGCTAAATCGTTGTCCCTTTCGTGCCTGAGCGCATCGAGTACGGAACCCTTTCTCTTCGCGAGCATATTTCCGGTTTAGGAAGGCTCGACATTAGAGTTGGGTTAGGTCTTCTTGCTTTACCAAACGCCAATGAATGGGTCTGGGTCTCTGTCTGTAAGGAACACAGGTAACTAGAAGCTCGTCCCGAGCTGACGGAGCTTGTAGCTCCCCTTTCCTAGGGACTTTTCACTTTCTATTTGCAGTTCGCGCTGCCCTCTAGCGCTGTTCTGTCCTTTCATTGTTTCATTGTACTCGGTATGAAATCTATGTCTCTCGCCATGCATCTACCTTTACGTGCATTTTACATTGACCGCCCCTCCAATGTTCGGACTGGACTGACTAGCTTCACTGTATGTCGACAGTGTCGCTATATGTGGTGATGCTGGTGGTGTCGGAGATATGTCTGTCTCTTGTGCAGGCAAATCTCTTTCCATCTGCTACCTCCACATTCTCGGACACGATCCCCAAATGATTTGGCCAGAATCAGCTCGAGCTGCTGTATTTCTGTTTCCAGGGTGCACCGCGTGGAGGTACATTTGGGATCTTGGTTATCTGCTAACCCTGGGTCCGCCTAGAGCAATGCGTTCCCTTTGCACCCCTAACAGTTAATAAAAAGTAAGTAGAAGCAATGTTTTAATTGCTAATCTGCAGAAAAGTGGCTCTGAGATCAGAGAAATAGCACCTGGCCTGTCACAAGGATCTCCTCTGTCCCCAGTACTGTTTAATGTGGATGCGTTGAGAATTGCTCTATAGCAACTCTCAAGAACTTGTAGAGTTCTAACATACGCTGATGGTATCCTACTATACAACATGGGCAGGAACAGAACAGATATCACTGACAGTGTACAGAATTGACTAGATCAATTGTCGATATGGTGCAGAACATACAACTCCGTGATCTATCACTCGAAAGCAAAGGTCGTCTGGTACTCCTTAAATAATAATCTGGTCAGGCACAGATTGCCAGCAGTCAGTTGCATGGGTTCATTCATTGAAAGAGAAAAGGACCTTAAATATCTTGGCATAACCTTTGATAGAAGTCCCTCATTTAACAAACATATCACAAATATGATTCAGAAGGCTAAAAGATGGATCAATAAGTGTTATCACGGTTATGACGACCTTCCACATGCAGCAATCGGTACTGTTTCTGCTTTTACAAGTGATATTGCTATCTGTCATAGATTATGCCATCGGCCTAATAATGCTGTCACAGACCACAGACACAAGTCGTTAGATTGGAAAAAGGCTAAAATGAGGCAATGAGAGCGGTACTGGTGTGTACTAAGGATACACCCATCTCTGCTATGAGATTTCTGCTTGATCTCCTCAGTATTAGGGTACGTTATCAGGTAGCGCAGGTTAGGTAACATAATAAAGCTACCACCCATTACAATAACGTATAGATAAGTAAAAGAGAAAGCGAATCAAGCATGGGAGATCATGGATGGCAGAGGCTGAAGACACACTGCGAAGAGTATGTGAATTGGAAGAAATTGGATTGGGCAGTGAATGGGTGGAGGTAGACACTGAGAAGAAATCACTGACTAAAGTAATAATACAACTAGATAAATCGTGTCGAAAATGGACGGGTGTCAGGACCCAGAGTACTGTGCATGAACTCGCCCAGCTACACTCGAAACCACAAGACATATTTATATACACAAATAACTCAGTTAACAGAAACACACACACACACAGCCGTTGGGGTTTTGATGCTTGCAGAAACGAGGTGAAGGTGGTTGATAAATCAGCAGCAAATCCCACTGTCACATGGAGCATGAGGATGGACATAGGAGTTACAGCAGCACTTAATTGGTTGATAACTGATTTATCAACATACTCGGTAATACTCAGACTCTCAAAGCATGCTGCGCAAGATAGAAAAGTACCTGTTGATACAGGAATAGTTGGACGTATTGAAAAACTCAATTGTCCCGAGCATTACATTTATATGCTGCCCTTGTCATGCTGGGGTCAGAGGAAACGAGAGATCCGACTTACTGGCAGATAATGCAGTGATAGATGGTACAATGCGAGTAGAGATAAAGCAGACTTGATCAAAACAGTAATAAATTCATTTCAAGATGAAGATTTTGGCAATAAGGCTTAGAATATACACATATAGAGAATGTTAGAAATTGGAGTATCTTGAGGAGAGGGGAGGAATAGTAAATCTTTTCGAAGGCGCCGAATATCACGGAATCAACACCTGACCGGGACTCTGTATCTACATACACTGAGATGGCTGCTGGAAAAGGAGAACGGATAACTTATGTGAATGACCCACATGTTATGAAGCTAGTTTTTAAATCAAGAATGAAGTAGAAAAAATGTAGGAAAGAATTGCATTATTTAATTCACATTCTTAAGAAAATATTAGCATTCACATACGAGGTAGATTGAAAATGTCCCGCAATAATCACCTGGTAACACCAGTTGAAATGATGGTGAATGACAGACGATGTTATGGAGAGTGTATGTTTAAAGGTTTGTAAATACCGTCTATCTATTCGCTAAACCCTTTGTTTACTTTCAGCGTCAGGGTAGAAGAGTTTTCCGGAGACGGTCCTCTTGTATGCTGAGTATATTGTGGAATGTGCCGCCTCTTTTATTTCGGTGGTCCATTGTTTTCGTGGTCGTCCTGTAGGTCTGCCTTCACTGTATCTGTGTAGCATAGCTTGCTGTGGTATGCTGTCTGATGGTAGTTTGCTGATGTGTGCACACCATTTGATCTGTTGTCTCTTAATATTTTCCTAGATTGAAGTGGTGCCGGTTTTTGTCCTCATTCTTCACTCGGTCTCTTAGCGATATTCCTAGGATTCTGCGCAAGCATGCCATTTCAGTTGTTACACGTGTACGTTTGTCTTGTGTTGACGTTGCCCATGTTTGGCATTGGTATAATAATCGTTTTGAATAGTATTATTTTGGTGTTTAAATCTACATTTTCGTTTATGAAGATCAGTGTCATTTTCCCTAAGACTTGGTATGCTTTACTGCATCTGCTATGTTATTATTTGCTCCTCTTGCCGTCTGTTGTTATAATACTTCCTAAGTATATGCATTCTGTCACCTGGTTAAGTCTTTTGTTATAATACTTCCTAAGTATATGCATTCTGTCACCTGGTTAAGTCTGTTGTTATAATACTTCCTAAGTATATGCATTCTGTCACCTGGTTAAGTCTGTTGTTATAATACTTCCTAAGTATATGCATTCTGTCACCTGGTTAAGTCTGTTTCCAATATATATGTGGATGTTTCTTTCTGTTCTTCCTATCTTCAAAACTTATGTCGTTTCTATAGTTATCTTAATGTTAAAGATATGGAATGTTTGATGTAATTACACTGTAAATTTGTAAACAGTAAATTTGTCTTTGTAGTTCCTCTTCTGATGATGCCACTAGTGCTTGGTCATCTACACATAATAGTTCGTTAATACAGTATATGGTAATACCGCAAGAAAGAAGTCGCAAGTTTTTGCGTGAAACAAATGTTTCTGTGAGCGACGAAAATAAAATACAGAACAAACATGCTACTTGCGCTGCATTACATGCGCGGACACATTGATCCCTACTGGTAAATCAGTGCTTCGTAGAGTTAGTTTGTTACTTTGTGCTGCAGGCGACACTTAGGGCAGCGATTTTGATTCTCCATGTGTTGCGATCCGCTGCCTGCAGTTTTAATTGTTGTATGGTCTTGCAGACTGTTATATCCCTTTCTTTAAGTATTTTGTTCTTTAGGGTTACATTAGGTCTTCCTCGTTAACTTATACCCTCAGATGTCCACATATGGTCTTTATTATTCCATTATTCCTGAAACAGAGGTTTCGTAGAGTACAATGTGATTAATTTGGAGCAGCATATTTCCAGCAACCTTGCAACGGTTTTTTTAATTTTTCGCTCGACTCAAATCGGCACTGAAAGAACAGCGATTTAAGGAAGCAGATGACGTTATCACCAATGCGAAAAAACAGCTGAGGATGATGTCAAAAAATTGATTCCACAAATGTTTCCAGCAGATGTATGCACATTGGCAAAGGTGTGTAGTTTCCGAAGTGAAATAATTTGAAGGAAAGGTAGTGTAGATAATTCTATTGTTATTTATTTCTTTATAATCCACTAAACCCGGGGACGTTTTGAAGGTACTTCGTTTAAATCTCCAATAATTACATGTAATAGCAAAATTAACAGATGCTATGATTTTTTGCCCTCGTTCTCAAAATCTCAATGGATCTCTTTTGTACTTGGATGTGTCTGAGGAAACAAGGAAAACCCGTCTCAGGAAACAGAACATTAACTATAATTATAATTTCTGTTTTACCAGGCCTGTTTCATCCTATACGGCAATGAAATATTGGCAATCTATAAACACTAGGAGAGACGACTAAACTAAACAGCTTTCACGTGTCGGTGCGGTGCCTACGTGGTGGCAGGGCAAATTCACTAACGCTGATTTATTGAGAAGGCTGACAATACAAATTCACTAACGCTGATGTATTGAGGAGGCTGACAATACAAATTCACTAACGCTGATGTATTGAGGAGGCTGACAATACAAATTCACTAACGCTGATGTATTGAGAAGGCTGACAATACAAATTCACTAACGCTGATGTATTGAGAAGGCTGACAATGCAAATGCACTAACGCTGATGTATTGAGAAGGCTGACAATACAACAGTATAATCTATTTTCTGTCTGCTCATACTCGGATCGCCAAGAAACACTAGGAGGATGGAAGATGGCAGATCACTGACTGATCTATTTTATAACGAATTAAGTCTCGGACAAGATATCCGGGTCCAGCTCTAATTCGGTACAAAGAGGTATGCAGACAGAATACGCATGATAAAGACATTGATAAGAAATGATGGGAGCATGATGCAATGGATTGTGCTGCATGGATCGTATCAAACACATCATCGCCATGGATCGTATCACCCGCGTCATCGCCATGGATCGTGTCACATACGTCATCGCCATGGTACACTATATTACTGATAGCACAAAAATAATACTCTTGTCTGGAACGACAGACAGATGCAGATTATCTACAACTTATTTAACTTTAACTAGGAAACACGAATCAAATAGTGTTTTTTTTCTTAATCACAGGATCTATACTGATGTTTTATTAAGAAATAATCCATGGTATGCATGTAGACAGATTTCCTAATGGAGACAATGAATAATTACAAGTCTACTTGTACATTGTACGTGTACATATTGTGAAAGTAAACAGGAAAACCCGTGTGCACGTTTAACTGTATTTAGTGAAAAGTTCAAATGATTTCAGCTATTTAAAAATTGTTTAATAAGAATGCTTGAATAAATATACTTATAAACAGTTGTCATTAGTGTAGAGGTATCCCTTTTATGAACATCTACGGCTCTTATTAGAGTAGATGTGTCCATTTTATGAACAGCTAAGGCTCTTATTAGAGTAGATGTGTCCATTTTATGAACAGCTAAGGCTCTTATTAGAGTAGATGTGTCCATGTTATGAACAGCTAAGGCTCTTATTAGAGTAGATGTGTCCATTTTACGAACAGCTAAGGCTCTTATTAGCGTAGATGTGTCCATTTTATGAACAGCTACGGCTCTTATTAGCGTAGAGGTGTCCCTTTTATGAACAGCTAATGCTAATATTAGCGTAGAAGTGTCCCTTCTATGAGCAACTAATGCTGACATTAACGTAGAAGTGTCATTTCTGATTTCATTGTTTTCTGAACCAGAGATGATATTCTTCTTCTGTGTTCACTCTAAATTTCCTGAAAGTTAGCAGGATGTAGTTCAGAGAACGGAATGTACATGTCGTGGTTTACAGTGTGACAGCATTGTCTGCGCATTCCAGCGTAAACACATTCGAATTCAGCATGGTTTATGCATCACATATGACTTTTGTTAATTTCAGCAGAAGGCGATGATATAAATATATACGTAATTCTAGTAACTCGGTGATTGTATAAGTTATTCATCCTAACCCTCAGTTTCCCCCCTCTACTGTCTACCCGAGATATACCAAATTTCTTCCTCCTAACCCGCATTTGTCCCTCTCTACTCTCTACCCGAGATATATCAAATTCCTTCCTCCTAACGCTCAGTTGTCCCTCTCTACTATCTACCTGAGATGCATCAAATACCTTCAAGTAAAAAATAACATGGTATCGTCCACCACTGTGTGTTAAAAAGGCGCAAACATATAGAATGAATTAAAAAATGTCCCCCTACTCTATTCATTGTCAACTATCCTGACATATATGCTCTTGAAGCCATTCTGTGAATTAACATTTCACTTTATTTGACTTTTTTCGTTAAATCTCAAACTCCCATCAGATCACTCGTGTGGCAGGATGATCCTATTAGATTTTCAGCAGAACATAGTCCGTGAAACGGAAATGCGGTGTGTTTTATTTATACCGATGGCCCAAAATATCGGCCCAACGCTATTCCTTGATTGATGAGTTAGAAAATGAAAGTATTGCAAAATCTGCTCTCAATGTATATTCATATTCACTAGATTTTTTACTATGTCTCTCATATGGGTTATATATGGAGCATTTTTACACGGTGTCAACCTGTTACAGTCGATGTGATATTGGTCGACACACTGTAGCTATTATGGACACTCACAGTGCTAAGAAATAAGCCAACCTAGCATTGTTAACAAAGGCTTTGTCTACCTAGGCTTAAAAAAGTCTGTTTGCGGCGAAATACTCGTGTTTTTCACTACTAACTAAAAATGGGAAAAAAGGATTCAAAGAGACAAAAGCTGGAGGTTGCTGCAAAGGGTAAGAAAGTAAAACCTGTAAAAGACAGTGAAGATTCATCTGAAGAGGAGGAGGTACAAGTGAAGCCACAGAAGCAAAAAGCAGAAAAAGCTAAGCCTCCCCCTATGCAAATAGAAAGCAGTGATGATGAAGAAAGCAGTGATGATGAACCAGCACCAGTCAATTCACAGAAAAAAGGTGCTTTGAAGAAACCAGCAGATGATGATTCATCAGAAGATAGCGAGGAAGAGGAAGTACAGCCAGTTAAAAAGAATGCTGTTGCAAACAAAAAACAAGTTAAAACACCAGTGAAAAATGCCAAAGCCAAGGAGGATTCATCCGAGGAAGATGACAGCGAAGAAGAGGCACCCAAGCCAACAAAACAGGCAAAGAAGCAGCCAGTTCCACAAAAGAAAGCTGAAGAGAGCGATGAGGATGATGATGATGATGACAGCTCAGATGAGGATACTGCTCCACCAAAAAAAGTAGCAGCTGTTAAACAAGTGAACACAAAAAAATCTGGAAAAGCCAAGGAGTCCAGTGATGAAGAGGATGACGAAGAGGATGATGATGATGAAGAGGATGATGATGAGGATGATGAAGATGCAGAAGAAACCGTAACCGTTACAGAAACAAACAAGAGAAAAAAGGACAAGAGCAAGAAAGAACCTGTTGCGAAAAAACAGAAAGTTGAAGCAACCAATGGCAATGGCGAGACTATCACACTTTTTGTTGGTAACTTGTCTAATACCACCACTGAAGAGGATGTATCCAGTTTTTTCACTGAGAATAGCATAGGAGTTGCAGGATGTCGCAAACCAAACAACAAAAATAATGCTTTCGTTGATTTGGAAGATGCTGATGATCTAGAGAATGCTTTGGCATTGAATGGCAGCACACTCAAGAAGAATAATATCACAGTTGAAAAGGCTAAACCAAGAGGTCAGAAAGAGCAGAATCAATCATTTGGTTCACCTGGTTTTAACAAAGGAGATGATGATAAGGACAGTCGCACATTATTTGTAAAGAATCTCCCAGAAGATGCAACTGTAGAAAGTCTTGGTTCCATATTTGACACATCATCAGATATCAGAATTCCACAGAAAGATGGCTATCACAAGGGTTTTGGATTTGTAGAATTTACGGATAAAGAAGCAATGGAGACAGCTATGTCTGACAAGCAGGGATCTGATTTAAATGTAAGTTCATTGTACCTTGATTACATTGGGAAAAAGAGTACATTCAAAAATCAGCGTGGTGGACCTGGTGGTAGAGGAGGCAGAGGTGGCTTTGATGGAGGTGATAGAAGACAAGGAGGCAGTTCAGGTGTCAGGGGAGAGTCTAAAGTTTTGTTTGTAAGAAATCTAAGCTATGACACAGATGAATCTTCACTGAAGTCTGCATTTGATGGAGCTGTGGATTCCAACCTTCCCAGACTCTGGCAAACCTAAAGGGTTTGCATTTGTTGACTTCAAATCACCCGAGGCTGCATCTGAAGCATTTGACTCGATGAATGGGCAGTCAATTGATGGGCGACAAGTCACATTAGATTTTGCAGCAGATAAGGGAAGCGGAGGTGGTGGTGGTTTTGGAGGCAGAGGTGGAGGTTTTGGAGGAGGCAGAGGAGGAGGTGGAGGTTTTGGAGGAGGCAGAGGGGGAGGTTTTGGAAGAGGAAGAGGTGGTGGAGGATTTGGAGGTCGTGGACGCGGTGGACCAAGAGGCAGAGGAAGAGGTGGATTCAATAAAGCACGTGGAGGAATAGTACAGTCAGAAGGCAAGAAGACAAAATTTGATGATTCTGATTAAATAATTGTATTTTACAAATTGATGTCGTATGTGGAATGGGTGTGAACAAGAAAAGCTGTAAAATTTAGACGTGCGGTTTTAGCAAACTCATGTTTTATGTACAAATTCAATTCATAATTCATTGTTCTTCTGTATCATCACACAATCATTTTAATTTCAAATATGGTTTTTTATGCTGACCAATGTTGATGGGGTGGATTGGGGTATATCACTGTCATTGTATATCACTGCTGTGGAATGGAAGTAAATAGAAAATTGTTTAGAAAAAAAAAAAAAAAAAAAAAGTACGCTCTGGCCATCTGGCACATGATTTTCTCCCAGCTGTCTCTACTTTGTCTTGCCACTGGACCAAGATAAAACTCAGGAGAGAGAGTGTGGTTGACGATTAGCGCAACTCTTCCACGCCATAAACCAACTTGAGCGATAGTCATTTCTCAACCCAATTATTTCATTAAAAAACGCACTATTAACTTTATTATTTTTATTACTTATTGTTATTATTATGGTTGAGTTTTTGGTCATCGTCGATTACGGCGTACGAACATCGTCATCATCACATGGAGCAGGGCATGTAAGACATATATTTGTGGTGAACTAAAGCCATGATAATATTGCGAATGGGTTAGGAATCGTTGGTTCTTTAAATACGAAATGTCTGTTAATAGGAACACGCTTCAGAAACTTATACGTATTGTCATCTGCGGCGTCGTTATTATGGTGAATTCTCATAACGCCATGCGACAAGCATAATGAGGAATGCCAACACCAACGTAGGAATATAACAGGTGCAGTTAATTATGACACATGGCCAAAAAAATATGACAAGGAATAAAGAATGTTCAATGACAGAGGATTTGACATTTCTCAGACCAATAATGACATGTAAAGAAGTGTCAAATTTACAAATCGATCAGGGAGTCTCAAGTGGCAGCATTGTTGCAATATTTGGTGAAATGTGAAGTGAATCATTGACTAAAAAACTTGAAAGCTGCTGTCGTGATGGAGTGAGCTTATACTTCGTTTAGAAACATCGTCATCGTCACGAAATCGGAACTTGCGTTAGGGAATTCTTCAATTGGGGTACTCGCTGTCACCTAACTACACAAATTGCTGAATATTGATGAACTCAAGAAAAGGGCTCAAGAGGCGTAGAGGATGGACTTTATTGTACTAATTATTCTCTATATGTACTCTACCACTCTAAATGAAGTTGCTCTAAACACAGCAGGCCATAAGTATCAATTATCTCTGCGTCAATTGAGCCATCTTCAAGAAGAGGACGCAATAAGCGGATAGTAACTTTCATTACGTAAATAATCTTCTTTCAAGTCTGCGTGCCTCAATAGCATAGTGTTTAACACATTGTCTTCTTATGAATCACGGTTCGATTCCCATATTGAGCGGAAATTATTTATTTAAACTGTTACTTAAACTGTTATTTAACAAACTCTGTAGTTGACCGAGCTAGGAATTGGTAAAAACGGAGGAAACTGTTCCTAGTCCCACACACCTGAACGTGCAGGGATGAAAAACATAAAATTGGTAGCATATCCTATTCAGGACGTAGCTATCAACCCAGTATTTCTGTCTGTGTTGATGTTCTAGACAATACAAATACGTTCAGTAGTTTGCCATTGCTTTCTGAACGGTCCGGATGTCAGTTGATCTCAATTGCCTGTGGCGGGGATCGAACTCGATACCTTGGCCGTCACAGACGCGCTATGTACCACTTTGTCACAGAGCCGGAGTAAGTGTTATTAGGGGTGTTCCTTCTATGAACAACTAATGCTGACATTAGCGTAGCGGTCTCCCTTCTATGTAAAGGTTATGTTAAAACAGTCTAAGGGATTTCAGTGGAGATAATTAAATAGAAATTACAGAACTGACCAAGACAAAATAAACACATTGAGCAAACAAACGTGGGAGCACACACAAAAATGCGAACACATTGAACAAAAACGAACACGTCAAGGTATTTTGACTGAGGGCTGACAACTGCCATCTAAACGCACAGTTACAAATAATCGGTATTAGAGACTCTCTGGCCTGCAATAACAAATTGTTGTCTACCTGCAAGGACACGACCTAAAACAAACCGTTCCATACATAACCAACATCGGCCATAGACGCATAGTGTAACTGTTCACACAATAAGAAGACCCCACTACACATGATGAATTACCCACATAATGTTCTAAAGACGGTTGGCGGAGTACACCCGTAGCACGCTATTGATCACACAAACATATGGCATTGACACCGAATTAGAAAACCTACTCAAGGACAGCTGTCTCAATCACAACATGAACATCAATACAAAAACAAAACAAAAACAGACGAAATGTCTACAGGCAGAAAACCCAATATAATTAACTTGAAGGTAAATTATCAATTATTTAAACAAGTGCGGGAATTTAAATATCTAGAGAGAATTTTTACAGGCGACGGAAGAATGGACAGAAAGCTAGAGACAACAATTCAAAATAGCTATACGAGAGACAGCATTTATCGATGGGGTCTTTGTTACCTCTAATATTTTATGGTAGTGTGTCCTGATATAACCTAATTGGACTTTGTCCGCTGGTTGAAAGAGAACGCCTCTCCAAAAGAGAGGCAAACTCATTAACTACCTACCTACCAACTACATCATTTATGAACGTGGAGCTATTTTGAAACACAAATCTACTTGGATTAAAACCTAATGGAAAATTATAAATTCAATCTTCATACTTCCATTGTATTCTCAATGTCAAGCATGGACAATAACTAAAGTATAAGTAGTAGAGAATGCATACTACGTAAGAACTGTTGGAACAACATATGTGGTCAAATATCTTGAAAAACAGAGATTGGAATTGTTCCGCTGCTTAACAAATATGAACTTTTATATTGACCAGCAGCAAAATCATACAACATGAAAATGGAAACAGTAAGAAGTAGAGGAAGACTAAGAAGAAGGTGATTTGAAGGAGTTACCCACATTCTGAGACGTCACAATATCACTGCATATCAAACGACTAAATGTGTCACAGCCCGAAAAGTGATCATCATTAAATCCGGCGACGCCTTACAGCAAAAGTCGAGAAAATACTAATAAACAATGTGCTATCATTATGTCTGAATAGTAGGAACACTGAGATTGACATGTGGTGTTGTCAGAAATGAGCACTATTGTGGACTCAGAAGAATGTTTGCCAACTAACAAAGAACTGAGAAGAATGTTTGCCAACTAATAAAGAACTGAAACTATCAGTCATGGTGTAATGTTCAATACACGTAAGGGAAAATCGGAGCACGTATGAACGTGTGTGGACGATGATTATCAAAACTAGAATGAACATAATTGGTGCCTTTACGATGTAGATATATACAAAATAGGGATACATTCATGAAAAATGAAGACATTGAACAACGAGGTTCTTACAACTATTCGTATAAAAATAACTATAATAGGAAATACAAATCAAGCAAATAAAGTATTTTAGTTATATTATAAGATATACACTTTGATGAAGATTTTACTTGACGGTAAAGTTGAAGGGAAATGAGCAAGAGGAAACGGAGATACACGTGGAAGGGGAAACATCACGCAATGGACATGTTACAGACTAGCAGAGTGCACCATCAAAGCAAGAAATAAATGATATTGGAGAGAGATTAGTAACATCAAATATTCTTTGCGTGGACGACACTTGATAATGATTTAAATGGTAGGATTCAACTTAAATCTGGAAGATGAGTTGCTTAATATACGGGTAAATGGTAGGATGCAACTTATATCTGGAGATGAGTTGCTTAATATACGGGTAAATGGTAGCAAGACGAAGACGGTGATGACGCCTTACATAAATGTTCAAACTATTTCTAGATTTGGTCAGAAATTGTGATACAACACTGAAATGTCTCTCCACTAAGTATAATTAGAGCAGCAATAACGAATACATTTTGCTTTCTCCAACCATCTGATACACTTTGTGCGGTTGTCTGACTAAAAAAAAATATGTATAGGAATATCTTTTGAACATGGACTTTATTTCGCATTCATGTTTCAACTTGAGAATTCATTTCTCATAACTTACTTCCATTGCATCCAGATCTTGAAAGGAGGGATCTTCTATGATCCAATCTGTTCTAGTTCAATCAAATCATGCAATATTTGCTTCATATTTTGCTAATAATCGATCGAATGTTCAATAAAGATGTAGATGAGATCGTTGTCAGACAGTTATTCTTTATGTTTGCCTAGAGAAGAAGGAAAGTGATTAATTACGTGGAATATCCAACGAAAAAGTGCAAGATTGTAAATAAATGCTCTGAAAAATGACTTTTCCTAGATCTGATTAATTTCATGACCTTTCAGATCGTTGAACTCATTGAATTTTATAAATAAACATCAGGCAAAGTTTCGAGCAGGGTAATTAAGTTTTGCTGAACACTGGAAACGCACATAAAGACACACACATCGACCTTTCATCTAGCGATTTGTATTTGTCATGTTAACTTCAATATTGCCCCTTGAACATTCTTGAGCATTTATGCTAGTCGTTCTTTATTGTATATATAGTCTTGATAACGTTCTTTTAGTCGAAACGTCGTGTTTGTGTGTGTTATTATGTGTGTTTTCATTTATTAGCAAAATTGCATTAACCTGTTCCAAGCTTTGCGTGTTGGATTTCAGTTATGTTGCAGTAAGTACATAAATAAATGTAGTTAGGTAACCTACATTATGTTTAATGGAAGTAGATTGGTGACAAATAGAATAATTTACTAATCCCAAGAACTGCAAAAGCACTTTGGAAAATATATTAGGCTTTATGGTTAGCATATAGTCCATTTAGGGTTTAAATTATTGTTTAACTTGATACAAACAAGAATATTATAGCTACATTTTTGCTATTGATTGTTGACTACTTATAACAAAAGAATTTATTAGAAATGTGTGTATTTTCATATCGATATTGGATTTTAAAAAATACATGTATTTTCATATGAAAATTATAATATTTATGTTGTTTTCTGTTACAATGTATGTAATATAAACGATATCTCTTATATATTTATGTTGTTTTCTGATAGAATGTGTATAATATAAACGATATGTCATACTTTTACAAAATGTATATATGATAGCCCTAGCATACACTTGTCTTACATACAACTTTCATCTAGACTGTTATGTACACAAATAGTCCACCCAGGCGGTTACACTCGCTTTACGTTTACAGGAGGTTACCAGACGGTTACACTCGTTTTACGGTTATAGGAGGTTACCAGACGGATACACTCGTTTTACGGTTACAGGAGGTTACCAGACGGTTAAACTCGTTTTACGGTTATAGGAGGTTACCAGACGGTTACACTCGCTTTACGGTTACAGGAGGTTACCAGACGGTTACACTCGTTTTACGGTTACAGGAGGTTACCAGACGGTTACACTCGTTTTACGGTTACAGGATGTTAAAAGACAGTTACACTCGCTTTACGGTTACAGGAGGTTACCAGACGAATACACAAATAGAATCTATTTTTTCCCCCAAGTAAAACCACAGAAACACACTCTGAAAGTTGAACATTATGTCCCATTGGGTGTCACATTGAATTTAAAAATTGCATCTAATTTGTGTATGCATTTTATCTGTTCACTGTTCCTTAAAGCATTCTCGCCACCATGCCTAACTCTGGATCATAATCGGTGTTTGAGCCACTGCACCAGCTGGGGATGTTTTCAAACACACTGAAGAACCCCAAAATATGTGATGGGAACTCAATTCAAGAAAATTTAATAACAATATACATTGAACTACAACCTGCAATAAAATAATTAAAATATATAAATTTAAGTATACTGTGTTCATAATTACATCAACTGGTGAATAACAAACTATGCATAAAAACGGCAAGGCTCATTACTGATCTTGGTAAACCTGTAAAACACTTTTCTTTCCTAGAAATCCTTCATTTGATAATCTGAAACAATGTGACCCGAAACTTGCTTTCAGGCACGACCATTTAATTACAAAAGGTCTTGCTACGATCTCTCAAAAACAGTCGGTTGTGAACATGATTTGCCAGGTTTCCCTTACTTGAGAGCTTTTTTTTACTAGTTAGTGAATTCGAAGTTAAATTGAAGTTAACACATGTTTGAGCGACCTGTATATCAAGTCCTCCTACAGTATGTTCCTGATAGCTGATCTCTACAGATTCACGTATCTTTGCTTCTGTGACTATTTCTGTGCTCTTCATTGGCTGGCGACAGAAAGCATACGCATAAAGACCAATGATCAACGGCACCAGACAAAATGAGTGGCACAACTATGCAATTACATCTCACGTAATTAAACTGTTACCAAAACAATTACCCGTGTGACCTCCAGTACTTAATACTTATTTGAGAGCCTGATTCCATTATTGAAAACGTTTCATAGTCTGTCCACAGATTGGTAATCACATTTGGAGGAGAATATCTAAGAAATTATCTATTAGATCGTAGTCTATCTATCTATCTATACGCTGTGTCCCTTGTTTGCCTTGCAGCGTCAGGGGTGGAAGAGTTCTCTGGAGATGGCCTTCTTGTGCGCTGTTTGTAAGCTTGTTCCCGTGGCTTCTTTGATTTCTGTGATCCATCTTTTACATGGTCTGCCTCTGGCCTTATAACCGTTATGTCTATGTGTCATGGCCATCTGTGGCATGCTATATGTCGGTAGTCTGGAAGCGTGTGAAAATCGTAGTGATCTGTGGAATACAACTTTTGATTAACACCTACGCTATACAGTTTGTTCATCTTTTAAACATGTTAGAAGTTTAAAGCTTTTCCTCTATAACTTACAGACATATTGCGTAGAATATAAAATAATTTATAGTATTCATCCGAGACAGTCTCTTTTGATGTAATTATGTTTTTGTTTTTCATGTGCATCAAGTCGCACTACTACAGAACAATACGGAAATAAATAATTCCATGATTGCGAATGTGTCGTTTATCGTTTATTTATATATTTTATTGTAATAGGCATACTTCGTGAATCTAATTTACGTGGATATCCTTGTGATGTTCATTGGTCATAGTGATGTATTGTCAATTTGTTACCAATGAAAGGCACGGAAATTATGCGGTATGTTTATAGAAAAGATATCAAGACATTTAATGTTAGTGGGGCTGAATTTTGTGTTGAATGAAATAGTTGTTTAATATTAAAATAATAGCTAAACTGCAGTTTAGACAAACTTTTCTTATTGTGTTATCTTGTTAATTTCTTACAATTTACATTGATATTTAATTCAAAATGAGCTTGTAGTGCAAATTTATTACAATGCAGAAAATTACCTTTTTTTTACTCTACCAGCATCTTTGCAAAGAATCCAAGATGAGTCATTTATATTGTGATATTAATAACCATATAAACATAACTCAATTAACTTTTGGTCTGGATAGATAATCTTTTTCTGTTGGATTAAACATGATTCAAAATGCTCTCATGTTAAGCAAGGAAGAGCAATTAAAGTTAATGACTGACATATATGTCATAGGAAGGGAGATATTGAAAAGTTTCCTAAAAATGAACTTGTTTCTCTTCGAAAATTAAAAGTTTAATTGTAGATCAATTGCGATATTGAAATATCTAAAAGTTATCTGTGGAAAATAGTAAGAACCTCCGGCTTCACTTTCAGAAAAATCATAGGTGGCAGGAATATTATTTGTGAAAAGCCACACTTGATTGTCACCCGAAGTAAATACCTGAGACAAATCCGGGAGTGAAGAAGCCAAGAATATGATATTGTATATCTGGACGAATATTGGGTCAGTTTTCACCATATAAATACTTAAGAATGGCAATCATGGACGGTTAACATAAAAGGAACATCCCAAGCAGCAATGGTCAGCAAATTATAACAAATACACAGTAAGTAGAAACAGCGGCCTAGTCCATGAACTGGGCTTATTTTCTTATCAATGTGGTACTGATGAGAACGACTGCCACACTGAAATGAATAAGTATATCATTATGAGTCTCTAAGCATATCATTACCCTGGTCACCGTGATCATCTTACTTGTAGACATGCCTGAGTGTGTATACGGCTTATGCCATGACGGTTTATTACATATTGTACTCTTGAACATTTAGAAAGCAATATATTTCTGGTTTAAAACAACCGTGTTGGAAATTATATGAAGGAATGTGCTTTAGGTCGACTACGTCTATCCCGTACACGTATACCGCTGATGTGAACTGATAATTATATGTAATCAGATGGCCCTTCCTCCATGTACGTGCTATACGAAACCTTCTATCATCTCAAAGTCTGGTTCCAGTATAATTGTACTCGTATAGTCGTACTCGGTTTGTTGTCTTGATCAAGGTTTGTTTCTATGTAATAAAACTACTTGAATTTCTGTCATTTGCTGCTCAACGCTACGTGTTTGTAGAAAATGAATAAGAGCGTGTTCTCGACAACGAACACTAGCTTCCTTTTTGCTTTGTGTATTGTCTCTAGTGTAGCATAAACTTTTCCTGGCCTTCAAGCACTTACACTGGATTCATCGTTAATTGTACCCATAAGCGAGTTATACTTCCCTTCTCCGGAGACGTTGACCCTAGTACTATAATTAGTTATGTGGCTTGATAACATGTCTTTGCTATCCGTTGTTGGACACTGCAGCTATATGCTTTTACTTTGTGCGGACCGAGGGATACAACTCAGTGATAGTATGTGTCGTGTGTGCTAGTATGTGTCGTGTGTCATAGTAATTGTCATGCGGTCTCAGTCCACAGACACGGAGACAATCGCGACACCGTTGACCATGTGTTTTATATGAGAATCAAAATATCATATGCCTTTTGTATATGTAAATTCCATCACGTGAACATATATTTCAAGATCCTGACAATCTACTAGTACATGTGAATCTTGTGAGCACAGTTTAAAACTTGTATCCCATAACTCAATGACAACGAAAACTTGTATATTTGCTGACCTGGAGCAAATTCTGTATATGTTCTGTAATGTTCAGCCTTATCTCTGATACGTTGTCTGACATATACATTTACATATAGTGCATCTGTTTGTAAGGTATCATGTGACGTATTCTCTCCAGAATGTTGTATTTTTAATGAATTTCATGAGCCCTTCTATGAATCATGCAGCTTGCATTTTCCTAAGTCGTATTCATGTATCTTTAATGTCGTAAGTCCATCATTTTCTTGGCAGCCCTTTCTCTTCTTTCCAGATGATCTGCCCTTATTTTGTGTCTTTCTAAATAAGTTGTGTCTCTTTATACGACCAAAATTGTAGATTAATTATTTTTTGTTGCTATTGTGTTTAGTAACTAACACTCCGGCTTTTCAGTGTGTTTATAATATCCGAGTTTCTCTTTTTTCCTTACATAATATTCTGAGTATCGTTCTGTAGCATTTCATCTCAAGGAGTTGATCTTCTTTGCCAATGTTTTAATTAGGGCCCATTTTTCTCAGCCGTATGTTGCAATCAAAAAAATAAAAGTTCTTAGCATTAGCAATTTCGTTTCTATTTAGTTGTTTTTCTACATATTTTTCCAACGTGTTATTTTACAATATGCCATTTTCAATCTCATTCTTATCTCTGCCATGCAGTCCCTTACTGTTGATGTTTGTTCTTAAGCTTTTGAATGTATTCACACACTCTATCTCGGTAATGTCTATTCTGATTTTTGCTTGTTGGGTTGTTATATTTGTTGATATGAATTTTGTGTTTTGTGGTTTCAAATACATGTTTTGTGATCAGCAGTGTTGCTTTGTGTTCTTGATTAGTTGTTTCAATATCTTTATATCAGTTGAAACAATGATATTAAGTAAAGTGTAAATTATCTATTAACATTATTGTATAGCCTATCTTATTATTTAGTTGTTTTTAAGTTATGAAAAACACGTTTTTATATTGTATTTAATTTGTTCGTTCCACACATGTGTGATTTAATGTTGACTGTAACCACCTTTGATATTAGTTAATGTAGCTTGGTCTAGGGGTTTTCTGAAACTATTTGTTTGTCCGTAGTAATCTCGGTGGTAGAATGGATCCATCCCTCCTACCCAACAAGGTCGAATTAGCTCGTGGATAGAATTCTGATCCTCCATATCGTATTGATCTCGTAAATATTGGTTGGGATGAATTCAATTCAAATATGCAAGTTAGAGACGACACCAAACACAAAAATATGTTTCTACAACGTTAAGAAGAAAATAATGAACTAAATATTGGACATGTGCTTAGAATGAATGTAAGCAGACTGCCACTACAAGCATTAAAATGGAAATGAGGAAGACCAAGAGAGACTCTTCACAGAACAACCATCAAAGAGGGTATGACTATGGGTCTCAACAACATACAGGAATTACACACAGTAGCATCGCATCTTTCAAATTGGAGAGCTCTGGTTTCTGCATTATGAACAGAGTTCGGCGATGAAGGAACATGGATATATATATATATATTGTATTGATAACAGAAAGTATTATCACCGTAATCAGACACTATCTCCGCAACGAAGGTTGGCTGCAACAAGCATGTATTACTGGTGTGGTGTCTACAAATATAAGAATTCTTGAATGCCCGTGCCATATAGAGTGTTTTGAAGAAAATACGTTTCAAAAAGGTAGCATGTTGTGTATAATTGTTTGGTGACGATTACATGGGTTCAGGTTTAATGAAACTAAGCTGCTTCTGGGGGCAATTGAAAGTGTGAAAGGTTAAGCTCAAATATCCCATACGTTATTCTTGTTCAGTTGTTAGAACGGATGAGTGCTTACCTGTTTGCGTGTGTGGCATTTCCGCACAAGCCATACAAGTCACACCAACAGTAATGCTGGAAGCACGTTCCCCTCATGTTTTCGTGACCAGTTCGTGTAAGCAGATTTATTCCTTATCCACAGGAAACCCGGTAACGGAAATAATTTTGATGACGTTAACATAGTCTGCGCATGCTCCATGTATGTTCATGTTCATTTCCACGGACAATCTAGAATCTGGTATTAACGACTTGCGGTTGCTGGTAACAAAGACACGTTCTACAAACACCACCGTTCTTTATTTACAGTGGGACTCGTAAACTGCTTTCTCATTCCTGTGTTGTTGTATTCTCTCTTGACGTTCACCATCACATCTGTAATTCAGTAAGATAAAACAAAGGGTTGTATTCTCTCTTGACGTTCACCATCACATCTGTAATTCAGTAAGATAAAACAAAGGGTTGTATTCTCTCTTGACGTTCACCATCACATCTGTAATTCAGTAAGATAAAACAAAGGGTTGTATTCTCTCTTGACGTTCACCATCACATCTGTAATTCAGTAAGATAAAACAAAGGGTTGTATTCTCTCTTGACGTTCACCATCACATCTGTAATTCAGTAAGATAAAACAAAGGGTTGTATTCTCTCTTGACGTTCACCATCACATCTGTAATTCAGTAAGATAAAACAAAGGGATGTATTCTCTCTTGACGTTCACCATCACATCTGTAATTCAGTAAGATAAAACAAAGGGTTGTATTCTCTCTTGACGTTCACCATCACATCTGTAATTCAGTAAGATAACACAAAGGGTTGTATTCTCTCTTGACGTTCACCATCAGATCTGTAATTCAGTAAAATAAAACAAAGGGATGTATTCTCTCTTGACGTTCACCATCAGATCTTTAATTCAGTAAGATAAAACAAAGGGTTGTATTCTCTCTTGACGTTCACCATCACATCTGTAATTCAGTAAGATAAAACAAAGGGTTGTATTCTCTCTTGACGTTCACCATCAGATCTGTAATTCAGTAAGATAACACAAAGGGTTGTATTCTCTCTTGACGTTCACCATCAGATCTGTAATTCAGTAAGATAAAACAAAGGGTTGTATTCTCTCTTCACTTTTATCATCATAACTTTAGGCAAATAAGATACAACTAATGATGCGTGACAGACCATGGATGGCAGAGGTTGAAGACACACTACTTATAAATATTTTTCCATGGCAATACCATTATCTCAAATACAACATACACATACCCTTACAAAAGACGACCACATATCTACCACATGTATCATATTGCTGACATAAACCTAGTGGTGTAGTTGGCAATCATATTTTGATACGCTGTTGCTAGATTCATTAAGCAATATTTTGTTCTAAACGTACACGCCTTTATCAATTGGATATTACGTTCAGTGAAGATTTCTATCAAATATTGCGCTGTGTTTGTATGAATATTATTTGTCCTTTTTTCATATATTGTGTCATAAGTTACTCTTGTACAATTAAGTATAAACTGCCATGTATGCCAAACTAATTATTTGACATCAACTACATTTCAAATGCTATATTTGTGAAAGTTAGACCTGAAAGGTTAATATGCCAACCCGTCTTCTACATATAATTTAAGACAACATTGAATGATCATTATTCCAATGTCTCTTGGAAATACTATCATGTTGTGTCTAAGGTAGTACTGTTCGTGTCTGGCATTCTGGTTACTATTGACTATGATTGCGAAATCAGATTGTATATATGCACTTGGCTATCATTTCGTCAGGTAGACTGTTGACGACTTGATTCTATTGTCTTCGGAAAAGTATGCTATACAATTTGAAGAACAAATAAGTATGTACCTGTTAGAACAAGTAACCGACAACTGATAATTACTTAGAATCTACCAACTGTAGGCTTACTATCCTAGTTAACAGTTCTTGTGTTCCTCGTGGGCGTATGCGCTATCTTGCTAGATGAGTGTCAAGTCCACCTGTGATTTCAACAGTTATTTTTTAAATTAGAAAAATTGATCAGTAATTGTTTAATCAATTGACGTGGGCGAATGTGCATTATAGAGTCAGTGATTTCAGCTGTAACAGCTAAAATACAACAATTAAAGATGTGCGCAAACTAACGCATTCAAATGTTAAAGGACAGAAAACTAAACATTCAGTACAATTTGCAACTTATATATATATATATATATATATATATATACATGCGTATATACATTGTATGATCATACGTATATAATACGTAAATTAATCATGGATATTAATGTTGTTATGTTAATTAATGTCGGTAATATAAACGACAGTAAGGCATTCATTTTCAAATATTGTTGATTGTTTACACAACACAAATACAGCAATTCGCATAGTCAGTTCAATGTGAATGGTTTAGCTATCGAACCAATAGCAAATTGTCAAAATGAGGCGAACTCACTAACCACAAAAGTGGAGGATACATGGATATGAATAGTAAGGTTTTGAATATGCTGAATATAGAGAACGGATGGCTGGTGAATACATTTCTACATACAAACTGAAACATTTCGGACATATAAAAAGATACATTGACTTGGAAAGACGCATATTAGAGAGCAGAATTATAGGAAGTAGAAGAAGAGGTAGAACTAGAAGGATATGGGCATATGCCATTAAAGACTGTATGGAGAAATCATTGGAGGATCCACGCATATTGGCACAGGATAGAGTCGGTGTAAGGACATCACATGCAAAGATAGCGTTTTGAAAAGAATATGTCACGTGATGATATATATATATATATATATATATATATATAAATCATTCTATATATTTATTAATAGATGAGCAATTACCGGCGACCTATTCTGCTATCATTAAGAATATCAAGGAATATGTGATCTCCCGCGTATCATCGATCTTCACACTCAACAATTTTGCAGAATTTCAGTGTTGTTTAGAATGTTTCCATGTGATAGTAGTTTAGACTTACGTAAAACACAGGTTTATATATCGCTTCATTGAAACACGACAGACTATAGCTAGAACTAGTAGGTAATGATGTGCACACAAGAAATCATACAAATAACAATACACAAATCATAGTCAACGTTTCAACCGAAAGGTCTTTATCAAGACACAAACAAACCATTAAAAGACGACGAATGGAAAAATTATCACAACATCCAACGGAAATATGGAAATGAGATGCCGGAAGGTCAGAAAGTACATAAGTTATCCCTGCGAAATTATTTTGGGGATTTCCGTAGCTATGTGAGTTGAAGTGATCTTATACGTGAAGTGTTTTATGGAATGGATATTGCGAAATGGTTTAATAATTTTCCTCGTCTTTGTGAAGTTGTGAGCGAATGTTTTCCAACTTGTTATTTACAAAAACATTTCTTGAGTACTATCTTGTACTTTTGTTTCTCTGTTGACCGGGACATAGAACCTAAGAGAAAGCACACCATTTCAACATCATGAATGTCGTCAGAGGCGGCTAAGTAGTTTATGGGGAATAGAGTTGGTACTTCCATGTCATACGTCAATTATCATGCTGAAGTCGGAAGTTCTCATCAGAAAGTTGCACAAAGCACAGCCACATTGGAAACAATGACATGTACTCTATTCTTAGGACTAATTTTAGTTAACCAATCAGTGTCTAAGAACAGAATGCAAAGAAACGTATTTGTTTCCTGTGTAATATATTTTGTTGTGTGGTCGTAGTAACTTATCGTATAGACTATTACCAATATATCCATTGCTATTGATAACTAACGTGTCTATAAAGTTTTGTCCTAGCCACAAACGCCACGAAGAGTCCTGGGGAGTCTAAGCCTTCTTTCTAATGTCACATGTATTACATTAGTTGTTGTAATACCATATTGTTGCAGTATGTCTCTGATGTTATCAATCCATATGCCTCTAGGTCTTCCTCTCCCTCTGTACGCAGATATTCTTATGTTATATGCTACAGCTGAAAGGCATTCTGGTTCCATTGTCATATGGTGATCGAACCACCTGATCTGTTGCCTTTCTATATATTTGCTGCTTGATACAGTTCCTATAACATTTCTGATGTCATCGTTTCTTATATGACCTGCTCTTTTTAGGTCTATAAATTAGGTGCGATTATGTGCATTTCAGTATATAATCAACTTTGACAGTGAAGGTGTCCCTTTACATCGAAACCAGAAAATCTTACACATTTCACTTCTAACAACACTGTTTTCTGATGGCCTGCAAAATGGGGTTATTTTGTCAGGAACAAATACATTCGTTTTATATTTTTCAAAACAAATTTGCAACAAACATTCCTTGTGTAATTGTGGTCAAACATCTGAGTTCTTCTTTCTGTATCTCAGTGAGCTTCACGCCCTCAAGCCTTTCTATAATGCTAGTGAAGTGTATAGTTTGATGTAGACTAAAATACTGATTTTTGTTTTCTATATCAAGTTAAACCGTGTCATAGTAGCTATGGTTATTCTGCTTTATTTCTGCAATGGAAAAGAGATGTTTGCATATCAGGGATTTGTGGTATTGAAAGGTGGAAACTAATTTGTGAGTGTTATGTTGGATGTTAGTAGTATAATGCATAGTACCAGCGCCGATGTTACACATTTTGGTTCCATTGAAAAGCTTTGGATCTCCCCGTTACATAAACTAAATAAATTTTGGTTGTGGTAACACTTGGTATTGCTTTTTGCGTTGGCGCAGTAAATTCTGTCCCCCATTTCTTGTTAAGGTGAAGGACAATATTCACCAGTAATGTTTTCTTTCCTTAATTAATATTCATTCTATTTTTTCCTAATAAGTACCCCCATTCTTGAGATGACCACCTCAAATTTAAAATAACGTCTGCCTGTGTATTAACAATGTGCGTAATTTTCTTTTTAAAGATGTGTAAATTTACAAAAAAACATGTACAATTATGCAATTACTTTAACATAGCGAAAAACTATGGTACTCTATCCACGTCTAAATTTGCTTACAAATGTTCAATAATGTCATTGCTTATGAAACAGCACTGCTTGTATCTTTATACATTGGTTCAATAACCTCAAAATGAGTTTTATCAATTGAAAGTTTCACATCACATGCAATATCGCTTACTACACAACACACTGCAACATCTTTGCAATGCCAGCCAAATTTTGGCGGAAGTCGTGTTCATTCTATAAATGAATGTGTGACTGTATTCTTCTGCTCCATTAATACTCAAACTCCGGCAGATTATCAGGATGTAGACCGTAAAACAAACTTCTCTGAGCCGCGGATTACAGCCTGACTACAATATCTGCCGCTGCATACGAGTTAATTCTAACTACTGGATCACACTGACACGTTGTGATGGTTCAGCCGACGCCCTCCCTCCCCCAACTACAAAATCTAATTAGTCCCTCGTAAATCAAAGTCCAAGTGATGGTATTATCTGACCTTGATTTTTCGATTTATAGTAAATTCTCTCCACCCCCCCCCACCCATCCCCGATTTCATTGTTCCTCAGTTAGAATTTCCTCAACATAGTTTTAAATTTATTGACAGGTATCTATCAATAACATGTCTTTGCTGGAATTAGTGAAACGACTAGTTTCCTATTGTTCGTATATGTTTTCATATTTATTATATTGTCGCAATACTTTGTTGGAACCCTATTTATGACATTCATCAATATAAATATGTTATTTTATTGTTGAATTGTGTTTTATGTTGACTTGAATATATGTATGAACCCTCTGTGGTTGGGAGGGAGCCAGAGATGTACTGTGCAGCACTGGGGAGGAGGAAACTGACAGCATTGTTTTTTCCTATGGCTAAGACCCATCATAGAGGAATAGTGACTCAGGACGTGACAATCATTTTGACTTGAACATTTGGTTGCATGCCTAGAGCAATAGAGAAGTTCGGCATAACCAGTAGTCATTTGGTGGCGGGGAATGAGCGCAGTGAACCCTATCTTGGCTACAGTGGCTCGGGGCAGTGCATAGGTTGAAACCTACCTTCCTGGAGGTGTGATAGTTATTCTCTGGCACTATCCCGGGGTGAGACGAAAATCCACAGACTTCCCAGCAATACAATGTCATTTAATGGAATTGGGTCAAATGGCATGAGCCCATAGACCGCTGGATCAGCAACCAACGAATCAACCAACCATCAATATACATGAGGCCTATAAATATCATCCAATAGTTGAATAACCTAATTTCATAAAATGTCATACAATAGATGAAAAAAGTAAATTACGATTATGAGGGACAAAATAATTATAACTCGTATAAACATGTTAGAAAAATATGGGTATAAGAGAAAGGCAACAGTTATATAATTGATTCTTGTTTATGAAATCATAAGGTCAAGAAAAATATAACAACGCATGCACAAATGCGCGTTCTTTCAATCACTGGCTACTGATATATTGAATGAAGATTGATGGAAGCAATTTTAAATGCACTATATGTAACATATCTACATTTAAAATCTATTGTCTACATTCAAACTATTCGTGTCGAAAAATCTATTTTTCTTCCCATTTGTTTGTGAATAGCTTCCTGCTCAAGGTTTGTTAGTTCAATGTGCTTTCTATTACGGCCTTCCTTTTCCATGAACATTGATTCTCTCCAACTCTTAACAGTCAAGGATTCTTCAAGTTTACAAATTACAAATGAGTGTGCTCATTTGATTTACATTCTTCATTGATACTTGCTGTCTGTTCACGTCCACAGTCATTGATTTATATACAGTCATGTCTGAATACTCCTCCGTATATTTTTCAGTGGGTAAATGAATATCTCGTATGATTGTAGGTAAAGCATACTCTCACTGTATTACATTTTGTTCGAGGTTGTTGGACTGTATTGTAATTAACGTATGGCTTCCACAATACGTGGTGGATTAAACATGTACCTGGTGAAATAAACCTACACTTGCTGGATAAAACATGTACTTGATGGATAAAACATGTATTTGCTGGATTAAACATGTACTTAAAGGATTAAACACGTACTTGATGGATTAAACATGTACTTGGTGGATTAAACATGTACTTGGTGGATAAAACATGTGCTTGGTGGATAAAACATGTGGATTAAACATGTACTTGGTGGATAAAACATACACCTCGTGAACTGAACGTGTACCTGATGGATGAAATATTTACATGGTGGAATAACCATATGTTTCGTGGTTTACACATGTACCTGGTGTATGAAATATGGACCTGGTGGATTACACATGTACCTGATGGATTGTACATGTAGATGGTGTATGAAATATACAGCTGGTAGATTAAATATGTACCTGGTGGATTAATCATATGTTTCGTGGATCTACCTTATTCTATATAACTGTACCAGATGGATTAAATCTACAAACTGCGTGTCACAAGTACGTTAAGGAATAACACTTTTTACCTTTTTGAGTATGGTTTCTGTTGGTACAGAAATATTTATTTGCTTGCAAAATTATGGTCGAGGGGCATTTATTACAATAGATATACAAGTATGTGAACGTATGTATAAATTCAGTAGTTAGTATACCACAACAGCTGATTCAGGGGTCCATTGGCGTATGCCCTTTGATCCAGCCATATGTCACATCACAAAGGCAAGTTAGGAAATCTTATTCATAAACCTGGCGGTAGGGTCCCTATGATACGCTGCTATGCCGGTATTGATAATACACATCGTTAAATGAGTGACATTCTAAGTATCACACCATCCGTTTCTTTATTCTTCATCTTCTTCTTATTCTTCAGCGTTCATTCTCAAACTCCTGCTGCATATCTATTGCAGTAGAACAATGGCCCTATTAGATTTCAAGCAAGATATAGTCCAGAGAATGAAATGCGTTGTGTCACCGTTTCATTTGCGCCAATGACCCGACACATCCGTCATCGGCGGGGTTTCTTTATTCAAGTTTGCTTCTTGCGCCTACTTCATAAGGTAGTGTCCACCCTAGGGTAATTTGTGGTTGGAAAGAAATCTATGAACTGGGAATAACTCTTTAAGTAGCTTTATTTATCTTGTTAGAAATTAAATATATTTTACTTCTTCTTCTTCCTCGTTTTGTTCTCAAACGTCTACAGATTAGCAGGATGTAGTCCGGAGAACGAAATACGTTATGACAGTTTACAGCTTATAAACAATATATACGCCTTTAGGCGGAGTGATACATTGAACTGAACGTGACTTCTGTGTCACATTAATCCTATATTGGATGAAGCAGTCATTTCCGCCAGGAAACAGTGTTGCTATTCTCTGCTCTCCATTTTAGATTGACGCAATTCATTCGTAACTATTACATCACTGCTCCCATGAACGATGATGATGAAGAGGAAATTCCTTTAACTGTGAACAGATAATTTTTGATAGCCCATAAACTTTCTGACAATGCGATTCGTTACCTCAAACGTTTGCTTATGTCATGGGGTATATAAATGCATGATAAGTCTCATAATGGAGGAATTCCAGCACAGCAGTATTCTAGGAGCAGTAGCGTATTCCTCGCAGTCGCGTAGCATGTACATCTATATAAACTATTTCATAATTATTATGTCGGATGTGTTCGACCATCTGCAGCGATGGTATATCTGGCATTTCCTGACACCTAAGAGTCTGTCACAAAAGGACAAAGGTACAAATGTTCAATGGCCTGAACTCTCCGCCATCCATAGTGATTATTAGATAGAAAACAAAAGTAAGATATGAGACATATTTCCATTTAAACCATCAGTGGGGGACAGCATATAATACAGAACACGACACATGTAATTGAACATACGAATTTTGGAGGAATTTTTCAATGGAAAAGACATATTATCTATAGAAGTATACTCTATCTACTGAAAGTATACTCTATCTACTGAAGGTATACTCTATTTACTAAAAGTATACTATATCTACTAAAAGTATACTATATATACTAGAAGTATACTCTTGCATATCGCCTTCTCTGGTAAGCCACTGGCAAAACTTAACGAATTTCCGCTTGTAGGTTCTTCCACGAATAGAATAGCAATGCCATGTTTATTGAAGTGTTAGTTATAGACCATTATGGAAGCATTATTTGTAGAACATTTCACATTAAAAATAAATATAACCAATTATGAATTATTATACAATTATTCTTAGGTCCGTTGGGTAACAGACAATGCAGTTTTTCAGTACATGATCTTGAATTGTTATATTTTTCCTATCACAACTCAGACATGTACATGTAATATATCCATCTATAGTTCCATTACCAGTCAGGGTCGTCTGGGAACAACATTGGATGCTTCAGCACACAGAGTCCTCCAGCGATTTCTATCTTCAATGATGTGGAACAGTGATGAGAAATATTTGTCATGTCCAATCCCTGATGTTGTCTGTCAATGTCTTTATTTTCCCTCCTCTGCCCCACCTTCGATTGTTGCCTGCAGTGTTGATTTTGACTAGGAGTCATATCATCATATCAAGTGTCGTCTCCGCAATGAAGGTTGCCTGCAACAAACCTTTCAACATCCCCTGTCTCTTGTTTTAGTGATGCACTCTGCTAGACTGTAACCTGTTCATCTTGTGATTTTACTCGTCCACTTGTATCTCTGCCTACCTCTTGCTCGTTTCCCTTTGACTTTACCCTCAAATAAGGTCTTCAATAAGGTGTCATTTCTTTTAATGTGTCAAAAATATATTATTTGCCTGACCGTTATTTCCTTAGTAATTCTATCTTCATATTAAGTGTTTTTATAACCTCTTTGTTTTATTCTCTTCCCAAGATATTCTCCTTATTTTTCTATATACCCACATCTCAGAGGTATCAATTCTGACTGCAGTTTGTATAGTGTCAATGTTTCTAAGTCATACATTAATATAAATTAATAAAAAGGATCATACACATATGTGACTATATATATGATATATGCTAATACGTAAAACATAAATAACAACAACGAATGACATTGATACAATCGATACAATCCAGGTACAGTTTGTTCATTCATGCAAATCAATGTGAAGATAATGTGCCGGGAGGGTCGGGTACTACTGCCAATCTTATCTGTAGTTTCTGGAGTAATTGGTTGAGATTATAACCCGATAGATAATTACCTCTTGCAGATCTTCCTAAAATGTCACAGTTGAATCTGATTGCGTTGACTGTTTCTGTTGTCTCTCAGTGCCATTAGGGCGATCTATTGATCTAGTCGCATCGTTTCCTTTTGAGAGCTTCTCTAAATCGTTGTATCTGATGCACTGGTAAAAAGTCCCACCAACACAAACAAGTGCCTGTACAACACGAGTAATTATACTGTGTTCAGTGGGACGTGTTACAGCTGAAATATATTTTATATTTTACTTCAATATGTAAATATATATTACTTCCTTCAGAATAGGGGACATTTATTGGTACTATAACTGCTGAATAATATATGGTATAATAATGATTGTTCCTGTCGTTCGCTAGTTAAATATACGTGTGAAAAGAGGAGAAATGCAGCAGCTCAACAGCGGAGATCAGCTAGAAAGTCACGGATAGACCAAGATCCGTCTACAGTCGTCATTCCATGTCCGACTTGTCAAAGAACATTTACAGCTCGAATATGGCTCATTAGTCATATACAAACTCATAATCAAGGACATAACTCTAAGTGAATTTTTAAAAGTGGATGTAACATATGGTCATCATCACTTGTGATGGATGAATGAACGAATACTTAGTAATCGTACCATATGTACTGCTATCACAGTATATTCAATGCAGAGAAGATTTTATGTATGGTAATAAAGATTTATTATTATTCAATATCGCAATTGACTGGGCTATGAGAAAAAACACATCCAACACAAATTTAGGATTCAAATGGATAAATAAAACAAAATTAGAAGACCTGAATTTTGCCGATGATCTCGCAATATTGATTGAAAACCATCAAGATGCACAAACAAAAACTGATAGATTAAAACTCGTTGCAGGACAAATAGGTCTCCAAATCAATTCATCAAAGACAACAATTATGGACTTCACCAATTCACCTAACGACATTACTTTAAATGGAGAACATCTTTAAAAAGTACACAAATTTTCCGATCTAGGAAGCAAATTAACACTCGACGGTGATGTCATGTCAGAAATTACAACTCGCATTGCCCTAGCATCAAGTGCATTTAACAGACTGTCTAATATCTGGAAGTCAAAGTCAATCAGCACACGCAAGAAAATGCGCTTAATTAATTCCTGCGTTATCCCAGTGCTATCATATGGATGTGAGAGCTGGAAAAGATCTTTATCTTCAGAAAAGAAATTACTGAGTTTCGAGAACAAATGTCTTCGTAGGATAACTAACAAGCATTGGAGTGAATTCAAATCGAATGATAAAATCAGAGAAGAAACACATCAAAATTTCATCACAGATGTTATCAGAAAATGCCGTTGGTCCTACATCGGGCATGTCATACGCGCAGACACCAACAGAATACACTACCAATCTCTTGAATGGATACCTACAGGCAAAAGAGCAAGGGGTAGACCAAAAGAAACACTCAGAAGAACAATACTTAGAGAAAGTAAAACAACCAATATTCATACTATTCAAGAACTACACAGAATAGCTTTGAACATACAGAATTGGAGAGATCTGACCTCTGCCCTATGCGCTAACTTCAGCGCAAAAGGAAAATGAATGAATGAATGAAATAAAGAATTAGAGTCAAACAAGCAAATACAATTAGTGATTATCTGAATTGAGTGAGTTGCGCCCCGGGAATCCCATAGGATACAGTCTTACGTAGTTTTTTTTCGACAAATGGCGAAGGGCATGCTGATAGTTCCCATATCCCTTTAATTAGATAATTTTCTAGTACTGATTGCCCCTAATCGTGATCGTTCGCTCTAATTCTAAGCAAATCTTAGACGACATTCAACAATAATATGTTGCTACAAAAATTGGAACACGGAACTGTGGAATCAATTCTGACATGTACATAAAATGAATAAACATAGATTTACAATACAAACAATACAATTATTACCGGAAGACAGGAGAAAAAGGCGAAAATTAACTGAAACTCGTCATAGATCAAGCTATGAATAACATCACAACACTCAAACGAAACAGCTCCGGTTGCTCCTATGTGTACCATATTTGACGTGAGAAACAGAAATTGATCGACAGACAGACAAACATACAGGATGTTAGTTAGGTAGACACGCAGGTAGGTAGGCGGTCGGACTGTCAGAGATAAATATATATATATATATATATGACAGTCAACATTTATAAGACACATACTGAGAAGAGGAGGCATTGAGAATATAGTGGCAACAGGAAAGATAGAGTGTTACATATAGATTAATATATAGATTGATATAGAATACACGCTCGTGTGTTGCTGGGGCCCGAAAGGGGAGCAAAGAATAGCAATACTGTTTACCTTCCATGCATGTCGTAAGAGGCGACTAAGGAGGTTATGTGATGGAGTTGGCTAAATGGGATGGAGTTGGGATAGGGTCAGTGACCCAAAGCCATGCTGAAGTCGGATGTTTCAGGCCGAAAAGTGCAGATATCGCAGCAATGCTGTAAACCATGACACAACGCATTCCGTTCTCCGGACTACATCCTGCTAATCTGCAGGAGTTTGAGGACGAACGCAGAAGAAGAAGATTTAGATTACATATAGATTAATGGCAGGATAAATATATACGGATAGATAAATTCAATTTTGAACGTGACTGTTGAATTAATCTGTACATAGTAGATGTTTTATGTTACACTGGAAAGATAGAATTCTTTACTTCCATTTAAACCCGAACAGTAATGACTGTGAGACATGCGTGTTAAGCACGTGCGTGGTCTCCAGCACTACTGTTGTCACATTCAATACACAGCTCATATCTATAAACTTGCTATAAATACTTATATCATTATACCATCAGACTACTGTTTCATTTTGGTAGCATATCCCATCCAGGACGTAGCTATCAACCCAGCATTTGTTGGCTGTGGTGATTTTCTAGGCAATATAAATACGTTCAGTAGGTTGCCATTGCTTTCTGAACGGTCCGGATGCACAATTGCCTGTGGTGAGGATCGAACTCGGTACCTTTGCCGTCACAGACGCGCTCTGTACCACTTCGCCACAGAGCCGGACGACTGTTCTGCTTTCGATCAAAACAGTCAAAACCTATGTTGAAAATAGACTAAGCAATGCTGAACACGGATATACTAACCACCAAATTATATATTTTTAATGACGGACGTGCAATAAAGTTTACGACCATACTCTAAGGACACCGATGCATTATTAACTGTTTCATTACACAGTTAATATCTATAAACTTGCTATAAATACTTATATCATTATACCACCATACTACTGTTTCAATACACAGTTCATATCTATAAATGTTTTTATAAATACCTGGTATGTCATCGCTATAACATACTTCTGCTTATTATTTTGTGACGAAACGTACAACTGTTTGTGATGGTAATTAGAACATATTGTGTAAGAGAAAATAATAGAGGTCCTATATCCAAGCGTTTATCGTTTTTGTACAATTAAATAATACAAAACAAATGATTTGAATTTCAATTCCGAGAATATTCCAGTAAGCACATTTAATTCTGGTATTAGAGTAGAGCCTCAGGTCAATTGCATCGGTGTCCTTAGAGTATGGTCGTAAACTTTATTGCACGTCCGTCATTAAAAATATCAATCAATCAATAAACCCATAACCCTTCAGGGTCGTAGGGGTACCACATTGGATGCTTCAGCACACAGAGTCCTCCAGCGAATTCTATCGTCAGCGATGCGGATGAGTGTGGAAATATCTAGCCCTGTCCATTCCTTGATGTTGTCTGCCCATGTCTTTATTTGTCCTCCTCTGCTTCTTCCACCCTCGACAGTTCCCTGCAGTATTGTTTTTGACAAGGAATCGTGCCTGCATACATGTCCGAACCATGCTAGTTTTCGTCGTTTCACTATTGAAAGCAATGGCTCCTGGACACCTGCACACATCTCTACTTTATTTCTTACGTACACATTGGTCTTATGTTCCCTATAGGAAATTCGTAGAATTCTTCTGTAGCATTTATACTCGAAAGCCTGTAATCTTCTCTCCATGTCCGCAGTGAGTGTCCAACTCTCACAACCATAGAACACAACAGAAAGCACCAGCGACCTATACAGTTTGATTTTCACTCCAACACTGATGTTGCTTTTCCAAATCACAGTTAGCCTTGACAATGACGCTAAAGCCATCTCCAGCCTTATTTTTAGTTCTGCTTTGCATTTACCATCGCTGCATATACTGGATCCGAGGTATTTGAAGGTATTCACCTCTTCAAGCTTGTGTCCATTCATCATGATATTAGTCTGGTTTTCTGTGTCTCTGCTGTTTACCAAAATTTTGCTCTTATCTGAATTGATTTCCATTCCGTACTTGCTGGTAACTTTTTCTAACTTTGATGTTAATTCTTGCAATGATTGTTCTGACCCAGCTATAAGATCAATATCATCAGCGAAACGCAAGTTGCAAATAGGGCGACCTCCGATCGATATAGACGTGTTGTAGTCATGCAATGTTTCTTGTATGATGTGCTCTAAGTATATGTTAAAAAGTACTGGGGACATTACGCATCCCTGTCGAACTCCCACAGTTGTTTTGAAGAACTCTCCAATTGTATTGTGTGACAAGACAGCACTATTTGCATTTTCGTACAGAGTTTCAATAATGTCTATAATTGTGGTGTCAAAATTAAATTTCCTTAGTATGTGCCACAGACCATCATGCCAAACACGATCAAAGGCCTTTGTAAAGTCAATGAAGTTGTGGTATAAATCACGTTGGTGTTGAATATGTTTTTCGATTAGTGTTCGGATGTTAAATATTTGTTCAACGGTGCTTCTGTTTGCTCTGAAGCCAGCTTGTTCTTCTGCAATTATTTCTTCCGACTTGTGTTTTATTCTGTTAAGTAGTATTTTGAGCATCACTTTACTGGGGTGTGTTATAAGGCTAATTGTTCTGTAATTTGTACACACTTTCAAATTTCCTTTCTTGGGAATTGGTATTATTAGTGATTGTGTCCACTCAGTGGGCCATTGTTTTGTGTTCCATATATTTTGGCATATTTTGGTCATAATATTTACCACATTAATGCCCCCGTATTTCAACAATTCTGCTGGAATGTTGTCTATACCAGGTGACTTCCCTCCTTTCAATGTTCGTATGGCCTCTTTTATTTCATCTACTAGAATTTCTGCATTTCCTATTTCTCTGTTGTTTAGTTCAGAATTCTGTAATATCGTGTAGTCAGGATTACACTTGCAGTTATACAGCTCCTTGCAATACTCTGTCCATCTTTTCACTATATCTGTTGTTTCATTGAGTATCTTTCCGTGTTTGTCTTGTATTGTAGATATCGTTGGTCTATTTGGCTGTGTTATCTTTCTTAGAGTGTCGTATGCTACCTTACTGTTTCCGCGCTTAATACCTTCATTGATGGTTTCGCATTTTTCCTCTAGCCACACTTCTTGTGCTTGTTTCATTTTCCTTCTGATGTTTTTGTTTATTTTGCTATATTGCCCTGACATTTCAGGGGCCTCTTTCTTAATCTTTTTCATTTCTCTCCGTTCGTCACACAATTTTAGGATGTCATCTGTTACCCAAGGTTTGTGTGTTATTCTTCTTGTCCCTAGTATTTCTGTTGCTGATTCTAATAAAGTTCCTTTCATGGTTTCTGTGAGAGAGTTAACATCTTCATTTACAAGGTTTAAAGCTGCAAATTTTCCTCCCACTGTTGCCTCAAATATCTCTGCTATTTCTGGATCTTTCAATTTTTCTAAATTAAATCTTAATCGTGTGCATTTGTTTTGCGTATGATTCTTTTTCAGCTTAATTTTGATCGTCAATAGAACCATATCATGGTCACTACCGATGTCTGCTCCTGGAAAAGTTCTTGTTTGTGCTTTGTTTATGCTGGACTAAAAATATATAATTTGGTGGTTAGTATATCCGTGTTCAGCATTGCTTAGTATATTTTAAACATAGGTTTGACTGTTTTGATCTAAAGCAGACATTATCGACTAACAAGCGTTTGATGTCTGAAACATTCAATCGTTTCTAAATTTAATAATCAACAGTGGAGGTGTATGAGGATGTTATGCTACATACCCGTACATGAAACTAGCCAAACGATTCATAAAGAGAAGTGGCGATAGTGTGCGTTTATAATCCATTCGAGGCGTATGCGATAATGTGAATTCAGATGTGAGGAGGATGTAGGTAATAATAACTTGCCCACATGTATCGTCAGATTCACTGTGATCGGGGAAACACGTGGAACCAGATTCAGTTTGATTAGGGAAATAGATGAAACAAGATTCTGTGTCATTGGGGACACACGTTAATCTAGATTCAGTGTGATTAGGGAAACACGTGAAATCAGATTCAGTGTGATTAGAGAAATACGAGAAACCAGATTCAGTGTGATTAGGGAAATACGTGAAACCAGATTCAGTGTGATTAGAGAAATAAGAGAAACCAGATTCAGTGTGATTAGGAAAATAAGAGAAACCAGATTCAGCGTCATTAGGGAAATACGTGTAATCAGATTCAGTGTGATTGGGGAAATACGTGACACATCTAAATGTTTACATTGTTATATACATGGTTTCCCGAATCAACAATACATCGACATTTTCCAAAAATATTGGTGTTTGCACCAATAATAACACGTTAAATAGGAGTAATGCCGGTTTACTAGTCTTACACTGGTACTCCTCTGTCAGATTATACTAAGTTCCTATTATTCTGCTTTTACATCTTTCTCTGTCTAGAAATGTTTATGCTCACACACACAGACATGCACACTTATATACATATATATACATATATACATATATATACATATATACATATATATATATATATATATATATATATATATATATATATATATATATATATATATATAGAGAGAGAGAGAGAGAGAGAGAGAGATAGAGAGAGAGAGATAGAGAGATCGGGATCTGACATATGCAAATAACAAACAAATACATACATTTTGTCAATTCCAGAATCGTAAATCCCGTGGGTGTTGTCGAAGAACAGATTTCTCATGACTGACACATTTTCAATTAAAACATGAATTATCTGTTTTAAAGACATAGCACATGTAACGGTAGGAATAGTTATTATCGGGTTGTGAGGTCTGTAGCTAGCTACTAGATGCAGGAGTGAGTCACTTTTATCACAGTCTGACACCGCGTATAGATCGCATGGAACTGTTATCGCACTTTGCTTGAAACCAAGTATAGATCTCAGGAACGTATATATCACACTTAGGATATATGTACTATAGATTTTCTGAGTACCGGCATTCCCCGGGCTAGGATCTCTGCGTAATACATGGCATTTACTTATAGTTCTGTACTAGAGTATTTATGGCAAAGCTTAGATTAAGGACAACCGTTAGGTGACGCTTCAACAGTCATTTATGTAGTCACCAGATGTCGGAATGTGTCAAAGATGATTCTGTTTGCCCTCAAATGGAACAACTTATTTCATGTGAATGTGATTTCTCTCTCATCTAATGGATATAGAGAACAACACTAAATATTTCCTGCAGTAAACTCGGTGATATATTTATTTTGACTCTTACATGTGTAATGTGTAATGTGTTACCAGAATGTGTAGATTTTTCTAGATGTACAATATGCAATATCCAGAACGGTTTATATGTGTATAAAGATTACATCTGATTGGTATTTGCTGTAACCATTTATGCGGAGTATCAGTATACTTCTTCTTCTTCTTCAGCGTTAATTCTCATACTCCCACTGGATCTCTCTTGTAGCTGGACAACGGTCC